>JAEQBH010007094.1:0-422040 GCA_016808115.1 Tetrastigma voinierianum
CCTTTAAAAATGAGCTTTTTTGCTTTAGAGGCGTCCTGGGGAAAGGTGTTGACGTTGGATCAACTCAAAAAAAGGGGAAGACCCTTAGCAAACAGATGCTACCTCTTTGAGGAGGAGGAAACCCTAGACCATCTTCTTGTGCACTGCCCGTAGGCTAGAATACTCGAGCCATCGCTATTGTTGGTATTGGGTGGGTCTTTTCCTTTTCGCCTAATAGTTCTCCTTGTTTACAAGGAACTCAAGTGGTAAGAAATGTAAGAAAGTGTGGAGGGCTACTCCCCTTGTCTCTTTCTTGACAAATACAAGACGAGTTAAATGTGAGTTTTTCTTCATACTCCATGCCTCACAAGTATTTGCATTAAAGAGTTCTTTCCATTTGTAATTTTGGCCTCGGGTCCAATGCGTAGAGGGGACAGAGACATTCATTTCATTTTCTAACTTGGATGCAGATAATGATTTTTTTTTTTGCTGATGGGTTTTCTTGAGCCTTTGGCTACTCTTGTTTCCTTAGTATATTCCTAGCTTACTTTGGGTAGCTTTGTTGTTTTCTCCTCTGTGGTTAATACATGCTACTTGGTTCACCCATCAAAAGAAAATAAAACCACAAAATCCAAACCTATCAACATGAAAATTCATTTACAACCCTGTATAGAATGGGTCACAAAACTAACATTAAATAAAATCATGAATAAACCCAAGACAATGTATGTGGACAGATGTTCTTGGATCTATAAAGAATCATGAATCTACTTGAGTTAAGACAATGGATGTAGCCACAGACAAAAGACAAGCTTTTAGAGAGTGTGGTATCCGGCTGTGTTGACCTACCTGTAGTGAGAGGCGTGGCTTTGTGACTTGCGGCCAGTGAGATGGGCTTTGGTATTAGATTTAGGTTAGGGGTTTGGTAGGAAGCTAAGGAGGATGAGCAGTGTGGAAAGAAGGATTGGGAAAATAAATTTTTTATTATGTTCAGTATATGTTGTGAATTCTTGGAATTTGAATAACAGTCGTATAATCTAAGTGTATAACTGCAGAGAGGCATGATGAAGTGATGAAACCTGCTCTGGTCCAGATCCAGGGCTTGGGGGAAAATTCCATACATTTCCTACCCTGGATTACATTTCCCCAAATCGACTCATCTGCTGGACCAGAACTATCAGTGGTATATTTTGGTTGTTAGGCCCAATATATATTTATATATTGAGAAAAAAATTCTGTGAAATCCCACCCTTGAGAGGCACCTTACCCAAAGGAATTGAGTTGATTGTGCTAGAAGTATAGGAAGAGAAGAGTAGTAAAAAGAGGCTGACTTTTTCTCTTACAACTTCCTTTCACCTATGATTGCATTGTCTTTTTCCACAAAAATATACCTAAAACCATTTATCATCATGGTAACATGCTAAAGCTGATGGTATGAAGTTTGAAAGCCAATCATCAATGACAATCTCTTAAACGATCAACTCTCCTAAAAGCTCGAGCTATAGATTCGTGCCACATGACATTACGCTTTCTCAACACTTCCTCACGTGCGGCTCCCATATTTGCAATTGGTAGCTAAACAAATCAAATAGTCCTTCATGGACTTTCAAATAAACAAATAGCGATTAAATTGCAAGGAGAGGGTTCGAACCCAAGACCTCCTGCCAAATGAAGCTCTGATACCATGTTAAACTACCAACTCTCCTAAAAGCTCGACTCCATAGATCGATTTATTACGACACATGCTTTCAACACACCCATGCCTAAATTTCCAGATATTATTTGATGGACTGGACCAAGAAATTAAGTACCTTTGATTTTTGGACTGTTACTTACATGATAATCTATGTTCCACTAATCTGTAATGATGGAATTTCCTCATTTTAAGTGTATCTGTTCCAGCATGTTTTATTTTGCAGTCAATTAATTTGCAATCCTGGCATTTTCTTCCCTGCCAAATTCCATGTAGGGTTCTTTTGAATATTCTGAGTCAGGTGTTGAAGATTGTCTTACCATGATGTTTGTTGGCGTATAGAACCCCCATAACCTAGGTTTCTCTAGTGTTTGAAATCTTATGATAATAAATCTATGACATGTACTCATCAAAAAAAAAAAATCTATGACAAGTCTACAGTGTCCAAAAATCTGTACAGATCCAACATGAGAAACTAATGCAAGATTCTTTGTTTTTTTTTTTCTGTTACATATGCCTTGCTGTTTAATCAAGTTTAGTTAGTTTCCAATAGGAGTGCTTCCAGTCTGAATGTTAAATACAGGGATGCAAGATATAATATACACAGCATTGAGCTCAAAAAGTTGGCTTCTGTGAGAAAGGGTGTTAATTTTAATGCTGGTTGTTTCCTTTCTTGCAGGTTTTCCCCAAGATAAAAGATTCTATTCAGGTATTTGGACTGTTGATTTCAAAATATTTGAAAACAAATTGCAGTAGGCCCCATGTTCCGCTAAATTATCAGTAGTTAATTTTTTAATTCCCAGCAATATCGAACTTCATGCAGGGTGGGATTATGCTATTTGTCAGTTCTTATTTTGAGTATGTCTTCGTATTCGAAACTTCTTGAAGTCACAAAATGCATCGTTCTGTTTGCTTGAGAGGCAATTTCTGGAAAGCTCAGGATATTTTATGGAGCTCCATTTCCTGCTTTAATTGGTAAAGCATCATTCTTTTCGGAAATAACAACCTGTCTCTTCTTTGTCTTTTGGGCAAATTCAGGTACACAAAACAAAGTGGACATATCTCGTGCACGGGTTTGGTTCTTGAAGGAAAACGAAAAATCATAAGCTTACATTGAGAGAACTCACTTTTATCACAGATACAAGGTTATACTTGATTGTTGATCATATAAGCTTTTATCAAAGAAGTATACTTTCAGGAAACTTCTTTTATTTGCCTGACTAACTGCATTTGCCTGTTGTTTTCCTATGTAGTGGTGATGATTTATTATCATGAAGGAAAAAAGTAATAATGAGAATGATTTTTGATCATTTTTCACTTGGTTTTCTGTGAAAAGATATGCTACTTGAAATGTATGCCTCCCATAGACATGCATAAGAATTTTGATATGCTTGATATGCCTTTATCACAGTTCACCAGAAAACAATTGTTATCGAAAACTTGAAAATAGTTTTAACTTAATTTATGATATTGACCCTATATTCTGCGTTTTTGGTGCGTAGATCCGTGGCATCTAGAATCTAATAATCTATTCTTCTCCTGAGAGGAAAAGAATTTTACCCTGAGGTGAGCTTGATTCTTTTCCCTCTAATCTTGACTACTTTCTTTATCTTTAGGATCTTTTCAAACTCTCCCTTCCTGTTTTTTGGCTTCGAATATTATTTGCAGATTGTGAATATGCTTGAAGGGTCCCATAACATGACTTGCACAACGCTTTTTTCTCGCTTTGATCAATTTCGGGTGAGTGTTCTAGTTCTGTTCATTGATATAGCAGCAAAATAGAGGTGAATGCATGTACATATACCGTATAGAGGGTGCGATTGCTGGTCGATTTTAGTTATTTCAGTGGATTTTGTAACCAAGATTGTTTTGAAATTGATAGCTGGAGAGGATAGTAGGTTTCATTGTACAAAGAGCTGGTGCACTGGAGAAAGAAATGTTTTTTGCTTTCTGCTAGGAAGCTTCCTCCATACTTATCTGCCTCCAAAGCCTTTCTGTTTGAATTGCTTTTTGCTTGAGAGAATTATTTGTCAAGTACTGCTGCATCTGTAAGAGCTTTTCTTTACAAGTTATTGCTTAAAACTTTTTTTCAGAGTTCCCTAAATTTTGAGAAATGCCAAAAATTTAAAACATTTTGCTGTTAAAAAATGTTCTATGTTAAAAGTGTTTTCTAAAAGCACTCCAAAATGGATAAGGAGAAGAAGGGGTTGAAGAATTGGTGCTTACCACTGCTGGTTGATGTGATTTATTCTCTGTAAGCCCTCTGCTTTGGCTTCCTAATCTACATTGAATTGCTCCTAAATATTTTGTGATGGCATAGTCAATGTAGAATTATAAACCCTGAAAATTTTGTTACTGTTTTTTAAATCTCTATCTACATACTTGTTTTTCTTAGTTTAATCCATCTATTTTAGCTAATGTCTATCATTGTGAAATGATTAAATATGAATTTAAATAATGTTATTATTATTCGGTTTTATATTTAATCAATTTGATAATTGGTTTATTGACATATTGTTAAGTTGATGCATTTTCTACGTAGTTCACCATGTTGGAAATTGATCTTAACAATATATTTTTCAATCATAGATTAAAAAAATGTGTTTGTTATTTTTTATTTTCAAAATTTTATTTTTAAAAAGTATTTTGATGGAAGGGACTTTTAAAAAAAAAAAGAAAATATCATAGAAGGGACTATATTATGCCCCGATGACTAATTAATTGGTTATTATGTATTAGTGACAACTTTTCGTTGTTTGACATTATTTATTTAATACTGTACCAGATGACACTTTCAACATAATAAAATCTCTATTTTTTAATCAGTTAGAGCTTTGTTCTTCAACAAGAACAAGATACCTCTCTCTAGAACTCTTCTTGAGAGAATGTGGAAATATGGCTTAGGGTTAAGATTTCTTATAATAACACTTATATTGGAGATTCCTAACCCTTGAAATGATCGAAGGGCCCTCACTTAGAGATAGGATAAGGTATATGCATCTCTATGCATGTAATGTATACCCTCATGGGCTTCTCCTAGCCTTCCTTTCCTCTTAGTGTGTCCAATGTACTCGAGAGTCTACTAATCCTACAACTTTTATTCTTTAGATTAATTCCCTCATATTGGATCACCATCCAAACTTGTTTTATAATAGCTTCACACCTTTTATGTGTGTGACCTATTAGGTTCCCAGTTATGTTGACTACTTGATTTAACTATTGAATCAAGAAAGGTCATGAGCTGCATTCAAAAAGAACACATCAATACATCATGACCCTGCAATTGATTTGAGAGTTAATGTGGTTTGACCACAAACCTTTCATAGACAATTTTGCCGTATTCATCATTTCACTAATCTATACACCACTCTAGCTTAGAGCATGAACAAATGTATAGCCCCACTAGACTGTTATGCTACATCTAGCCCCAAGTGGATATATATTTTGTTCCTAGACTCATTACTCATCAGTTGTATACATTAGAAGACACTCTTCATGACATTTCACTATGGTCGTAGATTCACGAGTAATGATCTTGACAAGCAGGCCATGGGTATACTCTCCCCATCGAAGTGGTGAAACCTTGAATACTTTAAGATGTACTCAATCATCACCCTCCGAGCGACCTCCTCCCCTGAAGGCAAACAAAGAATGAGGTATACATAATCAACATATAAGCATATCTTTTGAGCACTTAAAGTCTAAGGATACTACACTATCAAGTTACACGAGACTATCATCTACATTTAATAGATAATTCATATGATTGTTTCATAGCAGGTCTCCGATGTACTTAGCTACTCTTAGCAAGTATTCACATGTCAACTCTAATCAACTCATGATCACAGTTTATAAGATCTATTGTTTGATCAAATCAAGGAGTATGACACGTGCTAGTCTATCCATTTTAAAGAATGTCTAAATCTCATTGATCCTATGACTAGGATAATTTAGATATTAACGTAATTGCACATGATAGGATTCTTATTATCATGATCTCATCATGATTTCTTTCTACGCATGTTATTTATCACGAATCTCATTAATTGATTTAAGATCAACATCACTTCAAAGTATGGATATCAGATTAATGAAGAAGCCTTTTATAACGAAAAGTGTACAGGAAGTGCTAAAGGTGATTGCCTTTGTAGCACTTCTCTAACAACTTCCCACTCTCACTAAAGCCAATCGCCTTTGTATCTCATACCATAGGCAAGAACATGAGAATCATACTTCTTTTAGGGAAGTGGCTTAGTCAAGGGATTAGACATATTTTGATCTATGGGCATATCTCTATCTTTACATCATTCCTACCAATGATCTCTCTAATCAAATGGTATCTCATAAATACATGTTTGGACCTTTGGTGAGACCGTGGTTCCTTTGTTAACAGCATGGCCCCAGGCTTGGTATCATATCAACAATGCTAGGTACACCACTCCTAATCTCAGCTTATGAACTTCCTTATCCAAACTTTCTTCCTTAGTTGCTATTGGAAGCAAATAATGACTATAATCCAATTATGTAATCCATAGTGATATTTTGTTTCAGAATCTTCCAACCCGACTACGCCACCTATTCACAATACTACTGCCAGATTTTGATATCTCATTACTTGAAGTCAGGATCTCATAGATCACTATAATCAAGAACATCTAATATTATCAGTACTGGAAGATATTTTTATAGCATCTACTGACTGATTGGTCCAACTAGTATTCATAAAGGAGTCTCTAATTACAAGGATAATACAGTCTAGTACATGACATAACGTGTATGATTGATCCTATAGCCAAAGCATACGGGACTCATGCTCATGTGTGTCCTCTCTGCATTGTCCCATGCTAACTCCTTATGTATGTTGGATTGTGAAAGACTAAACAACCTTCCCGATCTATCTCTCAGAGATACATCTCCAATGATTAGGCTTGCTTTCTGTCTATCATGGAGAATATTCCTAGATAACCAATATATCACAGACAGCACTTTGAGGACGCCATTTCCAATTAATATGTCATCCACATATAACACTAGGGAACACAACTCGCACCCCAAAGAATCTTGTACACACAAGCATCATCCCTATTTTGTGAGAAACCAATGTCTTTGATTTGCCTTATCAACCTGATATTTTAACTCCTAGATGCTTGCTTCAATCCATAAATGGATATATGAAGTTTGCATACTCTTTACCGCAACCCTAGGTGTGAAGACCTCCAAAGCCAAGGGCCATGTACACATCCTTACTTAGGTTTCCTTTAAGGAAAGCTGTTTTCACATCCATTTGTCATATCTCATATACATAATGAGCAGTAATGGCTAGGAGACCCTTATGGATTTAAGCATACATCGACTAAAAAGTCTCGCCATAATTCAATTCCTTTGTTTCGACGACAACCCTTAGCTATGTTTAGCCTCCTTTATAAGAAATCACATTACCTTCCATGTTAGTCTTCTTCTTGAAGATCCATTAGCACCCTATGGGTTTTATCCCTTCGGATAGTTCAACCAAAGTCCATACTTGGTTGACTTACATGGAATCAATCTCTGATTTCATGGCTTTAAGCCACTTGTCAGACTCTGAACTATTTAGAGATTCACTGCTAGGTAGTAGGTCCATCAACCTCTGTGAGCAATATGTTCCACTGTTCACTGATGAGAAATCCATATTTATATGGAACGGTACGTATCCTACTTATGCTACGATGTGCTTATGTTTCAAAAGGGTCAATCGCTACTACTCAACAGCGAATAATAACCCTTAGGCGGTTAGTTGATCCGTGTCCGCTTGAGCACTTTGAACTCTCACCAAGTTCACTCCTTGCTCCCACTTTCTTCTCTTAGAAGAAACTCCTTTTTCTAAGAAGATTGTATACTTTGAAACAAGCAACCTTTTGTTTCCAAAGTGTTGTAGAACCGAGCATCCAATAGTTTCCTTAGGATTTCCTATGCGCACACTTGTCGATTTAGCTTGTTCGTATAGCTTCGTTTCTACAAGCTAGATAATTCCATACTTTCAAGTGAGAAAGATATGACTCCTTGTCAGTCTATATCTCATATGGAGTAACCTCAACTGAATTGGATTTGACTCTATTTAAGATGTAAATAGCAGTCTCAAGTGCATACCCCCAAAAGGATTTGGGTAGATCTACCTTGCCCATCTTAGACCTTGCCAAGTCCAACAAGGTTCGGTTTGTCCTCTTAGCCACACCACTCATATTGTGGTGTGTAAGGTGGAGTCCACTTGGATAAAATCTCATTATCCTAGAGATAACTCTGTAAAACTCTCGGCTTAAGTATTCTTCACTCGAGCTCATTCGAGTGATTTAATACTTCTCCCAAGTTGCTTCTCCACTTCATTTATGAATTTTTTGAACTTTTCGAAGGATTTAGATTTGCATCTTATCGATACAAGTACTCAAATCATGAATAGTCATTGATAAAGGTTATAGCGTATGAAACCACCTCTACATGTAATGACACAGACCACACATATCTTTATGTATTAGGTCTAATGGTCCATTAGCACATTCACCCTTTCCCTTAAAAGAGTAACTTGGTCATCTTGCCTAACAAGCAAGATTTACATATTTCAAATGATTCATAATCAAATGACCCCAAGCTACCACTCTTGTGTAACTTAGTCATGCGCCTATCACTTATATGGCTAAGACGACAATGCCATAAAATCGATGATTTCAAATTATCTCCCATTGGCCTTTTACTCGACATTAATATAAAATTGAATTTTACATATCTACATGCAAATTCATTTGTTTAATGTACAACCAAATATAAAAGAACCTATTAAATCCGATTGCTCAAATAAGAAATTGAAATTGTTTGTCATCAATGTCGGGACATAACAACAATCACCTAAATTTAAACAAAGATCACTAGGAGGTTCAAAACATAAGTCCATGTTGCAACAACAACTTCAGACTATTGTCCACTCAAGGTCGAACTATCCCTTCGTGAGCTTCTTATTGCTCCTCTTATGCCCCCGCATATCAAACCATATGCGTGAGCCATAACTGGTATCATATACCTATATGTTGTCGAGAGAAACAATATCAACCTTAATGATATAAATACCTAAAATAGATGGATCATCACATGCCACCTTCTTCTTGGATTCCAAGTAGGCCTCAGAATTTCTTCTAATGACCAACTCACCACAATAGAAGCAAGTCTCCTTTTAGGCAATCTCTTTGGCCTTCTACTTAGCCATTTCTCCCTCAACTGTTTTGAGCAAGTTGATAAGCTCTGTGATGGTGGACAAGATGTGGGTTCATCCCATAGTCAAGCACAAATTGTGTAAAACTATTTCTCCAAACCCATGTGAATCAAGTTTATACTCAATCAAGTCCTTAAATAACCTAATTGATTCAACCTCTCATTGTATTCATACATCTTCAATGTATCAGACCGCTGATGTCATCTCCTCCATCTCTGAGTCGTGCAATTCGAGACTTGAACCTTTATTACTCATCCACTTGAGTTTTGTGAAGTTCCTTTAGGATGTCGTACTCATGGAATATGCATCCATAGCCTTATACTCGCTTCAAGCTCATGACATGGAGTGAGGATTATAAATCCTGCCCTACTTACTATCAACTAAACACTTTTAATATGCCCTCTAAGCTCTTTCATATGCATCGACAAGGGGATTGAGGGTAGTGACAAGTTATAGTTAATTTTTCCCTTATGAGAACTATTATCAAATTCTTTAGTAAGTCCAAGAAGTTGGGACCGGTCAATTTGTTGGCATTCATTGTTGATTGCAAGTTCACGTCTGTTGACATGGTTTGATTCTAATAGCCTAGATGTAATAAAAGCATGTTAGATATGTACTTGAAATGCATGATTATTGCGACTTGATAATTACGCATTATGACTCTCACTATTTTATTGCAAATCCATAGCCCTACTTCACGAATGCGAGAGGACCTGAAAGTTCTTCTAGTGGAATTCGATATCGAAATCACCAAGATGACCTAGGGTTTACTCGACAAGCCGGCTTGGATCAAGGTAGGTATATGATCCATATAATTCTCTTGATCATGCAACTATCTAATCTAGTGCTATCAACTGTTTGATGTGTGCACTATTAATGGGTTATCAACTCTTGATGCGTGCACATCTACCCAACTACGTCTCCATCCAACATTAATCTTGGGTTTTCCCAACAAGCTAATGCGTCCAGTTAAGGCCACCCTATTAATCGGAAATCTCATTTCCATCAATAGAACATATCCTTGTAAAGAGGGCTTGGGTTTACACAACAATCATAACTTCAGAAGAACTTAAGTTCAAGTGGAAGACGTTAGCCTTAATATATTTTATTGAGGGGATTCTTTAGATTAGTCTCATCATGTAGCATTAGCATGTTCTCTCCATTCATCTTGAATATATAAAGATGAATTACTCTAACTATATGACATGATTGGACATTATAGAATCCAATTTCATGAGCCAAATCGATTGACTAAGAGTCAAACCTAAAGGGACATGTGAATTAGTACAACCCATGAAAATAAATCATTTACATTTCAGTAATGCTTTGTCTTGGCTCCTCCTTCATACTTACTTTCTCCTTTGTACCTCCACCCGACTAATCTTAATCCTGTAATATAATTACATACATTCAAAAGAAGAACCTCAAGTTACATTTGATGGGGATTTAGATGAGAAGAGAAATACATAGAGAATTAGAGAGAGATAGGAGCAGTAGACCACATTTACCCCAGAAAGAACAATAATCATATACAATATGCCAGTCACCTTTAGAACGTTGTGCATAAATCATCCATCAGTACTAACATTGGATTTTTTAAATGCTGCATTCTCTAGTGTAAACATTGAAAATAAAGATAATTGTATTCCATAGTTCATTTAGCACATCGATGGTTTCCAACACTTGAACCGAAACCTTATTATTCAACACTTGAAATTTGAAAATTTATTTGTTCAGCACTTAGGCTAAGTGATTCAAGCTATTGAATCTTACATAATTAAAAAACCTTTTGAAAACTTCAAGTTGATTCAACACTTGAATCCTTTTCTTCGGGAGAATACATTTTATCTAAAATCCCTTAGAAGTAATTTCAACATGGATATATATATATATATATATATATATATATATATATATATATATATATATATACCCATATATATATATATATCAAACAGAAAATATAAAACAAGAAATTCTTGCATCCTCATGGACAAAGTCACGCTATATGAATAATACTCACACTATAGCGTGAAGTACATTCACACACTTCTGACATGAATGACAAGAAGTTTGTTTTCAGTGTGAAATATTTCACGCATGTCGGCTAACGTAGGAAAATGGTTTGTCTTCAAACTTACCCGCTCTTAGAAAAACCTTTGTTTTAATCTTAATCTCATCTAAAGTTTTTCACTCACAAGAATCATCATAGATCATCTCATAATCTGATTACATGAAGAAGAACAGGGATGGAAGATTTTTTCAAAGGAAAAAATATCAATTTTGAAGCTTAGAACCATGGTACCAAATTTTCAAAACAATCAATCGAGGATTGATTTTGATGCACCTAAGTGTCCTCGATACCAGCATTGGGATTTCTCATGACAACTCATACCAAGATGTAGCGAAACATAAAATACAAGAAAAATCCCATCTAGGACCCGCATAGCATAAAAGCGGTTTGAATAAAGAAGGACCTCGAGTTTTTACGCCGAAGATGAAAGTGGAATGAATCCTTCAAGAAGGATTTACGGTAGCCTGAAAGCAGACAGTCTAGGTTCATCCTCTAACGGTATCCACGTGAAGGGGGATACGCATTTGAAAACCTCAGCAAAATGGGTATGAAAAGGACGAGAGTCTTGTAAAGGATCAAATTCAAAGAGGGAAGAAGGGAGAAGAGATTTGACACTCAAAGCTCTTTCTCTCTAGAACTTTGTTTTTCTACATGAAACAGAAATCTTTCTACAGAACTCTTCTTGAGAGAATGTGGAAAGATGGCATAGAGTTAGGGTTCCACTATCACTTAACACTTATATAGGAGATCATAGCCCTTGAAGGAAATGACGAAAGGCGCTTCCACTTAGAGATAGGATAAGGTGTATGCATCTCATGCATGAACCATATGCCCTGCGTAGGCTGCCAAGCCTTCCTTTGCACTCTTAGTGACTTTATGTTCTTAGGAGTCCACGAATCCGTGACTTTATTCCATGAATTTAATTTCTCATATTTGGATCATTATCGGAACCCGTTTCTCTCCCGACTTACACCTTCTACGCAAGCCCTTTCATAGACAATTTGAGCGCAATTCATCCTTTCCACCACCCAACTCTATACCTCAGTTCAGCGAGGACAATGTGTACCTCCCGCTGGAATTGGCTTACCACATCTAACGCAGTGATATAGATCTTGTCCTTGAGACTTATTACTCATTGTTGTTCACTTGAAGACAATCTTCATGACATTTTTACTATGGTTAGAGATTCTGAGGTAATGATCACGACAAGAGGCCATGGTATACTCTATCTACATTAGGAATTAGCGAATCCTTTGTTGGCTACTTTCGATTACCTTAAAATACCTTAAAGATGTACCGTCCATCACCACATGGCGACCTTTGGAAGGCAACAATAAATGAAGTCTAAGTACATAATCAACTTCTAAGATATCATTGAGCACCTCAAGTCTAAGGATACTTGCATCTTTGCTATGATGAGACTATCATCTACATTTAATAGATAATTCATATGATTGTTTCATAGCAAGTCTCTAATGTACTTAGCTACTCTTAGGAAACATCCACATGTAAAGCTTAATCAACTCATGATCACGGTTTATAGATTCATTGTGAAAATCGATCAGGGTATGACATGTGCTAGTCTATCCGGATCAACAATATCCATTTTTGTTGATCTTATGACTAGGGATAATTTAGATACTAACATAATTGCACATGATAGGAATCTTATTATCATGATCTCATCAAGATTTCCTTCATGCTATGTTACGTATCATGGATTTCATTAATTGATTTAAGATTGACATCACTTCAAAGTATGAATATCATATTAATGAAGAAGCCTTTTATAACGAAAAGCGTACAATAAATGCTAAAGGTGATTGCCTTTAGAGCACTTCTCGAACACAATACATAACATCAGATTATACTTCGTGTCAATGTCCTTTGGTTGACACATTCTAATCTTGTATATTAACTTCCTAAATGTTGAGGTTATCAATGATTTTGTGAACATATTTGATAAATTATCACTTGAGCGCATTTATTGGTTTATGATATGAGTTTGTGTAGATTTGAAAGGTAGTCCCACATACATATCAAGTAATGTGTGGCTGACTCATTTGAGTAAATAGACCCGGTATTAGTTCCTCGAAGATAATGCATGTTTGATGTCATTCCAATATCTTCGAATTGGAGCGGGATTGTACCTGACTAATAAATTGATAGAAAAAGCAATATATAGACAACACAATTAGCAAGATACATAAGTTCATCGATAACACTAAGATATTGTACTTTA
This sequence comes from Tetrastigma voinierianum, assembly GCA_016808115.1. Taxonomy (NCBI): domain Eukaryota; kingdom Viridiplantae; phylum Streptophyta; class Magnoliopsida; order Vitales; family Vitaceae; genus Tetrastigma; species Tetrastigma voinierianum. The sequence goes on from JAEQBH010007094.1 coordinate 13,226, forward strand.
AGACCAAAGAAATTTTCTTCTTTTCCGCAAGGACGAAATAAGTCATTTTTCACATCAAGTGGTTGGACAACAATTAGGGACCTTAATGTATGTGATTTATCCACATTAAAATATTTCAAGGTTTTTCTTAATATTTGTTGGTTGATGAGCGAACACTCTAGTTGAAATATAGATCTGATAAGATAAAAATTTGTTTTTCCAAAATATTTCATTTCAAATTCCTTCTTGAAATATTTTACAATTTCTATGAAGCTTTTCAAGAGTTCTAACAAGGTTTAAATAATCAACATATACAATCTCAAATATGATTTTGATTCCTTAATAAAAATGGGCATATAGGGTTGTTCATATATCCTTCCTTTAATAAATACACAATAAGACTAATTATACCATATGTGTTTGGATTGCTTTCATCCATATGAAAATCATTTTAACTGATTGAGCACATACTCACAGGTTTTGTACTATTTGTTTAGAACTTAATTTAAATCCTTTAAGAATTTTCATGTATATATCATTATATGTGAATCCATATAAATATGCCTTGACAACATTTGTGAGATGCACATCTAGTCCTTGAAAGACTACTAGGGCGCTTACGTACAAATGCCCATTTGTACCTAATAAGCTTTATACTTTAAGGTGTTTGGATTACAAGTCTAAAAACTTCTCGTTTTATTAACAAGTGTAATTCTGACTGCATAGCCTTTTTTAATTTTGGCCGATCATTTCTTTTTCAGTATCTTCCACATTTTGTGGTTAGAGATCTTCATCATTTGTATTATGTCTAAGGCCACTTGGAAAACAAAATATTGTTAACAATAACATTATTTTAATCCTATTTGTTACCTTTATGAACATAACTTATTGAGATCTCCAAATTTTCAAGTACATGTACATCTTCGGGGTTTTTTTTGTATTTCCTATTTCTTTAAGGGTTCCTTGTTTATTTTGTATCTATAGAGGGGCTTGTTGCTCATCATTTGCCTCTACTATGACCTTTTACTTATTATGTGTCTCTATAATGACTTTTTGTCTATTATGTGCCTTTATAGGGGCTTCTTGTTTATTATGTACCTTTACAAAGGCTTCTCATTTACTATATGTCTCTACAAGGGCTTCTTATTATGCCATCTACAAGGGCTTCTTGTTTATTGTGTCTTTCACATGACCTTTTGTCTTGTTGTTTTCAGGCACCAAGTTTGCTTGTGTTCTCTATTTAAATTATATCCCCTTGAGACAATAGGTCTTCCACCTTCAAGTGTCTTAGATTCATTTACTAAATTGTCTATAAAGAACATCCAATCCATGTTAGAATATTTAAAATTTTGGATATGTGGTTTTGTCTTTCTTTAATAGTAAATGTATTTGGTAATCGGTTACAAGTTTTCAAATGAATGATCATTTGAACTTCTAGTTCACAGTGGTTGCTAGAAGATCAAGATGAGACATAATAGATGTATTCTAAGTAATTTACTATCATTATTCATAATATTTTTCACTTAATGATAGGAACATAATCTCATTAAAATAATAATCATACGGCTAGCAAATAGCACACAAATGTTCATGAGTAAAAAATTTTTTGGTTCTTTAATAGATGATAAGTGAGTGTTTATGATTTTGAAGTGTATTATTAGGATGACATTCCAAAGAATAAAAATCTTTGGGTTGTTGAACTTCGGGTTCATAATAATATATGACTTAATATGCTTTATGTTTGCTATTCCGGAGCCTTCAGTTAAATTTGAAGTACTCTGATGGTACTTACATTGACACTTGTTAATTGTCAAATTGAAAAATATTTTATCTCAAAGGATAGTGTGAGTGATTGCACAACCGGCAAGACTTATATGATCATTATTCATCTTGAAATTCAATAACACATAAATTTAGATAAAGACATAATTATAAATGATAATACAATTGATATTTAGATATGAATTGATATAATAAACAGACAAAATATATAATTTAATAGTAGTGTTTTCTCCATTCATTGAAGAGTCGATATTTTCACTAAGACCTCAAAAGAAACCATAGCATGTTAATCTATCAACATTAGTAAAGTTTATTTATATATATATTTTCTTTTATTGATGTTTGGTAGAGTCGATCAAATGTTTAGACATGTACACTTTGATTTTACCTCAATAATAGTCACTTCTAGTGGTGAGACTTTTCATTTCCAATGATTTGAGGATTATCGATTATGGTATCGGAAATTTTTTTTTTCATGATTGTGGCGACGGATCCTCGTCAGTCCACGAATTTAAGGATGATTACATTAGCTTGGAGAATGAATTCAAATCAATCGGACTAGATTGATGACTTTATATCAAAATTTAAATAGTTCATTTAGCATCAAGAATCCAAGATAGATGATTCATTTTCCAAATATCAAGTCATGGACTTGAATTTTGTGAGTTTTTACATTGTGGACAAACTTTTGGTGTATGCCAAAATAATGAGAATAGGAAGTATGTAATTAATTAATAAAAATAATAAAGGTTTTGACTTATAGCAAAATCAAATAATTTTCTTCTAGCTTTTGATGATATATAATAAAATCAAAATTAATATAAAAAAAAATTAAATTACCTTGAGATCGTAGAATTACCTTCATAGCAGAGCAATTCATGTTGATAACATATTGTAAATATAGAAAGCATAAAGAAATTCAAGAAAGTAATTTGAAGAAACTGAGTAATTCGTGTTGATAACGTATTTGTTGATAACTTTACAAAAAGTTATCAATATTTTTAATAAATTGATTATCGTACACATTTCAACATAACAATTATACCATTATTTAAATTTTAATTAATTGGTAGAGTATAATTTGAATTATTGAAATTTAAAGTTATGCTTGCCAGATACCTGTTTTTTTTTTTTTTAATTTATAAAATATCCTTTTTAATTCAATTAATAGGCATAAGCATAAATTTTCAAATCATCAATCTCTTTACATTAAATAAAATATGTAGACTCAACAAGTTTTATTATCTTAAGGAAAAGGAAATGGATAGAGGAAAAGGAAATTTATTATCATAAAGTTTACTAATCTTTTAATATATTATTTAGAATTTAATTAATTGGTAAATTATAATTTAAATTATTGAAATTTTAAAAGTTTTGCTTGCGAGATATTTGTTTTTTAATTTTTTTTATACAATATCATATTTTCATTATTAATTCAATGAAAAGGCATAAATGTAAATTTTCATCATCAATCTTACATTAAATAAAATGTGTGACCCTCACAAAACATCTGTTTTATTCTTTTATAAATAAAAAATAAAAAAAGTCATTTTCTATTGCTTTGTACTTTTATGAAAGAAGATTAATATGTAATAGATTTTGATAAAGTACTATTCATTATAAAATAATATAATATTTTCTAAATTTTAAAATTGAATTAAATTAAATATATCAAATTTGAATATATTTCAATTTAAATACAATATAATTTTAATAAGTAAAATATTGTTATTAAAGAATTAAAATTAAAATATGAATATATTTATATATAATTTTTGACAACTAAGCACTTTATTACAATATTTATATTTGTCACAATTGGAACTTAAACTTAAGACCCTCCCTCAAATATCCATTCATTATAAAGTAGGCTAGGCAAAATATGAATCATAATAATGTCAAAAATAAAAATCAATAATATCTATTTCTCAAAAACAAAAAAAAAATTCATAATATCAAATAAAAATAACATAATATTTTTAAATTATGAAAAAGTTTTTTTTTTTTTTGAAAAGCAATTATAAAAAAGTTAGAATTAAATAAATAAAATTTCTTTTATTTTGAATATATTTAATTTGAATATGATATATTTTAATAAAAATAAAATATCAATATACTTATATTTATATTTGAATCTTGATATTATATTTATTTTATGTCATTACCAATTTAATGGACTCGCATTTTTCACTTGCTTTCCCCTCGATTAATTGGCTTTTTATTGAAATTTTTTTCTTAAAAAGAAAATAGAATATGTGAAACCCAGGAAAATCCGAATTTTTGAAAAATGGTAGAACGGTAAAGTCGGGATAAAATGCCAGTTTTTATTTATCTTGAATGACAAAGCAGACTTGCGTTAAGGAATCGTCACCATGAAATAAATTTCTGGCGTCGGGTCAGAGACGGTCGAATTCAGCGTTTTTGAGCGCGGAGAATAGTCTTGGGGCCAGCAGGGCATTTGGGTGGCTCGAGATGGGACACGTATTAAGATTTGAGCAAGTCGAAGCAATGTTCAGTATGGAAATTTATAGGTGGTATCAAGGCATCATGTCGTTAGAAGGGAAAATCGTGGTAGATGGATAAGAGGATAAGGAAATGTAGAGCAGTAAGAAGGTGGACATGGCCAGTGAGAGGACAAGCTCGGCCCGTGCTTGGACCAAGCAGTGTGATGGAAGGAAAGAAAGACGGGGAAGAAAGAGGAAGAGAAAAAAGGGGTTTTAGAGAAGTGACTCCGCCTTATCTCATTCACGACAATCAATTTGTGGTTTAGGCGGAGGCAGAGGAAGGGATTCATCCTCCGCAGCAAGGAAGCCGCATAGAGACTGGAGTTAGAGGAGTTTGACAAAACTTCCAAGAGAGTGAGGTTTTCTCCTACTTGGTTTAACGCTTGTTTAAGGGTCATTCAAATGAATTGGGTTGCATGAGGCCGTGAGTAGCCGTGTGAATCGTTCCAAGACTTTAGGACAGTGTGCTAGAGATTTCGGGACTGTTTGGATAGTCAGGGACTGATTCAATGGAATTAAGTAATTGTCATATGTGCCATTTATGTGTTAGAGTTAAAATAAATGAAGGTGTTGGTTGTCTTTCCCTATGGGGAATGTTTGGTTGTGTTTTGAACCATAGGAAGCTGCCATATTGTGGTAGTGCACATTAATCAGACTTTAGAACTAGTTTTGGAATTTAGAAAAATAAAGGAATTTGATGGTGATCCTTCGGGTAAATTGTATACATCAGTGAACTTGAGGTTAAAACTTTGAATTTCTCAAATTGGACCTCTGCCTTTGGGTTGAATTAAGTTCTGCGACGATCTAGTGGAAGGGTATCATTTGGATTCACCTCAATTTGGGTTACCGATTAGATACGCGGTAGTTCCCTTGGAGTGGGTCTACGGATGGAGTGCGCGTGGGTTCACCGGTTGGTGTCCGACTGGTCATGCATGACCTCGACTTGGGAGTCATAACTTTCTCGTCCAAACTCAGGTCGAGTGTTCTTAGACTCTATGGAAAGCCCATTGGTCGAGATTTCATCCGTGTCCTTGTGGAGGTTTGGCGATCGGGCGAGTTGCGGGTGTTGGTTGGGTAGGCTGTCACGGGTAAGGCATCCTGGTCATGTGTGACCTCCGACTTAGGAGGTCATAACTATTAGATCGAATTAGATTCGGGTGTTCTTAGACGCTATAAATCCCATTGAGTCAAGTTTCCAATGGGATGCGTGGAGGCCCGTAGGTGTCGGGCCGGCGGAAAGGGGCGCTCGGAGCGAATGGTGAAATTTGCACAGGTAAGGCTGTGGTCATGTGTGACCTCCTGGCTTGGTCGTAGCTTACGTCTGAACTACGATTAGGGTGTTCTAGGACTTTATGGAAGACCGTTGAGTCAAGTTTCAATGGATGGCTTATGAGGGCAGTGGGTGTCGGAGTAGGCGAAGCGGCGCTTCAGACAAATGGAGTAAATTTTGCCGGGTGGCGCAGTCGTGTGTGAGCCTCTGACTTGGAAGGTCATAACTTTGCCGTCAGAACTCAGGTCCAGTGTTAGACTATGGAAATTCATTGAGTCAAGTTTCCACCCCGGATGCCTTAGGATGTAAACGAGAAAATTCAATTTTTCTAAAAAGGGTAAACGGTAATTCGGTTGAAAGCCCAGGAATTCTCTAGATCTCCGGATGACGAAGCGGACTCGCCGTTAAATTCGTCTCGAAATCTAGTGACCAGAGAAAAGTTTCGTCGAGATGCGAGACCCAGGTCGGAATATTTTACCAGAGATATCTGGGTGACAAATCATGATGCAGCCCGGGGACGAGATTTTACGAAAATTTCGAGGTGATAAACTTGAGTTAAAGTTCATTAAAAGAATTGAACTAAAAGAAATAAAATTTTAAGGCAAAAATGGATGAATGATACAATATAAACTATGTATTCAAATAATAATAATAATAATAATAATAATAATAATAATAATAATAATAATATTGTATTATTATTATTAATATAACAATAAGGGAAAAATGAATCAAAAGGAGCGAGGGCTTCGGGAGGAGAGATATGATTTTATTATTTTTTTTTCTGCTGTTTTCTAGATCTGAAAATCGGTAGTAAGGTTTAGCGGGGCTAAGGCGAAGTGATCTGTGACGAGGCTACGTGGACACAAAAAAGTTGGAGTTTAGACAAACTACGTGAGGTAGGGTTTTATCATCTTGTTTTACCCCTTGTTTAAGTGTTTTGTAAATGTTTAGCATGTGTTGGTTTGGTAGTGAGGCGGTTTGATCGATCCCAATCTTGGAACCGAAGTGTGGAAATTTTTGGAGAATTTTTGGAGCCCATTTGGACTGTCCATGACTGTGTAGGGGCTGTTGGGGTGTTTGTATCATAATTTATATAATAAATTGTGTTTTGGTGTATAGGCCATTGGAGATAAAATTATGATTTGCTCAATTATATGGAATATAATTGTGTGTATAAATAGATGGAGATAAAATTGTGATTTACTCAATTATATGGAATATAATTGTGATTATAGGCCATTGGAGATGAAATTGTGAATTGCTCTAGTGAGCTAATTTAGGTGTTGTTTGATCCATATTGTTGAATTACATGTGGTGTGAATTGCAAATTTGAGAATGTTGCACCCTACAAATCATATATTCTTATATATTGTATAAATGGTTTTGGAAATGGCATAATGCATTTTTCATATGCACTAGGTAACCTAGAGATTAGTGTTGGTGCGCCCAGCATGAATTACGAAAAATGAACATGGTTGCAGTTGCGAGGATGATTTTAGGAGGGTAGGTTGGGAGATGGAGCGGCGGATCATTTCGGATGAGGACTATGAGTGTTTCGGAAAGCTCCACAACCAATTCACCTCGGAGGAGTAGTCCATATTTTTCTGGAGCCACGTTCGGTGGTATATTTTCAAGAACGATAAGTTTTGTTTTGAAAGATTATTTTCTCATCGTAAGCTTAGGCGAAGTGTGAGGTGAATTCGGTGATATTTGGAGACATGGGAATGGGCATGTAGACATTGAGTAGGATCGGCGTGTTACTTGAGTGTGTGTTTAAGTGGAGCATTGCATATGCGCCCCAGGTGGAGAGTAACCCATTTAAGGTGATTCCACTCTTTTGGGCAATGGCTCACCACATAGAGGGAATATATTATTTAGAATTACGAGGGGTGTACGAGGCGACTCATCTTAGGATGGAGTTTTGGAAGCCAGAGTTGTGGCTTTGATGGTTTTTGGATAATATGTATTAGAAATGTTAAATTTTAATATGTATTTATATTAAGAGAAATGTATAACTCTTGGACTATTGGAATATAGTTGTGATGTTATTTTGTAAGTATTGGTTTATGGGCCCCGAGAGGCCATTTTACATTTTCGGATATGCGTCTCGTGATGCGAGGCGCATTGCCAGATTTCCATAGGTTGTGGTGATGTTGGCGGACTGGAGTTTTGGGCGTCACGACAGTATCGAGCTAAGGTAGCGATTACCTTAAGGCTCGGTGGGTTGTAGTTATAAGTTTAGTCCTAATACCGATCACGGCATGGTATCGAGGCCTAGGTTTATAAATACATGGAAGCAGGTGATAAGTTAGGTATCACGATTACTGGGGCTTGGGGATTTAGGTCGAGCGAGTTATTAAGGTGTAAGAACATCACCACTTGGTGTGGCTCGATGTTAGGGTTAGGTAATATCATTACCTAGACAATCACGGGACATGATTAGAACCTTGCATGCATGGTGTTTTTATGCGTGATGGTGTATAACATGTGATTATTTGATGGGTGTTATGTGTTGTGTGTTGTGTGCTTAGTGATTAGCACATAAAAAAAATGATTTAATAAAAATGGAATTATGTCTTGCATTAAGGAATGCATGGGTAATGTATAAATAGTGTTTAGGAAATTTGTGTTTGGTAGTAGAATCTTTGCATTGAAATTGAACTTGTCATTTAATTTGTGTAGATGGCTAGTTATGGGCGGGGCGTGGGCGTCCGGAGTTACTAGTCGGGCAAGTGGCTTTTGACTTGACCAGGGCACTTTCTTTGAGGTACATTAGAATTCTGATTACGTATCGCGCAGGCATGTAAATAATCAGACAGGGTGGTGGAACTGACCCTACAGTAACCGAAGCACCTCATCCTCCAATTAGGCAAAGAGGAGAGGTGGTAATGTCTGGGGCATCGGGATAGGGGTGTTGGTACTAAGAGGGAAGGAAGATCCATCTTAACAGCTGAGAAAGAAACGGAGGACCCTGTTTATGAGGATCTCCCAGAGACGGGACGAGGCGGGATAAGGACATGTAATTCAGACGGGGCGGTGATGTGGCTGCCGGTAACCCAGACACTGGCCCGGATTATCAAGGCGGGAATCAGGTTATGGGGCCTCGGTCCCGATCATCGATGTGAGGCGAGTTAGGGTTCTTGGTCGGGGATGGGCGAGATGGTGTACTACCATTGTAATGGCCGTTTGGAAAGTTGCCCCAGAGGTAGGATCCGAGGACTGGGGACGGTCACCCCGGTCAGTCGGTTGAGACGGGGAAGCGGTCTGAGTTTGTTCTCCGTACCTGAGTGGCCAGGTCGGAGGGACCGATGCTCGATTACGAGGTGCTCCACAGAAGCACCTGGTAAGCCAGCCGAGACGGACCCGCATGGGGCGAGTCGGAGCATAGGTCGAAGTGCGACCACGAGTTCTGGTAGGAGTTCGGTCGAATTTTGGGCGGATGACGTGTTACCATTGCTCTGACTGGGCGTATGAGGCGAGATTGTCTAGGAGCGGAGATCTCATGGTACAGTGACGTTAGTTAAGCCGGATATACGGGTGCGTTCTACTCTTTGCATTTGTTGACTAGAGTAGCGTTTAAGTGGATGCATCGAATTCATTCATTGTTGCATCTTGTGATAGGTTGGGCTTAGAGGTTGGGGCGCTAGAGATGATGGGAAATTCTTCCCTAGGATGTAGGGTGAGAGTTGGTCGGATATAGTGGAGCATATCGGGTTTTGATGTCATTCTTGACATGGATGGGTTAACTGACCCATCGGTTGTCGGTGTGATTGTGTTTGGGGCGGGTTATCATGCCCAGAGCCACGGTCTTACAGGTTGTAGAGAGGTAGCATATATGCATGTGGTGATGCGTATGTGAGTGAATTTCGGGACGAAATTCTATTAGGAAGAATGCAGAGCAGAGAAAAATTCAGTTTTTCTAAAAAGAGATAAAACGGTAATTTCGGTTAGCTTGGAAATTCTCTAGATCTCGGATAGCCCGAAGCAGACTGTAGTTAAATTTGTCTCATGAAATCTAGTTACCCGAAAGATTTCGTCGAGTCAAGGCAGTGAGAATATTTACAATTTAAGGTTATAAGTCGCCGATGACTTGAGGATGAGATTTTACGAAAATCTCGAAAGTGTCGAAAAAAAATGGCAAGTTAAGTTCATTTAAAGAATTGAACTAAAAGAAATAAAATTTTAAGACAAAATGGACCCAAATGATACAATATAAACTATGTATTCAAATAATAATAATAATAATAATAATAATAATATAATAATAATAATAATAATATTATTATTATAATAACAATAAAAGGGAAAAAATGAATCAAAGCGCGGAGGGCTTCGGGGGAAGAGAATATGATTTTATTTTTATTTTCTCGGCTCGTTTTTCCACTCGGATCTGAATCGGATAGTAGGTTTATCGAGTGAGGCGAGTGATCTGTGAGGAGCTACGCGTGGACACCAAAGTTGGGTTTAGACAAACTCGTGAGGTAGAGTTTTATCCTACTTGTTTACCACTTGTTTAAGTGTTTCATGAAATGCCCAGTGTTGGTTTGAGTAGTGAGGGCCGTTTGATGGAGTCCCAGTCTTGGAGCAAAGTGTAAATTTTGGAGAATTTTGGAGACCATTTGGACAGTTCGATTGTAGGGAGCTGTTTTGGGTGTTTGTCATAATTTATAATAAATTGTGTTTTGGTGTATAGGCCATTGGAGATAAAGTATGATTTGCTCGATTATATGAATATAATTGTGTGTATCAGCCATTGGAGATAAAATTATGATTTACTCAATTATATGGAATATAATTGTGAGTATAGGCCATTGGAGATGAAATTGTGAATTGCTCAAGTAGGCTAATTTGGGTGTTGTTTGATCCATATTGTTGAATTACATGTGGTGTGAATTGCAAATTTGAGAATGTTGCATAATTAATATATTAGTATATATATATTGTATAAATGGTTTTGGAAATGACATAATGCATTTTCATATACCTTTAGGCTAACTAGAGATTAGGTGTTAGTGCATGACATGAATTTACGAAAAATGAACATGGTTTTGCGAAAGGAATTTCACGAGGATCGTTCAGGAGAATTGGGTTGGAGATGGGCCAATGGATCATTTCGGATAAGGGACCATAGTACATTTGGAAAGCTCACTGACCAATTCACCTCGGAGGGTGAGGTCCCATATTTTTCTGGGCACGTTCGGTGAGTATATTTTCAGAGCAATGGTTTGTTTTGAAAATGATTATTTTTCTCATACATAAGCAGGCAAGTGTGAGTGAGTCGGTGATGACTGGAGACATGGGAATGGGCATGTAGACATTGATAGGATCCGCGTATTTACTTGAGTGTGTGTTTAAATTGGAGCATTGCATATGCACTTAGGTGAAGTAACCCATTTATGGTGGATTCCCTTCTTGGGCGATAGCTCACCACAGTAGAGGAATATATTATTTGGTGCGGGGGAGTGTACGAGAGACGACTCATCTTAGAATGATTTTGAAGAAGAAATAGGGTTGTGGCTTTGATGGTTTTTTGAGATAATATGTATTAGAAATGTTAAATTTTAATATGTATTTGTATTAAGAAATGTATAACTCTTGGACTATTGGAATATAGTTGATATTTATTTTGTGAGTATTGGTTTATGGGCCCGAGAGGCCATTTTTACTTTCGGTGTCGCGTCGTGTCTGAGCGTATAAATTCCGTGGATTGACGGGTAGTCAACGGACCCCCGTGTTTTGGGGCGTCACATAGGAGGGTAGTGGGTGTCGGAGCAGGCCGAAGGGGCTCCGGAGGCGAGAGTAAAGGTAGAACGCCGAGTAAAGGCTGCTTAGTCGTGTGTGACCTCCAACCCGGAAGGATCATAACTAGCCGTCGAACTCCGATTCGGGTGTTTGGGACTTTATGGAAGCCCATTGAGGTCAAGTTTTCAGCCAGATTTCTTTGGAGGGAAGTGGGTGTCAGAGCTGGCCGGAAAGAACGTGGGTAGGTAAGGTAAGGCTGGCGGGTAAAATTTGCCTAATTAAGTGACCTCGACTTGAGGTCATAACTTCTTCGATCGAATTAGATTGATTGTTCTTGGACTCTATGGAAAGCCCATTGAGTCAGATTGTAGCCATGTTCATGGGAGGACATTGGTGTCGAGCGAGGTTAGTCTGGCCGAGTTAGGTTGTGTGTTATGGCTTGTGAATAACATGCGATTGTGAATATGACATGTTAATGTATGTTGTATGATGTATTAACATGGTTTGTCGGAAATTTATATGTACCAATTATAATTATCCATGGTATGTTGATGTTTCTACGTTAATATATTTATACTTGCTTGATATATTAACATGTATGATGATTGATAAATTCGGTTAGTATATGCATGATTAATATATTACGCATGAATTGTTGTGAAATGGAATATTACATTTCATATACACTTAGGGGAACCTAGAGTAATAGGTGTGAGTGCATGACATGAAAGAAAAGGAAAATGATTTGTGAAAAGGAATTTCAAGGAAGATTTTCGAAGAATTGCCTTGGAGAGTTGTCTGACAGGTTCATCTGGTGACCCGTATTTGTTTCGAAGTGATCCCAGCAGTCGCCTCGGAGGGTAGTCGATATATTTGCAAAGAAACTGGTAGTGTGTTTTTCGAGAACAAAAAGCTTTTGTTTAAAGCGGTATTTTCCTCACATTTGGCTTAGGCATGCGTGAGGGAGTCGGTGAGACTCGAAGACATGGGAGTGGGTGGGTCACATTCGTCCATATCACGTAGATATTTGAGTGGGAACATATATGTTTGCTTGAGATGTTTGGTGTGCCATTGCATGTGCACTTAAGTGGGGAATTAACCCATGTAGGATAATCCCAACTACTTGGACATTTAACTCCTGCCACAATAGGGGAAAATTATTTGGTGCAGAAGGTTTCCAACTAGAGACGGGACGTCGGGTTCTTAGAGATGGAAGAAATGGCCATATATGGCCTTGTTATATATTTGTAAAAATGCGGGTAAAGACCAGTTTGGGATAATTAATAAAACAACTCCTTTTTATATAAAATATACACTTTTGTGAGTATGGATGTATGGGCCAATGTGGCCATTTTACTTATGTATAGGTCTCATGATATGACACCTTGTAGGTGATGCTTGAGTTGACGGTGTTCAATGGGACCCCCGGAAATTTGGGGCGTCACACACCACATATTTTGTTTATTTTTTTTTAAAGGAAAAACAAAATAACAAATAAAACTCTTGTGTGATTTCTTATTTAGGAAAATACATGTAAAAAACCAAATCAAATGGGAGTCAGGGTTACCATCGAGAAGGTATGGTAGTGGCTTGTAGCACCTCTAGAGCTCGTATAAAAGGGTCTATAATAAACAAGTTTAGGAGCGATGATAATTAATTTAATTAATTATGGATACTAAGAAAAAGAATCACACGACTAAATACATAAAAAAAAATTAAATTTTATTCACTTTATAAAGAGAATCAATTTCATTAAAAAAAAGAAGTCTAGATCCCGATTTAGTTACACGAGGGTATTTGCATTTATTTTATAAATATTTATTAAGAAAATAAAAGTTGGTCCAAAATATTTTATTTAACTAAGTTAGAAAGAAATTGAACTTACCTTTATTTTGAAAAAAGATTTTTATTATTTGAAAAGTGGTTTCAATTTATTTACTTAAAAAAAATGAACAATCTTATTTAAAAACAAATGAATGAAGGACTATAATTATAAACAACATTTTGAATTTTCTTAGAACAAATTTAGATTCTCTTAAAAAAAACATCTTTCTATCTTTCTTTTATTAGAGAAAAATAAATTATTCTTAAAAAAAACATATCATGAACTTGTTTTATTAACTCAAAATTATTGAAATATTCTTTTTATTAACACATAAATAAATTATAAAGCTACATATTCAATTTTGTATACAGCAATTAATGTATATAGAATGAATTTACAAAAAAATATAAAAAATAAAATTAAACATGATGAAAGAAGAAAAATGTGCTCCCGAATGTCCTACTTGCAATTTACGATTATTCTTGAGTCTTTGTTGAAATCACAGTGTTAAAACTTGTCATCAATCTATACTCAGATCAATAAAAGCACCAAGAGTGGGCCCATGCAAAACAAAATAAAAACCTGAAAAGAATGACAAGAAGGAAAAAAGGGATTATAAAATAAATATTGAGAGTCTAATAGTAAGGAGCCATACAGAAATATCGGTAATTACGAGATGTGATGGTACTTGATTTCACGGATATATCGAGAAATATCGGTAAATATCAGTGGATATTTTGACAAAGATATCGGTAAAGTGAAAATTAACAAAAATACTTTGAAATTTATGAAATAACATTTGAAATATCTAAAAAGGCGCTAAATATGATATAACTTATGAAAACAATAATTCATTAAAATTTATTTGAAGTACATTACGGTGGTAATTTAAACCAAAATGAAGACGATGTAAACCATTTACATTTATTTGTCACGAGGGGATCCCATCTTGATAGAGTAATATTCATAATAAGATTTTCAAAATATTAGGATAAATCACAAAAGAAAAAATAATTTGAGAGTTAAATAGAGCTTTGATGTATATGGATGAGTTTGTAAAGAGAGATTGTATGATTTTAGGTATTTATAAAAATTTTGGAGTGAAATAGTCATTGCTCGATATTTTCACCCAGAGTATATAAGTATTTTCTGGAGTATTTATCGATATTTCTGGAATATTTTAAATTCCAACATAGGCGTGCCCCAAAACTCGGGATTACGGTGACAACGATCAGCCCTTGAATACTGCCAGATGTCGTGTAACTCGACACCACTCCACGAAAATCGGGCAAGTCTCAACTGTGCGGGAGCTCTTACCCAGTGCAAACACATCCTGACAAGTTTACAATGACCACCACAGGGAGGTCCATATGCGAGTAAAATAATAGCCACTTAGATTTGCATGTCTCACAAAATATATCCCAACGAATATATTACATGGTTCGAAACGGTTTTACATTACTCTTAATTCAACATATATTAAAATTTAATTCTAATACATGTTGCTTACAAAATAAAAATACAAAGCCTGGCTTGGAGCTTTCTTCTATGGCCTCTAGTGAGCCTTTATTAAGTCGATACACACTCCTGACTACCTAAAATTGTGATCCCTCAACAGGGTGAGCAAAGCCTAGTGTGATAATTTCCCTCGCAGGTTCACCGTGATGAGTGGGTGAAATATTGGTTGGATCATACCGTCAGTCTTATATTTTTGGTGTTATTTTATGTTAAATACGTATTTTGTAGCCGATATCGATTTGTGACATTGAATTTATTGCTTACTTGAGGGGGGCGAAAAGAGGCGGGTTTGGAAGCATTTTGGAGCGGGAAAGGCGATCGTAAAGATGGGTACAGGCGTCGCGGCGATCCCGACGTCGTGACTCCTACCGTCAGCGGCGTTGAGTCAACGCTTTCTCTCTCAGTCGACAAGCGACAGCGTCGCGGCGTCTGCTGTGAGCGCCCCATTCGGGGGTCAGTTGGTATCCATCGGCCGCGAATACGGTGGATGTCGGGTTGCAGGCATGCCCGGAAAATCGGGGCGAGTCTCAGGTGTCTGGGGCTCTACGAAATAAAACACTTGCGTGAAACACATCCCAAGCAGGTCAAATATAATCCCACAATGTCTAGTATGGATAAGCGGCTTCTTGGGTACATACTACAATATCCATAAAAACATACCAACTATATCCGATAGTTCTAAGAGTTCAAATGTTTACTCTTATACAACATACATTAAAATACTGAATTCTCATACATGTAAGCATCATGAAAGCGAAGCCCTTGTCAGAGCTTTCTTCCTAATCCTCGGTCTCACAGGACGAGGCCGTCCCTCGCACGCTCCTGTGCACGTAAAATGGTAAGCTCTCGGCGGGGTGAGCTAATGCTGTTAGTGGAATGCGCCCTAGCAGTGGGCTACTCTCCACACCTAAGTGCGGTCTGTTCAAGTAAACATAGCGTTCAAACGATGCTGATCCTGCAGATAATACGTGACCATTCGGATCCAGGGTCCTCAGAGCTCCTCCACACACTCGCCTAAGCCTCGTATGAGGATTATTATGTTCTATTGGTGGACTACCCTCAGATGTTATAAATTGTGGACCATCTCGATGTTATATTTGCCAGAGACTACCCTCGATGTATCGATTGGGTGATCTCAGGCGATTGATATTGTATGTGGACTGCCCTCGTGTATATCAATTGGGCGGAGTCTCAGGCCCAGTTATTTATATTTTTAGTTTTAGACAACCCTCGGATAATTCACATTTTAAGAATGACCCTCAGGAACCATTTTCTCTAGACTCGCCTCATACACTCACTCCTATAGTCCTAGGGTGTTCCAGTGCATATAGAATGCATATATGCCAATTCCAATACAGTCTAATCACATGCAAATATGTAAACATGCACATATCCACATAATATCAAATCACGAGAATCATGTCATGTAATTAATCCAATTCATACATCAAAAAAATTAGCTCACTTGGCTAATGAATCGAAACCGCAACCATTAACCCAAATCACTTTCGGCCGACACATATTTTTCACAAAATTTATTTTTGTGATCAGCATTCGAACGATGCAAAACCACAGATTCTTTATTTCGCTCAGAAACTCTGATTGCTCGGTTCACTTGGTGAACGGGTTTCCATGACCATTTCGACCTCACACAAGCGTATGATTTATTATGCAAAAGAAACACGATTTGACACGAGCCGGTAGAAGTGGCGATCCGCGGCTGCTACTCTTCAGGTTTCAAAAATTCATATCGGTCGGCCTCGAGGTTTGGGATGATCAAGCGTAAAAAGGCCTCAATCAATGACATTAACATAGTACTTAAACCGAAGAATAAAACCCCTAGTAGGGAGAGCCCACACCTCTCGGAGTTTGAGAGCTCCTTAAATCTAGTGCCACCGACCCTCTCGCGGAAGCGAGTTCCCCTCTTGTCAGAAGGCTAGACGGTCGGATCAGCGTAGAAACTTAGAAGAAGACACTCTCTCTCCCAAGCAGTTCAAACCTCCTTTGTAAGTCTCCTTTCCTTCCACGTTTTCCCTTTTTAGCATTTGGAGAAGGCGGTAAACTGTAGCTAACGTCCTTTAGTGACTTAAACTTTTCTCTAAATGATCATTATGTCCCTTCATTTCCCAGTTTTGATATTCGGCACTATCTCGGCTGTCCATTTTCATCATTTCTCTACTCATGCCACTTATGGCACATGAGTACGTGTTATATGTGACTTTCGTCGCGTCGAAAATCGTTCTGACTCCCAGAACCGCGATGTCTCGTAAAGCGTGTAACTCAGAAGCATCTCGGAATTCTACGAAATTTTACGTGCTAGCCTAGATTTCAGAGACGGTTAGCCAGTTGCAATCAGTTTTGTCATCAGGATCTAGAGAATAAATTCTGCGGATTTTAGCGAAATTTAACGATTTTATGTCAGTACAATTTTGCCCTTTTTCCAGAGAATTGGAATTTCTCGGGTCTTTGGAGTCTCTCAGCGTTGTGGCGTCTTAGCGTCCAGCGTTGGCAATGATCTGCGTCAACTGGCGTTGCAGCGTCCGTGGCGTCAGCCCATATTATTCCTCTCAATCATTAAAGCGAGGGGACCCGAGTGAGGGGATCGGAGATCGAGGAACGTATGAACTAGGGCACGGAAGTCATAGCAGAGGACCTTGACTTTGGAGAAGAGCCAACATTTTGTATCTTCTTCTTTTCGGACAGAAAGACTGATGTTTTATAGATTAACTATTTGTGTTTTCTCGTTCAGTATGTTATAGATTTATCCCTAGGGTGTTGTTGAACCCTGTCACATTTGCATGGATTAAAGATTAGTAATTTATATTATTCTGTTGTTTATAATTTGTTAGCATCTGCTTTATATCTGTGAATCATTTACATGGTGATGTAAGCTGACATTAAGCGTGACTATCTTGGAGATCCAGGGTCGAGATGGGGAGACAGGGATCTAAGTAGAGCGACCTTGTGGTTGATTAGGTAAATAGAGATATTCAGATCCAGAAGGTGGCAGTGGAATTAGAACATTTAAAGCGTTTGAGATGTCGGGTTGGGGTAGAGATACACTTTCGACTCTACTAGCGAAATAAGGCAGGATTTTACCTCGAGATAGAATTATTTCGTAGCGAGATCATGTGCATCAAGTAAATCATAAATAAGTAGATAATATCACCTTTGAAAATAATCCATCAGTGAGCGGGGAGACATAACCTAGTCTCCATTACACGATCAATTCATTCGAGATCAGAGTTAGTTTAGTTTAAACTTAGAGCGTTACTACTCTTTTCACACAGCATTTATAACCGGATAATATTCAAAAGCTGATCTACGTATTATTCAACAATATTTATCCACAGTGGATAAAATATCGGTACCATAGTTACCTTTATATTACTTGAGGCGATCGTGCTTGCGCACATAGGCGTATATATACACATCAAACTTGACCTATGCCCATCTAAGTGCACATGTTATAGCGAGCAATCACATCAGTAAAATACATGATCCTACTCGAGATGTATACATACTGATCCATGTCTAGAGTCCTCCTGCAAACTCCCTCACACATGCCTAGGCCAATATGCGAGTAAAATATAGTTTCAAACAAAAGCTTTTGTTCTCGAAAACTCACTATCGAATTCGGTAAAAATATTGGACAACCCTCCGAGGCGAATCTATTGGATAACCCTCCAAAACAATTTATGGGCCCCTTCGACGTGAATTGTTGGACAATCTCCCAACACAGTTCTCCGGAAAATTTTCCTTCGAAATTCATTTCACAAACATTTTTCCTTTTTATTTTCTTTCATGTCATACTTGACTCCCTAATATTCTAAGGTGCCCCAGTGCATATGGAATGTTATGCCAATTCCAACAATTCATGCTAATATATAAAACATGTATATATTAACATAATTAATTCACACAATTCATGTTATTAAATTCGCATAAATACTTGTAAAATTAGCTCACATGGGCTAATTAACAAATACAAGCAATTCATTTTGAATTACCAAAACATAAAAATCACACAACTATTCACGTGAGCGGTAGAGCCCTCGGTTGGCATTGTTCTGGCCACTCAAATTTAAGTTTCTCCCATTAGGTTCTAAAGGTTTGAGACGAGATTTAGGGGCTAAATCAAGTCTCAGACTATCCCTCACCATTCACATGACTCTTAGCCAAGAATAACACGAGTAGGAAAGATCCTACCTCTTGGGTTAGCCAGACTCCACCCGAATCGATGCCCACATGTAGCTCATGCGTGAAACTGACTTTACTTAACTGCCATTCGGCGGGAGAAGGAGCTCTACTCTCTCTAGAAATGAAAAACCCTCCTCACTTTGCCCATATTCAACCCTTGCGTTTTTGTGCTCAAAATACTTTTTTTAGAAGATAAACACTGTTCAACTTTCGTCTTATTATCATTAACAATTCCAATAATTCCCATCATGTCCCTTTTCTTGATTTTTACATTTGGCACAATCTCGGTCATTCATTTCCATCATCTCTCTAGTCTTGCAACATGTGTCACAAGAGTACATGTAGTAGATGAACTTTGTCACATCACATGTCTCTCAAACTCGTTTAAGGCGCTGGAGCAACGAGTCTTATCGAAAAGCGTGAAATTTTGACTATCTCGGGTCGAAGAAATTCGAGCGTGGTAGCTAGATTTCGTGAGACGATTCAAGTGAAATCCGCTTTGTCATCCGAGATCTAGAAAAATTTTGGATTTTTACCGAAATGACCATTTTACCCTTTTTCTAAAAATTGGAATTTTCTCGGGTCTTACATTCTCCCCTCCTTAAAAGGAATTTCATCCCGAAATTCTGGACAATCACAACAACTCACATGCATATGCAATGTGTACTCTACCATGCATGTAAACTAGTCATTTAAGTATTAAGCAGTAGCGTATGCCTTCGTCCTTAACGAAGGGATATATGGCGCATCGTGTCTCGCGCTCCCCACGTTGACTCCTCCACTCACGGTGCTTCCATAGCACCCTCTCGCTGTACACGGTCTTGCCGCTTTGAATCCAGGCTATCTATAATGCACCTTTGGTTCTCACTCGAAGGTCCCGTCGGTGTCCTTCAATCTCTCCCCGATCCCTTTACGCAGGCTAGATGCGGGTGTACTCAAGGCATGGAGCGTGAAATACCTCGTGGACACGACATCTTTGGCGGTAAGCACACTAGCCGATGCAGCTACTATGCCTACCCTCTTTAGTATCTCAAAAGGCCCAATAAACCTCGGCGATAGCTACTTGCTTCAGAACTTCAACCACTCCTCTCTTAGGCATCACCTTCAAGAGGCGTGATCTCAACCTCGAACTCTAAGGGTCGACGTCGTATATTAGCATAGCTCTTACCTTGGAAACCACAAGCTAAAGTGAGGAAGAGCTTATTTGTCGTATCAAGCTCACATTCTCGGAGGTGTGTCTGTCATATCGAGGACCGTGATGGAGCACTCTCTCTCACCTCAGTCCCGACATATCGGTGTCTGCATGGCCTCCCATACAATGCCTCATATGGTGCCATGTCTGTATACTCGATAAGCCCATTTGTTGCGGCCAATTCCACTAAGGGCAAGTGCTTTCTTTTGACTAACCTTATGATCCAGGACGCATACTCGTAGCATGTCCTCTAACACTGTATAGTCCTTTGGTGACCATCCCGGAATGCGTGGGTGGAAAGTTGTACTCATGGTTAGTAGGTGTGCCCATAGCCTTTTGGAAACTCTTCAAAGTGCGCCGTAAACCACAGGTCTCTATCCCAGGCACTATGGATCTTTGGTACTCCATGTGTGGGACTATCTCTTGAATCATACAGCGGCGGAATCTCTCAGTATGAAGGTCATCATGCAATTTAGAAAATGTGCCAGCTTTGTGAGCCGGTCCACTATCGCCCATACGCATCATGTCCTTAGATTAATAGTGGCGGTGAGTCACAAATCCATCGTGGCGTGCTCCCACTTCCACTCGGCCACTTCTGATGGGTGAGTAGCCTTGGCGGCCGGTGCTTCGACGCCCAACCTCTCGACCACGTGAGCATCGTTGAACAAATTCCACTATGTGTGTCTCTTCATCACGCTCGATGGTCTGATGGCGAAGATCTGGTACATCTTCGTGCCACTGGATGCATAACCGTCGAAGCGATGAAACTCCACGAGGAATCTCTCTCCAGAATCGGTCGACCGGGGAACCCGCTGCGAGTCCTCACATATCGAAGGCTTCTGTCGGCGTGGATGGTGAAGCCCTCATCATTTGTGCACGATAGTGCGTCGCGATGGGCCATCTACGTGTCTGCCCACAGGACTCAATCCTCTACTCCAATAGAGGCAGGGTGCTGCTTCTGGAAACTCCCAGCGTACCACAGAGGCCTTTCATGATCTTAGCCCCATTGTCCACAGTCTCGAGGCATTCGCCACTCGAGGAAGCTATACTAGTGTTGACGGACCAAGAACACACACAAATTTATGACACTAATACCAAGGATATTGTCTAATCCCGATAACCTTGCCATAAAACTTGTTGAGACCCAAAAAGCGTGCATACAAAGTGCAACCTTTGCTACGAGGGTATTAATTAATCCGGCAACCTTGCCATAAAACTTGTTAAATTATAATTTGTAAATACAAAATCTCTAGAGTAAGTCATTTTCAAAGTTTGGTTTTGATGCAGCTGTGCGCAGAAGTGCAATTCGACAAGTAATAAAATGGATTTAATTCGGATGCTCGATCCCACAGGGATCTCGAATTTTAAATCAACTACCACACATTCTCAAGTTCCATACTATTTGGACATGAAATATTAGTGGAATCCCGACAAGGAGGCTGGAAGGGTATCTTAAGACAAGGAAAATAAATGAACAATCCACTAAAAATTTGGAATATAAAGAATAAAAAATAAATGAATAGTTAGGAAAATGAATAGAAATTGAATATTAATGATCGTTTAAGAGAGAACGAATTAAGATCGTCTTTATTGAAGAATCGAATTCTGTAATCGACTTGTAAAATTTTCTTGTGAATTTCAGTTTTCAGAATCTATCCAAGGCGTTAATAGTTCAGCTGGATTTCTCCACACTTCACATTTCATTATCTAATTTTTGACCTGATTCTCTCGAATACAGGGAATTAGATAACTACTTTTAACGAGGGCATCTAATTAAAGTATTTTCTTTCTGATACTTCATACCCATTTATGAATTTGTAAACCTTAGCTCCCAAGTTATCGGTCAAGCAAGGATATACAACTTCCAAGTTACTCGTCCTCAAATTAGAATAGATCACCCTCTCCTTGATTAGATCTCAGCTAACACGGGGTTGGCCTCACTATCCGAATTGAGGTGAACTCTTTGTTGTTTAAATGGATAACTCGTTCGACTCGACCTTGATTTCCAAGCGAGAAAGTTTATCCAAGTAAACTCTAAAGCACAATAGATCTCTAATAAGCGAGTTAAATATACCTTTAAAGAGATGTTCATAGCTCCCGGGAATGTCACCTCTGCTGTCCTTTCGGGAGGACCTCCTTGAAATCGAGCAATGGAAACAAATCTTAGGCAGATCTGGCCCGATATTGGTCAAAAACGTTAAACCCATAGCGAGAAATAAATTCATAAAGAAATGAAATTCGCAATTTCTTTGAAAATAACAAAAGGAAAGATAAATTCTGACAATAGCATTCATATAATGGGGTAGGTTCCTCAATTCTTGAATTACGCTACGGCATTCCTCCCGATCATAGAATAATTGTATTTGAAAGCTGGATCATGAATTCCGGAAAATTGGGCGAACTTCAACTTTCCGAGGCGTGGTGAAAAGAATTGGAGTGCATTCGGCTTCTTCGCAAAGCGATTACTCCATTCGAGAAAATAAAATAAAATAGAAACGAACAATCTAATCTAATGAAATTATCGACATGGAAGAAAAACAAAAGAAAAGAAAAGAAAAGAAAGAAAACTAAAAAAATGAGCCTTATTTATCGGACCTCTAAATGCATGGCGGCTAAGCTACCTTAATGAGTTGGATAGGCTGCGTGTTTATAGGGTTTCTAAATTGGGCCTAATCCCGATGTAAATGCGTAGTTTTAGAGTATTCGGGCCCGAGTCAACGTTAGTGCGACTTGGAGTTTCCTTGTCGTGACATCATCGATGTCGCGACTTCAATCTCACGTCGCGACATCAACTTACTCTATGTAGCCTTGATTTGGTCATTCATGATGTCGCAACATCAATAGCTTGTCGCGACACCTTCTCACGTCTTGGCAGGTTTCAATTGTTCTCTCCTGATGTCGCGACGTCGATATCTTGTCGCGACCTCATTAGTCATCTGCGGTCTTGGTTGATGTCTTCGGATGTCGAGACATAAATCTCTTGTCGCGACATCATCTTAGAGGTCTGTAAGCTTCAACTGGTCGCTCATGTTGTCGCGACTTCAATATCTTGTCGCGACATCTTTGTAATGCTCTGCAGTTTTGGTCTGGTCGTTCCTAATGTCACGACATCGATATCTTGTCGCGACCTCACTTCATAAAGCTTCAACCTTCAACTGAGCAGGTCTTATGTCGCGACTTCGATATCATGTCGCGACATCAGCTTTTGGCTTGCAGTCTTCACTTGATGACTTTTGATGTCATGACTTCAGCCTCTTGTCGTGACATCAGTTCTTTTCCCTTAAGCTTTCATCTGCTGGTTCCTGATGTCGCGACATCGATCTCACGTCGCGACATCAACAGTTCTCTGGGAAGCTGGCGGTCGCTCCTGATGTCGCGACATCGATATCTTGTTGCGACATCACTTCATGCCTCCGCGAGTCTGATGCGTTCGATGTCGCGACTTGAGTAACTTATCGCGACCGATTCATGACTTTGTAGCTTTGAGCGTAGTTTCTTGATGTCGCGACTTGATCTCAGTCGACCTCGACTCAATTCTTCTGATCTTTCTCATGAGCAGTTTCATGTCGCGATTTCTATAACTTGTCATCCATGTCGCGACCTGCATCAGATTTCCTTCAATTTCCTGATGTCGCGACCTCATGTTTGGGTGTGTGAACCCACAGCTTGCATCAATGACTCTGCAGTTCTTTTCATTTTACGCTCTGCTAATTGGTACTTTTATTCTCACTTATTACGCATTTTCCTCTTTGCTTTTTCTTCTTCTTCCATTACTGCTAATAACCAGTTGGTGAGTTTTTGCATAGTCTGTATATTAATTATTCAATTTACAGCGAAAATCAAACGGAAAAATGGACTAAAAAGAGATGACTTTTAAACTCGTGAACTCTGCAGCTTTTAAATTTTGCTTGTCCTCGAAAGCGAAAAGAAAAAAAAAGAATTTGCTTGTCCCAAAGCGAGGACATTTCTGTTTTGTTTTGCGTTTCATTCAATTTAATTGCAATCTGAGTATCTGAAATTTTAAGCATATCTAACTTCAAGAGTCCGGTTCAAAGGTTGGTCTCTACTCTTTATGCTATGCAAAACTAAATTGTTGAAATTGTTTTACAAACAATATATTCATTGGATCCTGTTGAATAATGGTGTTTCCTTTCGTTTAAATGTTGAGTCATTTGCTCCCACCAAGGATTCTTCACAATTTTGATTGTTTCCATTCTTCAAATTCCATAGGCTTGTTTTCATATCGATCTCCACTAATGTAGGTGATTTATTGTGAATCGTCAATTCTTTTGGGCTTATATTGTTGACTTGGGTAATGGGTAGGATGAAAGGAATTTTTAGGTTAAGATTACCTGAACATTTTCTCTTCTCTTACACCCTTTTCTTCTTATAGTTCATAATAAACTCCCCCAAACTTCATGTTTGGGACATCTCTTTGATTTCTTCAATTACAGGCGTATGCCCCTATTTCACACTTGTCTTCCTTTGGGGAATTCTCTTAGTTTCTTGCCATTCGGGGGATAGTGCTATGTTTTAACTTTTTAGGCTTTCTTACCCTTAGCGAGACTTTGGGTTAGTAGCTCCCATACCAGATGGCATTAGGGTACTAGGTGTTGAAACACCCCTAAGAACTTAATTGTTCAAGAGAGTTAGGCCACAAGATAAAACTCATCCCTAGAAGCCTTCTTTTCTGTTGCATTTTCTGCTCTTTGCCTTTTTCTTTTCATTCCCTTTTTGAGTTCCTCAAAAACATATGATCCTCCAAACTTCATTTTCTTCTTCCTTCTTGAATTCTTGGGTAATCATTGGTTCTTTACTGAAGGATTGAATTTTCTGGATGGGTTGGGGTTTCCATTGGCTTATTTTTTTGAAAAATCAGTCAGTTTAGCTCAATTCATGGAACTAAGGTATATGCATCAGCATATTAATAAGGATGGCTAGAATGGCTCAAACTATCAGAATGGCACCGCATCATTTCTTGTCATTTGTATCACCTAGGATTCCTTCGTCGATAATCTAACAAATTCTAGAATGCACGGATTGAACGGATGTAACTAGCATAAAAATTATCTTGACTCGGTTTATTGTTGAGTGGTTAAGTTAATTGATATTCAACGAGGTTCCTTGACTCTTTGTTCATACACTTAAAAACTCAAAAATATGTTTTGTTCCTTTGTTGTATTACCTTCCTCTATTACGGACTTATCGAGTTAAATATAAGTAAATTTTGCACCTTGTGTTTCAATTAAATTATGCATTTTGTCCTTGTCTGCGATTTTTTCCTCATTTCGACACTCCTACTCTTGCTTCAATTAAGCTAATGACCTCTCAGTAGATTTTTTTTATTTTGGAACTATTTCCTACTTTGATCTCCTAATCATGCAACCACAAAGAAACATAACATTAAACAATCAAATACGAAGATATCACCTGACAATTGATTTAAATTTTTTCATTTTATTTCGATTAATTTTGCAGCTGTTGGATACCATGATAATGGATAAGGATGGTAAGAAAGGTTATCTGAGGAGAAGGTCTTATTTTCTTTTGGACAGTGGCAAAAATCGGGATCAGGTCTAAAGTGTTTAAATAGGCTGGGAATGAAATTCATTCCCTTAACTCCTTTCTCTTCTTAGTTTCCCTCTCAAACTGTTCTTCAATGACAATCTCATTAGAGATCGAAACTTTCTTAGTGGCCACATCTGCCTCTTGAGCCATTTATTGTATTCTCCATTTCGTTCATAACTTCCAGGAATTTAGAAAGGTTGTTGTTGATCAAATCTAAATTTTCGACCATTCATGCACTTTGTAGGTCGGTCTCCCATTGCTTTTGTCTATCGTTCGGTTTGTTTCGACTCCTACGTAGAATTTGAATAGTAACCCAGAAACCCTTTATCTGCTCCCCGGAATTTGGTGTCATGCTCTTTATCTCTTTCCCAACAATGCGGGAGTTGAGAATCACGTCAGCCTTGTTATAGAAAGCTTCATGACTCAGTTTGAGTTTCAGTAACAGATCATGGTCTCTTTCCTTCATTTCTTTCTTGAACTCTTCTCCTTGCTGATTCAACATTTTTCCCATCTGTTCCTCTTTCTTGTTCAGTTCTTCTTTCCACTGTTGTTCTCTTCTTTGTATCTCCACCTCATGCTCCCTTTCTTTTCTGTTAAGCTCTTCTTCCCACTGTTGATATCTTCTTTTCAGTTCTTTTTCATACATGGCTTCTCTGAATTCCTGTTTTAAGTTCCATTCCTTCTCTCTTTCTTCTATTCTCTTCTGCATGGCATTTAGAGTCTCCAGTATCAAGTTGTTCTCTGGTGCTCCTTTGGAGCTTTCCCCTTGTTGGAAATTTCTGTTTCTTACAGGAGGAGAACTGGCCAAGGGGATGGAGAAGTCTATAGGGCTTCCTTCCTCTTGCCCTTCATTATGCGCAAGCATGTAATCATTGTTGTCGGGTGAGTGCAACTGGGTGCTCTGCTTACGATCGATGGCCTACGGGTCTCCTTTTACGGTCCTTGACTTGGGCTGCACCAGACCTCTACGGCCTCCCCTTTTTCCCTCTTGGTTTCTTGGCCCACTTGCTAATCTGTCATAAGGAGTGGTGGCTACGAGGACTTCCTCTCGACTCCCAAATTCCTTTCCTCGGCCTTGAAGCATAGAGCGTGATTGTTCTTTGGTGAGAACGAACCTCTTTGTTCCCTTCATGATACCTCATGATGAGTTCTCATGATAACTCCTATATTGATCTTGTACCCCTTGAGTATGGCATACAGCAGTACAGCTTCTTGTTCTCTCACTGTGCATAAATGTTTTGTTGGAACCAAAACAGACGCCAGGAAGTAAAACCATACCTTAGCCTCCTCAGTGAGGCTTCCTGTTCAAGTGCTTGGCTTTCAGCTATAGCAGGCCGACTTGCCCTTCCCGTGATTAGGCTTCTCGTGATCTTTCTAAGATTCGGTTTTCCAAAATTTTCTTGAATTTAGAGCCATGCTTGTGCATTGTCATGCCATAGGCCTCGTTGATGGCCTTGGCCGTGTGAGACCAGGACTCCTCCCCAACAAAAGCAGGTTCCATCTTTATTCCTACCATATTGGAATAAAGCTCCCTCAAGTCTTTTGTATATCACCTTTTTGTGCGCGCAGAGACTCTCCCATCCTCTGCTGCTCTATCATCTCATGAAAGAAGTGACGGGGTTTTGAATCTCTCTCTGTAACAAAACCTTGTTAGCATAATACTTCTTCACGGGAATAAGCTTCATACGATACGAGTCTTACGCCCCAGCTGTCTCTCCTCTTTCCCTTTCCCACTTTCACCCCCTTTCTTGAAGTCCCCGGGCTTGCAGATTTGTTTCATGGCATCTCTCACCCTTGTTCTTCCCAGAACAAATCTCCTCTATTGTTCTCCTTGTGAGGTTTCTTATGCTTCGTTGTTCTTTCCTTCATTATCTCGTCCGGGTTAGGGACCGGGGGGTGGGAACATTTGGCCATTGGAAAGCGAGAGAAAGCTTTGCAGAAAGGTTTGGAATGCTAGGGTTTTCGGAAGTTGAGGTTCAGAGGGGAGACGAAGGCGAATGGTTATGTGGGTTGGAGTGAATGGGGAATGGTTCCCGCAGGTTGCAATTCAATCAATGTTTGTGGGCTGATTAATGCTTCAATTAAGACCTGTCGCGACTTCAATTCCGCCTCTTTTTATTTGATATCATTAAATTTAGGGCTTTTTGAAAGTGAGTAATTGGCACATGTCGCATTGTATGTCGCGACATACCTGGGATGTCGCGACAATTCAGAGTTTTCCATAGATTGTTGATGTGGCGACATTCTTTCTCAATGCGAAACTTAATTCATGTCGACATCACGATGATGTCGCGAGCTGAGATCTCCCTTTCCTCAGTACTCACTAATTGTTATTTCCTAACTGGTCACGACATCAATGTTTTGTAGGGACATTAGCTAATGTCGTGACATAACCCTTCTGTCGTGACCAAAGCCCTTGATTCAATGATTTCAAAAACCTTGAATTCTCTTATTGTTCCTAACTCATTTAGACATCTCTTCAGGCATATTTTAAGCAAAGATTTAACAATTGATTCAAAATATCTAAAATTGGAGTTAGGGAGAAGGTTACTCCCCTCTTTCTCATGTCGCGATTCCTCTGCAAGTTGCTGGAATTATTCCTGTAGTTGCCTTGCTATTCATGTCTTTAACCCTTGCAGAAGATCACTGCAATATCCAAGAAAATTCTAATTAAAATACAATCGATTTCTAAAAATCAAATCTATCCGTCTAGAAAACAAATTCGACCTAATTTATAATGACTAAAGAAAAGAAATAATTCAGAAATTTAAGATCAAATTTAAATCTCATGGAGTTTGCCTCCCATTAGGCTGCTCATTTTTTAGTCCTTAATTTGAGACACTTTGTTGTAGTACTTCTTCTTTTTCCTTAAGAACAGTTGGAGTTATCTTCATTTCTCTCACTGTTGGGAATAAATACTTTAACCTTTGTCCATTGACCTTGAATTCTTCACGTGCTTGATCCTGGAATTATCCTTGTTCAAATGTAGTATTTGACACCAACGTGGCCTTGGCCCATCGATTAGTTCAATTTCCACTGGAAATAACTTGATCCCCAGGATTAAGCAGGCAGGCACGTTTACGATTGCGAACTCAACATGGGTGCGAATGTGCCCATTTTCTTTGTCTTATCTTTGTATATTCGAGCATTGTCACAAGCTTCATTCCTCAGTTCTTCGGTCGAGACCAGTTGGAACAATCTTTCCTTCGAAGGCCTTAAAATCAAAAGTTTAACTTCTTGATGGCCACATTGCCTTGTATTCTAATTCAAGAGGTAGATGACATGGTTGCAAAAACAACTACAGCCGTGGAACATTCAATGGGGGTTTGTATCTGATCTTAGTAAGCCCAAAGTGCATCATCAAGTTTGGAAGATAATCCTTCTGCTTGAGCTCCACCGGTCTTTTTCAAAGTATTCTTTTGATCTCCACTGTTGGAAATTTACCTTGTCCATTGGTTTGGGGATGATAAGCTAAGCTCGTACATGCTTGATCACGATACACGCTCTTAGGTTTGCAAATATTTTGTTTGCAAAATGGGTTCCCCCATCACTAATGATGGATTCTGGGGTTCGACACACTCAAAATATTCTTGCAAAACTCACATTTGTACATTAGCATCATTCCTCGGACAAGACTTTGCTTCCCACCCATTTGGGGTGTAATCATGTAGTATGTAAAGGTTTCCAAATGATGGTGGAAAAGGTCCCATAAAATCTATTCCCCAAACATCAAAAATTTGTATCACCACAATCACCTTTAAGGGCATTTCATTCTCTTGCAAATCATTCCAAATCTTTGACATCGATCACACAATTTGCCCCCTCTTGCACAATCTGCGAAGATAGTGGGCTGATAAAACTCTGATTGGAGTATCTTGTGGCTGTTCTTTCTCCCGAGAGAAAAATGTCCCCACATATGGTGATACATGGCATTCATTTAAAATGTTGCCTGTTCACCTTCTGGCACACATCTTCTTATATCATGTATTACCTCTCTTGAATAATAGTGGGTCATCCCAAATATAATATACGCTGTCGGTTCACAGGAGTTTCCTCTTACTGTTGATAGCTGAATTAAGAGGCCATTACTCCTGAGACGGATAATTCACAATATGAAGCGCCATGGAAGTTGGAAGGAAACCTTAAACAATTGCTCATCGCGGAAAATTCTCTGATGCTTGCATTTTCTTCTTCATCACTTGCTTCTTTCTACTCTGGACAGGTGGTCGGCTATCACATTGTCACATCCCTTTTTATCCTTTATTTCAAATCAAACTCTTGCAATAGCAGCACCCATCTTATCAATCTTGGCTTGGCTTCCTTTTTCGACATCAAGTATTTGATTCTTTGCATGATGTGAATTTTCACATGGGATCCCAAAATGTATTGCCTAAATTTTCCTGAACAAACACTATGGCTAGCATCTCCTTTTCGGTTGTTGAGTAGTTCTCTTGTGCTTCATTGAAGGTCTTACTAGCACGTATATGGCCACGAATACTTTCTCTTTTCTTTGCCCCGACACAAACCATAGCAAAATCGCATCACACATTGGCTAAATCCGCAGGATTCCGTTAAAGTGCGGCCATTATAGGTGCTGTACGGTCGATCTTGATTCAAATCAAAAGCATCCTTGCGGGAGTCATCAAAGAATTAGACCTTGTCCTTTTCCATTAATGCATGAGTAGTGCGGCTGTTGCGAAAGTCTTTGATAAATCTCACGTAAATCGACATGCCCGAGAAACTGCCTCCTTTTCTTTGTGGTAGGTGGTGCGAGAGTGTGATAATGGATACCTTAATTGGTCGACTTCTAGTCCAGTAGCAGAAATTTTATGCCCAAGAACAATACCTTATGTTACCATAAATACGCATTTTCCCGGTCAGTGCTAAGTATTTGTCTTGGCATCTTTGAAATCTTGTTTCAGTTGTTTAAACATTTATCAAGCTGGATCCATACACAGTAAAATCATCCATGAAAATTTCCATCGCCTTCAACGGAATCTGAGAATATAGACATCATGCACCTGCGGAATGTAAATGGAGCATTATAACTTAAAAATATACGAGGCAAAGATTTCTGAGGCATGTGAAAGTGGTCTTCTCTTGATCCTGCAGTGCGATAGCAATCTGATTGTATCCACAGTACCCATCAAGGAAAACAAAAGTGAGGTATGCGCTAGCCTATCAACTTATCGATCAATGAAAATAGCAAGGAAAATGATCTTTAAATTCTTTGTATTCAACTTCCTGTAATCAATACATACCCTCCATCTTGTCACTGTTCTTGTTGGAATCAATTCATTTTTTCATTTCGATCCACGATAAGCCCCTACTCTTTGGAACCACATGGTGGGCTCACCCGAGACTATCACGAAATAGCATAGATAAAACCGGCATTCAACAATTTGAGTACCTCCTACGACTACTTCCTTCATCCATGGATTGATCTTCTACGATGTTCTACAAATGGTTTAGAAGTCTCTTCTAGCAGAATCTTATGCATGCAAACTGTTGGACTGATACCCTTCAGCTCTTCAATAGACTAGGCTAGAGATTCCTTATGCTTCCTTAATATTTTCAGCAATCTTTGTTCCTCAGCATCAACGATGCATTTGAAATGATCCAGCGGATTTTTCTTGGTGTTGATTCTAGTAGGCATACTTTAAATGTGAGAGGCGACTCTTTCAAAAGTAGCCGCCTGTCTTGGTCTCTTGATGAGTTTCCTCTTTTTCACTATTTTCCCCATTATCTTTTCTGTTTTCAAGCTCAACTACGGTTCTATAGAATGAAAGGCTAGCGTATGGAAATTCGAATAGACATCTTCGGTATCTTTGAAAATTCATCTCTTTTCATTGATAAAAGGCGAGGTATTACAATCATTGACAATATAAGGGGTTGATAGAACAAATATTTATTACAACCTTTCTTGTCCCTATCTATATTTTTCATACTTTTGATCCAAATTAAATCTGACAACTATCGGCTTCCCTCGAAGATAAGAACTCCTTTCTGCATGTCAATCAGGGCAGCTCCAGTAGCTAGGAATGGTCTTCCTAATAGTAGGGGTACTTGTGAATCTTCTTCCATGTCCAGAATGATGAAGTCTACTGGGAATACAAACTTCCCAACAGTGACCAACACATCTTCAATGACCCCTTCAGGTTTCACCATCGATCTGTCCGCCATTTGAAGAGTAACAGTTGTGGGAATCGCTCCCAGGCTTAATTTCTTGGCGACGAAGAGGCATCAGTTGATCGTAGCTCTGAGTCACGAGGCTTCACAGATTCAGTCCTCCAACAATACAAGGGATTGTGAAACTTCCTGGGTCCTTCATCTTTGCTGGTAGTTCCTTCACGATTAGCATGCTGCGAAGTGGCGTGGGAATTCACTATTCACTTAACTCTTATTTTCTTTTCTTGCTGAAGTATGTCCTTGAAATTTGCATAAAGTGGCATACGTGTCACCACTTCGATAAAGGCACATCTTGATCTCCGAAGCACGGAAGGTTTCAGAATCTTTGTTGCTCCTCCATGCTTTGATTCTGCTGATCTTTGTGGAAATGGGCGCATACTTTGATCCTTGGATGTTCTTCTTTTACTCCTTCTTTGTCATTCTCAGTGTTTCTTCCCTCTACGGTCTTGCTACTTCTTTGTTCTTTGTCATGCTTTTTCCTTCCTCTCTTAACTCCTTCGGCTCCTAATTTTGCCTGACCATGCGGTCCTTTGGGTTCTTCCTTGTGTCACTTGGGAAGGCATCTTTCCTACGGCTGGGGTTAGAACGGTTGCCTACTTGTGTCTCGAGGTTCTTCGAGGATTGTTGGTAGTGTTAAAACATTTGAGAATTTATAGCAGCTGCTTCCAATTCTCCAAATTTTGTTCATGGAGTTAGCGACTTTTATTGTCCCCCGTAAAGCTGCGGCATCACATTCCTCAGATGGGGCCCTCCTCGTGTGGTATTCATTCACGTGCTCATTTAAAGTCTTCTTCTTCAGAACCTTGTTAATTCATGATACCCTTGTTGAGGTTAAGTAATCACCGCCTTGGGCCTTGAAGCCCCTCATATACGAGAAGTTCTCATGGTTCTGAGTCTTTAGGTGATAATGTCTTTGGAAAGGTTAGGATTAGGTTTGAAATGGTAAGCTCTTGGCTCACCCAAATAATTAACCTCTGTGACATCATAAAAGTTCTTGATTAACCTCTCGTACTTCCTTCATTAACTCCTTTCAATTATCTATTCCTTGAAGCGGTGTGTGTCTTTCTTTTCTTGCTTGTACAACACGTGCATAATGGCATCGGCTTGGCCTCTCCATATGTCATCTTGCCTCGGCTCCATGATCCCCTTTCCTCTGCTTTGTTTCCTTTTGAAGCTCGAAGGAGTTTCATGTTACATTTGGCCAGATCTTCAATCAACTCTTTTGCCTCCTCAGCACTTTTTCGTTTAAATGCTCCACAGCATGAAGCATCAATGATCCCCTTTGATATATCATTCATGGCATGATATACAATGTCCATCTGAGTCTTCAGATCTATCCCATGCATTGGACATCTTCTTAAACCTTGGGTGAATCTTTCCCGAGCTACATACAGGCTTTCATCTTCCCCCTGCTGGAACACAATGATTTCCCTGCTTCTTTTACGTGGTTAGAGTGGGGAAGATCTTCAGTAGGCCTCAACTAACTCCTCCCAGTATCAACGAAGGCCATATGGTAATGATTCATACCATGTAGTGCTTGTATCTCTTAGGAGAATGGGAATAGATGCGGTTTATGATTTACGGTCTCACCCCATTCGAAACAATTATTAGCCATCTGAGGAATCTTCCCGGTGCTCGTTTGGATCTTGATTAGGATGACCAGTAAGCGTGTTGTTGGACCATTGTAATCGATCTTGGCTTCAATTCAAATTATTAGCATCAAGCTGAGAATTTGTCGATCATTGAGTATTCTTCTGTATGGTGGTCTCGAAATCCTCCATTTATTAATCGGTGGTGGGCCTTCTAGCTTCCTCACATGTATTTCAGCTTTGATCCTGCCTTTTCTTCTTCCATGGTTGAGTTTTCTGCCTTCTTGGTCTTTCTCCAAGCACGAGCGTCCTCTCTATTCTGTGTCGAATTTGGAATGTGATTAATGTGTTTCCTATGCATCAAAGTTTTTTAATAAAAAACACACTCCCGTTAATAGGATTAGTCAAATCGACAAAAATATGCAATGTGTTTTTCGGTTAAAGGTTAGTGGCCATGAATTACTGAAAATCTATTTTTGTTCTTTTTTTTTTTTTTTTTTTTTAAGTGTCCAAATTAGTACATCCTTCTTTCATCTGAATATTGATTTATAAAATTCTTCGATCCGGCGGCCTTGCATAAAACTTGTTGACGGACGAACACACACAAATTTATGACACTTATTACCAAAGACTATTGTCTAATCCGACAACCTTGCCGTAAAACTTGTTGAGACAGCGTGCATACAAAATTTACATACTTGCTACGAGGGTATTAATTAATCCTGACTGACCTTGCCATAAAACTTGTTGAAATTATAATTTATGAAACTAAAAATCTCTAGAGTAAGTCATGCAAAGTTTGGTTTGATCACGCTATTTTGCAGAGTGCCGCAGTCGACAAGTAATAAAATGAATTTAAGTCAGATATCGATCCACAGGATCTCAAAATTAAATCAACTACCACGACTACTCAAGTTCCATACTATTTGGACCATGAAATGTAGTGAATCGAACAGGAAATTTGGAAAATTGTACTAAGACAAGGAAGAGGCAAATGAACAATCCACTAAATTTGGAATATAAAGAATAAAGAATAATGAATAGTTAGGAAAATGAATAGAAATTGAATAATGATCGTTTAGAGAACGCATTAAGATCAATGCTATTGTGAAGAATCAATTCCTGTGTCAACTTGTAAAATTTTCTTGTGAATTTCAGTTTTCAGAATCTATCCAAGGCGTTAATAGTTCAGCTGGATTTCTCCACACTTCACATTTCATTATCTAATTTTTGACCTGATTCTCTCGAATACAGGGAATTAGATAACTACTTTTAGCAAGGGACATCCTAATTCCCGAGTATTTTCTTTTCTTGATACTTCATACCCATTTATGAATTTGCAAACCTTAGCTCCGAGTTATCGGTCAAGCGAGGATAGCCACAGCACCAAGTTACTCGTCCTCAAATTAGAATAGATCACCCTCTCCTTGATTAGATCTCAGCTAACACGGGGTTGGCCTCACTATCCGAATTGAGGTGAACTCTTTGTTGTTTAAATGGATAACTCGTTCGACTCGACCTTGATTTCAAGCGAGAAGAGGATTTATCCAAGTAAACTCACAAAGCACAATAGATCTCTAATAGCAGGTTAATATACCTTTAAAAAGATGTTCATAGCTCAGGGAATGTCGCACACATTGTCCCACTTCGAGGAGGATCTCCTTGAAATCGAGCAATGAAACAAATCTTAAACGAATTATCTGGCGATGTCGGATCAAACGTTAAACCATAGCTGAAAGTAAATTCATAGCGAAATTCGCAATTTCTTTGAAAATAACAAAAGGAAAAGATAAATTCTGGCAGTAGCATTCATATAATGGGCGGGTTCCTCAGTGTTGGAGTACACGCTCTGACATTCCTCGATCATAGAATAAGCATGACTGGCTGGATAAACCGAATTCCCGGAAAATTGGAATTTGAACTTCTTTCAGGCAATAATTTGAAAAGAATTGAATTCTGCATTCAGCTTCTTCGCAAAACGATTACATCCCATTCCAGAAAATAAAATAAAAAAATAGAACGAACAATCTAATCTAATCTCTAATTATCAACATGGAAGAAAAACAAAAGAAAAGAAAAGAAAAGAAAAGAAAAGAAAACTAAAAAATGAGCCTTGACTATCAGGACAAATGCGTGGCCGCTAAAATGCCCAATGAGTTGAATGGCTGGCATTATTTTCAGGGTTCTAAATTGGGCCCTAATCCCGATGTAACCTCTTGTGGATTTTAGAGTATTCGAGGCCCGAATCCTTTATTCAGTCGCGACTTAGTTTCCCTTAATACGTGACATCATCGATGTCGACTTCAATCCACGTCGCGACATCAACACTCTATGTAGCCTTGATTTGGTCATTCATGATGCCATAGCATAATAACTATTCGCGACACCTTCTCACGTCTTGGAAGGTTTGGTGTTCTCTCGATGTCGTGACGTCGATATCTTGCCGACCTCGGCTTCAGTCATCTGCGATCTTCAGCGATGTCTTAGGATGTCGCGACATAAATCTCTTGTCGCGACATCATCGCTAG
This sequence comes from Tetrastigma voinierianum, assembly GCA_016808115.1. NCBI lineage: Eukaryota > Viridiplantae > Streptophyta > Magnoliopsida > Vitales > Vitaceae > Tetrastigma > Tetrastigma voinierianum. The sequence continues at coordinate 49,115 of JAEQBH010007094.1, forward strand.
AAAGAACTGTAAGCTATTTGAGTACCGCTCATGTTGTGTGACTTCAATATTTGTCGCGACATCTACGTAATGCTTTCTGCCGGTTTTGGTGCAGTCGTTCCTAATGTCGCGACCTTCGATATCTTGTCGCGACCTCACTTCATAAAGCTTCAACGCTTCCGTGGCGAGGTCTTATGTGTGACCGATCTCATGTCACGACATCGACACGGCTTGCGATCTTCACTTGATGACTTTTGATGTCGTGACTTCAGCCTCTTGTTTGTGACATCAGTTCTTTTCCCTTAAGCTTTCATGTCTGGCACAGTTTCACGATGTCGCGACATCGATCTCACGTCGCGACATCAACTTAGTTCTCTGGGGCTTTCAACTGGTCGCTCCTGATGTCGCGACATCGATATCTTGTTGCGACATCACTTCATGCCTCCACAAGTCTCAACTGGTCATTCCTGATGTCGCGACTTGAGTAACTTGTCGCGAATTCGATTCATGACTTTGTAGCTTTGAACTGTGGTTCTTGATGTCACGACTTCGATCTCACGTCGCGACCTCAACTCATTTCTTTACAGTCTTTCTCATGAGCAGTTTCATGTCGCGATTTTTATAACTTGTCATCCATGTCGCGACTTGCATCAGATTTCCTTCAATTTCCTGATGTCGCGACCTCATGTTGGGCCCAGTGTGAACCACAGCGCATCAATGACTGCGCAGTTCTTTTCATTTACTGCTCACGCTAATTGAAATTGCACTTTTATTCCACTTATTCTGCATTTTCTTGCTTTCTTCTTTCTTCCATTCTACATAATACTTGATTAGTGAGTTTTTGCATAATTAAATATATTAATTATTCAATTTCTTGAAAATCAACGAAAAATGGACTAAAAGAGATGACTTTTAGGCTCATCAACTGGCCCGATGCTCCTAGTGACTTCAGTGAGTGTCGGCCACCATTTGCCTTACCGGGATGGTAATGCAAAGTGAAATAAATAATCCTCTAGGAACTCTATCATCTACGTTACCTCATATTGAGGTCAGTTGCGATGAAGATATACTTGGACTTTTACAGTGCGAGTACACCTCGGACTCCTCGCCCAGGTATAAGTAGTGGCGCGGATCTTCCAAGGTGAAGACTGACCGCCCAACTCCATGTTGTGCGTGGGGTAGTGCAGCTCATGATTCTTCAAGCGCGGGAACCATAAATACTACCCTCCCGGATTGCATCAAAACACATCCCAGTCCGGCCCTCAAGGCATCACAATACACTGTGTACCCCTGTCCCCTATCCGGGACTACCAAGATAGGAGCTGAAGTAAGTCTCCTCTTAAACTCCTGGAATGCCTCCTCGCATCGGTCATCCCAATCAAACTTGACCTCCTTCAGGGTCAATCTCGTCATAGGTGCCACTGGTGGGAGAAATCCTCAATGAATCTCTGTAGTACCTAACGATCCCAGAAACTACGTATCTCGAAGGCGAGCTTGGCCTCTCGACTCATCACGGCCTCGACCTTATAGGTCCTTGGCCTTTGATGCTAACATCACGTGTCCCAAAATCTCACACCGATGGCCAGGCTTCGCACTTGCGGGCTTGACGTCTGGAGTTGATGGTCTCTCAACAGAATTATAACACAATCCGCAAAATGATACTCGTGTTCTCTGCGTGGGAGTAGTCAAAATGTCATCCAGAAGACTACGACAAGCGATCTAGAAAGGGTTGGAATACTATGCATGAGGTCATAGTCTTTGCTGGTGCATTAAATCAATCCAAAGACATCATAGTAAACTCAAAGTGCCCATAACATGTCTGACGTCTTAGGGATATCAGGTCTCACAACCTCGGTGATGATAACCTGCGAAGATGCATCTTGAAGTAGACTCGTGCTCCTCTCGGTGATCAAACAAATCGTCGATCCTTGTGTGGGGTATCGATTCTTGGCCAGTAACCACTGTTCAACTTCACAATAATCAATACTGTCGAAGGGTCTTGTCCCTCTTCTTCATAAGCGAGCAGGAGCGCCCATGGTGAAGTGCTGGAGTCACAATAGACCTTGTCTCGATAAGCTCCTGTGTTTGGACTCCCAGTTCTGCAACTCAAGCGGTACATCCTATCTTGAGTCATAGAGATGGCGAGAATCTTAGGGTGTAACCTCGATCTGAAGTCTACAACCCTATGCGGAGGCAATACAGGTAGCTCATCCGGAAAAACATCTCATCTTTCGTGAACACTCGGGGAGATCTTAGTCGGTCTGCTTTCGTCCTCGAGTGCTTTAATGACCACATTGTCACTGACTTTGGACTCGTCTGTTTGTTTGGGAGTAAGAATATCAATACTTGTCCTTGGAATACATCTGAATATCGTCTATGTGTGGTGGTAACTCTCCTACGCTCACAATCATTAGCGACTCGTAGAGTATGTTGATGCATCCCAGAAGATGACCCCGAACTCTAACATGTGCATGACCTCGAGGTCCACTTAGTGAGTAAAGAATCCGAGATCTCTAACTTCGCAACCATGACATATCATCACCATCTCACCTTAATCCCTGAGGGAGATCTCACATACAAGGGCTCCTCCAAGCCCAACCTCTAAGCCCGACTCTATCCTGGCGATGCGTGATGAATGAATCCCAAGATTTAATCAACACCACTCAGCCTCAAGGTGCAGATAAAAACGCATTCTCAGATAACTAGCTTCATCTCACGATTCAAATGGCAGGGATGGCGTGTATGCTCCATGAAACCCGATGTCCTTGCTCGTGGCCTCGTCCCTTCCGCTGCCCATAGCCCGTCTCGCGGCCCCGGTCACCGGAGGTGCCCGCAGCCCTTAAGATCGAACTCCGCCTTTTGGATTGCATCGGTCAGGAGGAATATATTGTATCTCTTCCCCGTCCTACAACCGTGACCAGACTACGCCGTCCCGAAACCTGGGATCCCCGTCGGGGCAACCCCTCCCTATGTCCGGTTGTTAGCAATGATAAAGTAATACCATCCGCCCAAATTTAATCTAAGAACCCTCGGGGATCCCGTCCCTCAACCGATGGCCGCCTTGGAACCCCCCGTGAACTAGAAGCCCTCCGCTCTTTCCCGAATCCAGCTAAGATCGACTCTCCTTCCTCTCACACTAACACCCGTGATCCCGAGTCCCTCCAAGCATCCTCGATCTCTATGGTCGTGGCTGTCCTAACCATGGAGTCCATGTCTCCTAGGCGAAGTCCCAATCCCGCCCGAATGGACAACTCAACTCGATCCTCGAACCTCCTCCTAACATCGGGCCATGTCCGTGGCCACGCGAGTCATCAAAGAAAACTGAAGTTAGCCCGTGAATCTAGCCACATCATTACCACATCGCTCCCCGCCCAGCCTAGGAACTCCGAGTCTTCGCGGACGAGCAAGATCCGAAAAATACTTACTCCATGAACAAATTTCTTGAACTCGCCCATGTCATTGCTCTAGGTCTCAGAGGTCTCGCCTGGGGCCCACCACATACTGGCCTCACCTCTGGGGCTTGGAACGCAGCCTAGTCTTAACTCGGGTCGTGTCGTGAGGTAACTTCTATAGCCTCTAACACCTTCTCGATCTGCATGAACTAATGGTTTGCCACCATCGGATTCCCTCAGCGTAGAATGCCTGGGAGGATGATATGCCCTAAACTCGAGGTTACTCCTGACCTCCTGCTACTCCTCACGACTAGCCTCAGGCAATGGCACAACGTAATCCCGACAAATTTTTAGGAAATGCCTGCTAGTCAAACACTGGTGGTGCTTAGCTAGCACCTCGTGGACGCCCTCTACATCCTCCCCCTTGACTAGCCATCTACACATGTCAAATGACAGTTAAATTCTAATGCAGTATCTCTAAGGCTTAATCACAGCCCCGAGACACTATTCATATACAGAAAAATATTTCATACATAATCTCCTTGCATTCATAGGAATTGCAAGACAATAAATTTCATATATTAAATCATATGCAACAAAAATTTTTACATTTTACTTCATTTTATTTTATTTTATTTTATTTTATTTTTTTGAAAACCTCGTGAACAGTGTTCATGAACAATGGTCCAAACAGTGACTGAAAACAATGCACTAAGTCAACCGGGTCAGTGCACCAAGCCACCTAGGACCTAAGTCGCGACGCCCACTGCGGCGCCGCAGATCGCGCCTGTGCCTTCGACGCCGCTAGGTCGCGTCGGCGCACACTACGCTGCGTCGTGGTCGCCCTCACCATGTCGCGCGATTGTATCGCCGCCACGCCAGGTGGCGCCGTGGTCAGCCCTCCAACGCCGTGATCGCGGCGCTCCCGCTACCAGGCGCTTGTCTCATGATACAACCTACCGACTCGCCGCCAGCACCAGGACGCGAACCAACAAGGCCGCCAATTCAAATGATAACACACCAGATCGCGACCGACCCGCCAGCTACGCGCGAAGGCCAGACGCTCGCCGCAGTCGGCCGTGATCGCGGCCCTCCGATGGTCGATTGCGGCGCAAGCCCCGCCGCGGTCGTACGAAATTCGGGTCAGACGCGGGCTCTCGGCCGCACTCCATGCTCGCATGTCACGATACAATCCCATTGTATCGACCTAACTGAAAACTCCGCGTGATTCGGCCCTACCCCTCTCTGCTGCACTTTTTTTTTTTCACACCATTTTTTTTTTCATTCCAGCTATTGGAAAACCACCCAAAAAAAAAAATATTTTTTTTCATTTTCTAGTAAACGAAATAAATTTATTAAAATTTATTTTATCCATTTTTTTTTCCAGCTTTACACACGTGAAACTTTAGAAAAATTTTCTTCACATCATTTTTTCATTTAATTTCGACCATTTGTCCAAAATTTCTAACACCTAAGGTTACATTTTCTCTAATTCAAGAAACCAACATCTTTCCTATGCTATTCACCAAGCATACCTCACCTACAATTCATACACAACAATTCATCACACATTAACTATCAAAGTGCACAAGGAATGTGTGATCTAACCCGCACCCTAAGTCCTAGGTAATCGATACCTAACTTATCGACACTAAGCTCTAGGTATTTATAAACCTAAGCCTGATAATAAGTCGAAGCCGGTATCGTGGACTAAACTTATGGATACCCAAACCCGAGCTCCCTAGGTAATCGCACCTAAGCTCGATACCGTCGTGACGCCTAAACCTCGGGACCGTTGACAACCCACACCCAACAATACTTGTGAATGTCGCTAAATCTGACACCACTACGAAAAATGCCACTCAATTTCGGATTTTCTCCATCCGGTTCAAAGGTTTTGAGACCGAATTTACGGCTAAATCAAGCCTCATACTATCTCTAACCATTCACATGGCTCTTAGCCAAATAATAACACGAGTAGGAAAAGATTCCACCTCTTGAGTTGCCTGAACTCCACTAAATCCAAGGCCCACGCAGAGTCTCTCGCCTCGTGAGAACTAATACTTTATTTCTTGTCACAAACCGGAATGCATCTAATCTACGGAATCTAGAGAGAAGGAGCTCTCTCTCTCTCTAAAAATGCAAAACCCTCACTCACTGCCCATATTTCAGCCACTGCATGTTTTTGTGCTCAAAATGAAGAAGATGAACACTGTTCATCTTTCGTCTTATTATCATTAACAATTCCAATAATTCCCATCATGTCCATTTTCTTGATTTTTACACTCGCATAATCTCATTCATTTCATCATCTCTCTAAATTTCGCAACATGTGTCAAGAGTACGTAGTAAAAATTTCATTACATCATAATGCCTCAAATTCCATTTTACAAGAATTCAACACTCCTGCCTCAAAACGTGAAATTTCAATGTCTTGAATTACGTGGTAGCTAGGATTTCGCGAAAGATTCTTAAACGTGGAAATCTGCTTGGCCATCCGAGATCGAAAAATTTTTGGATTTTTACCAAATGACAATTTTAATTCTTTTCCGAAAATTGGAATTTTCTCGGTCTTAATGCTGAGATAAAGTCCAAATTCCCACCGACATAATGAATCTCCGATATTTGTTCGATATTTCAACGATTTTCTCCGATTTTTGGCCAATTGATTATCACTATACTTGTCAAAGTCCCACTGATAACCCGATATTTCCTACTTAAAACCAAAATTTTGTTCCTTGCTAATAATAATAAACTTGAAAGAAACATATAAACTAATCTAATTAATTTCATTCATGCTAATGGGCTCAAATTAATAGATAAGTTTATCATTGTCGTAAGTCCATAGTCTCAAATTAGTGATTAATATACATATCCAATTTGATAAATTTCATCAATACAAATTTCATACTAATTAATAAGTCTCATTCAATAAAAGTCCACAACTCCAAATTACTAATCAATATATGAACCAAATTTATAAATTTCACAAACAAAAATTTTCTAGCAATTAACAAGCCCAATTCTCTAAATATTTAATAATTTAATCCTAATTCAAAATAAAATTATAACTTTCAATCATACTAAATTGAATAAAAATTATGTCAATTAACAATTCCAAAAGTGATAACTTATAAATTCAAATATTACAAATTAATTCTTCATTATTCAAGACCAATTTGACATATTAAAGTCTAAATTACATCAAAAAAATTTATAAGTTAATATTTGATAACCTAAAATCTATGCAAAATTTCTCAAGTTGACTATTAACACATAAAAATTAATTAAACATAAATAACACAAAATTAAACCCAAATACAATAAATTAAAAAAAAAAATCAAGATTCAAGCTAATTACATAAGTTTCACCAACAACAATTTTTCATATCAACATACATAAGTCTCATAATAGCCCATAAAAGAAAAATCCAATCCCACAAATATATACATATGTGAATTTTATGCTAAAGAAAATGTGTAATGGGTGTTGACAAAATGAGAAGATGAAAATGTGAAGAATGAAATGAGGGTCACCACCATTTCGCGGTGACACCCCAAAACCCGAGGTCCGCTTTGACTAATCGCCAACCCACGGAAATACCCTGCACCGATATCCATACATGGGTGGCATGGGGGGCATCCTGGCACCTACGCCGCCTAAACCCATTAATTGGGATCCATTCATCGTATCTTAGGTAATTACATACCTACGCCCTGACACCAAGCCGTGAAGTGAAGGTTAAAATTTCCTGTGGATATTGTGACGCCCCAAAACCCGGGGGTCCGTTGACTACCCGTCAACCCATGGACATTAAAGTGAATGTCGGGTGATCCGACATTTCACGGTAAAATCTACAGGTAGCCTCAGACTTGTTCTACCCAAATACAAACCCGCATATAACCCAGTCCCAAACATCAATATAACAATAACATGGAGTAAACACTAATTGGGGCCCATGAACAATACTCATAAACATATATATCCAACTATATCCAATAGTTTCAAGAGTTCAAATTTTACTCTTATATAACACACATATTAAAATTCAGAGAATCTAATACATGTCATAAGTATCATAACCTAAAGCTACAATCCGGGCTTTCTTCTAAAGCCTGGGCCTCTAGGATGAGTCGTCCCTCGCACGCTCCCCGTACCAAAATAATATCCTCGACAGGTGAGCTAATGCCTGCAGCGGAATCACTCCTAAGTGGGCTACTCTCCACCTATGCATACAATGTTCCAAGACAAACACACATTCAAGCAAATGTGCATGATCCTACTTGAATGTCTAATCGATCATCTCAGACCCGAGTCCTCACTCATTCTCCCTCACACTCGCCTAAGCCTCGATGAGAATTCATTATGCTTATTTGTGGACAACTCCTCCGATGTATATATATATATATATATATATATCAATTGTCATCTGACATTGATATTATTTACGGATCATCTCCATGTATATCAATCTCGTCTGACGATTGATATTTTTAGTATGGACTACCCTCCGATAATTATCATTTTTTGAGACAACCCTCTGAAACCATTCTTTCTAGACTCACCTCATGCACTCACTCCTATCATCCTAAGGTGCCCTAGTGCATATGGAATGCATGATGCCAATTCCATTACAGTCTATAACACATGCAAATATATAATCATGCATATATTCACATAAAAATTAAATCACACAATCATGTTATGTAATTTCTCATTTCATCACATAAAAAATTAGCCTATATGGGGCTAATGATCAAACACGAGCAATTCTACTTGAATTACTTCGACCAAACACATATTAATTCACAAAATTTATTTTCAGGAACATATTCTCGGAATAGTGAAACCTCGGTTACTATTCCCGTAATCACAAATCATCTAGCTCACTTGGTGAACCTGTTTCATGGCCATTTCCTCACTTCATACAAACTAACACATAATTTATGGTATAAAGTATACTAATTAACTACCTTAACAAATTAAGTGGATGTACCATGCATAATTGTAAATTTGGGTTCCATAAATTCAAACAATTTGGTCCCATGTTTTGGGACCGATCAAACGGCCCCTCACGGCCTCATTAAATTCAAACATTAACAAAGTACTTAAATAAATAATAAAACCCAAGTAGGGAGAAACCCCTACCTCAAGGAGTTTGTCTAAAATCCTTAAATCCGGTATCCACGTGTAGGCCTCTCCGCGTAGAGCAGCTTTCCTTCTCGTCCCAACAACTGTCGACGGTCGGATCTCCCACGATTCTAGAGAGAAGTTCTCTCTCTCTCAAAAATAAAAGAAAACCAGCAGCTACTGCCGATTTCACCTCCTCTCACGTTTTGGTCCTCCCCCTTTTGAAGAAGAAGGCACTATTTTCCTTTTGTCTCATTCATTAACATTTTAATAATTACATTTATGCCCTTCTTTTTCCCAGTTTTGACATTTGGCATTATCTCAATACCAGCCCATTTTCATACTTTCTAATTATGCCACTTATGGCACATGAGTATGTGTTATATGTGACTTTCACGTGATCGAAAATCGCTTTTACGACACCAACGCGACGCTGGAAACGTGTAAATTCCGACCGCTCTAATTCAACGAAATTCGACGCGTTAGCTAGGACTTTGCGAGACGATTCCAACCTGAAATCCGCTTTATCATCCGAGATTCAGAATAAATTCTCGATTTTAATCAAATTAAATTCTCAGAATCGAAATTACGATTTTGCCATTTTTCTAGAAATTGGAATTTCTCGGGTCTTACAGATATCATGTGTCTCGATACCACACTGTCCAATCCCATTCATCGAGATCCTTTTAGCCACATTCAATAAACGTTTTATGTTATTTTCAAAACATATTACTGTGGGTTTAATTACAAACTCTATTATATACACAGATATATGTCAAAACTAGTTCTTTCCAAAGTTTTACAAAAAGAACTATACCAGCCACAGGTTGGCTTTCTTCAACCTCTCGGCCTCGAATGAGAGCTGTCCACTGGTGTATACCTTGCACCTAAAATGTTTTCCCATAAAGGGTGAGCCACACCCAGTAAAGAGACTCCTACAAAGGCTATTACCCCCCTAAATGCACATGCAATGTTCACTTGGACACATTCACATATATATATCAACATTCCAATAGAATGAATAAACTCTAATGGAATACTACATGTCATGCCATGAAATGAGATGAGACTCACTCAATGCATGAAAAATCCAAGTCATCATAGACTTCCATCACACAATGCATAGCCAATGTGTGATAACATCCGTCTTCGATGAATTTCATCCAATGATTATTTTGAAACAAAATCAAGTTCTTAGAAATCAAAACTGATTGGATGTTTCACCTCTAAGGATAATTTTATTAACAAAACATGTGTCTTTTGTGGGTAGGTGAATTTTCGGGGTCTCACCGCAGGCTTCGCAAGCCTTCCTGCACTTTCACGGGCTTTCATAGTTGGACACATATGCATAACCAAAAATACCGGGTCTTTCACTTGAGGGGGTATTTATCCATGCTTGCTATTACCCGACACAAGTTTTTATGCTCTGTGAATAGTGGAATTCGGCTGAACTTCGTGCAACGGTACACAACCCACTCATCAACCACCAAGGATGGTGTGTGATGACACTATTTCATATTCTGCGAACAATGGAACTTCCCTGAACTTCGTTCAATGTATCGAGCCCACTCGTCAACCACCAAGGATGGTGTGTGATGGCACTATGCACTTACACCCATGAATGTGATGCCTCAATGCATATGCAATGCATTATGCCATTGCATGTCAATTCCCTGTTACATATGTAATGCATGTCATCTGGACAATTTATCATATATCATGAAAAGTTATATCAAAAGCATATAACTTCCAAATACTTCATCTTAATGTCAATATATTAGAGTTGATATATCAACATTCAATCAACAATTATCACAAAGTAAGTCAATCAAAAGCAAGCAAAGACAACTTGGTTCTCAAGTCCAATTGTGGCATAAGATATGCCCAAAAAAGCAGTCCACACATATAGCCATCACAGGCCACACAAACATGCCATAACTTGGGCATAGAACAGTCCTGGATCCAGCCCCAAGACTATTCAAATCTAGGCTAATACCAGGCCACAAACACTAGGCCACAAACATGCTATGCTTAGGCCACGCATTCGGCCCCACATGGCCATAGAACAATCTTGAACCTCAGTCTAGAATGACAGTCCCCAACCCGTCCCTTTGAACACTTGTCTAAAAAGGAAGGCAATCAATCAAAGTAAGAAAATCCCTACCTCTTGGAGTGTAGCTCTCGTCGAGTATATAAACTTTAACTCTCAACCCGACGAAACCGTCGAAACGCCGGAATAAGAGGAAGAAGTTTCCAGATCTTCCTTCATCTCCCTCTTTCTTTCTCCCTTTCTTCCCTTTCTCCCTCTATTTTCCCCCATTGATCCCCTTTTTATAGGCTGGACACCTCCACATGGCATACATGCACCATGCCATGTGTCGCCCACATGGCATGCATGCATCATGCCATGTGTCAACCACTTTTTGCCCAGAAAATCGTGAATAGTCCGACCACCTCTGAATTTAACGAAATTCATCTTGGTAATTAGATTTAGCGAGACGAATCCAACATGAGGTCCATTTTGTCATCCGAGATCTAAAAAAAAAATTTAAGGTTTGCAACCTATACTATAAAGGCAATTTATCGTTTTGAAAACGTTTCAAATTTACTCAGGTTTTTACAGTCGACGGGTTGCTGGCAGTGACAATTTGACGGTGGGTCGTTGACAGTGACTATCCGAAGACTTTCTGATGCCGGTGGGGGTGGTGGAAATAAAGAAAAAAAAAAAAAAAAGGTATGAGTCTTTTACCTTTGTGATGCTTTCTTGAATTTGCTTCTTTTAAGAATAAAAATGGATGGGAAAAAAAGAAAAATGAAGAAAGATGCGAATGGGGAGAAGAAGAAACCAAAGGAAGAAGAGAGGACTAGATGAATAAGAGCAAGAAGGAGAAGAGAAGAGAGAGAACAAAAAGGGGATGAGGGGAGTAAGGATGATTTACACGGAGGCTGTAATAGTTATTCCTTAGTATATCAAATTGAGCTTCCAATATACATCCCAAGGGAAACAAAAAAAAACATCAAAATCCCTCTCCCTTTTTTGCGGACCACCACCACCTCTCTCTCATACAAAATCTATCCATATATACATGTCATCTACTGTATCAAACTGCTACCATCATCCATTGTCTCAACTACTACTGTCCATGCCCATGCTCTGCTGCTACCAACTCAACACCCATTTTGACTTTCGGCCTCTTATTGTGACTCATCTAGCCATGCAAAACAAAAAATCCCAAACAATAGTAGAAGAAGGAAGCAAGAACAACAAACTCAAATAAACTAAAAAAAACAAACAATACCTATTAGATTTAAATCAAAACCCATAAATCAATTAATATCAATGATCCAAATCAACAAAACACATAGCTCAATCTCCCAACAACAATCTATTCTACCCGGGCAAATGATAACCCAAATAATAATAATAATAATAATAATGATAATAATAATAATAATAATAATAATAATCAATAGGAAGATGACTGTAGGTGAGAAGGTTCCAGACGATGTGATTGTGGTTTCGGTTTGGAAAGGAGTAACAAGAAGTAAAATGAAAGAGAAGAATGAAGAAAATAATAATAATAATAATAATTATTATTATTATTATAATTATTATTATAATAATAATAATAATTATTATTATTATTATTATTATTATTATTATTTAAAAGAGAGAGAATGGTATTAGAGCACTAAAGTATAATATTATTATTTAAAAACTTTTGAAATTAAATTCGCAGTACTAAACTTTATCTTAATTTCATGAAGTAAAATTTGAAAAAACTGTTTGAAAATTGCATGTTTATGATATTGTGAAAATTTGTGTTTGTGTGAATTTGTTGAAAATTGTGAAAATTTGTATGTTAGTAATTGTTTGTTTATTTTATGTCTTTTATTCCTTATCCTCATAGTGTTTATAATTTAGATTATGATCGTGTAAAAGAACTTAGTAATAGAATTTACATTCAATATGGGAAGAATTTAGGAAAAATTTAGATAAATCGCATGCTTTAAGAACAACTCGTTAAAAACCTAACTAAAGATATTCAAAACCTTGTGTTCTAAATATTTGTGTGAATACGAAAACGCTATAAAAGAAAAACCACAATAAATATTTCTCTTAATACTAAAACCATAGTCAAATCGAAGAATAAACATTATATGATAATCTTTATGTTAGTTCGCTCTTAGAAATTAGGAAGTAGAATCTAGAATTTAGTGTATTAATTTAGAAGGTAATTAGATAGGCATAGAAACTTGTAAAAATTAATGAACCCTCGCTTGTTAAGAAATTAAATATTTTAAGAACCTAGTAGAAATACAATTAGGAATAACAAAAGCAGTATTAAAAGACCATAAAAAGCAAGAAAGAAAACCATTTGAGTGTGACTATTGTTAGAATCTTTTAAAAACAAAACCTCATGTCCCATACTCCGCTGTGGGAGGGCTTTGGAACAATTTATAGTAAGAAAGCCCTCATGAATAAGTGATGAGTACTGGAGGCCCACTTAGTGATGGTGGGTCTCTTCTCTCCATGGCTCCTCGTGGGCCTACCCAATATATATATATATATATATATATATATATATATATATATATATATATAAATCAAAGATACTAGCCTGGGGCCGATGGGCCGTGGGCTAAAATAATAACCTACAAATTGTTTCGCCCTGAGGAAATGTAAAAACGCAAACAATGCATCTGTCTGGAATGTAAACTTTCAAAAGGTTGTGATTCTCGCTTATAAATACAACATGATTCTCGACTGTAAAATACTTTTGTTTTTTGGTTCTTTCCTTGCATTTTAAATAACTCGTATATACATTTTTGTGAGAAAATCAGAAAGAGTTTGCTTGATTTGAAGTTTCAGGTAAATACTTCAACAATAGATAGTTTCATCCCGAGGCAATTCACTGCATCTTCGTGGTACAAAGAGAAGAGGTGAAATATTGTCTTAGAGCACGGCAAACAAAGACTCTATCTACCAAGTTAGTATATACATTTGTGTTATTCTGCTGATGTAATATATCAAGCAAAGAGCTTGCTAAGTCCGTGGTTCAATTTATCTCTCTCCCAAAGCTTCATCGTCGTTGTTCTATTTTCGTAGACTCAACAATCTAAAGACAATATTTCATGACACATAAAGATGTCGAGTCTTTACAAGCAAACCCATACCGGGTCGGTTCAAGGCGGGAGAAATATCATGGAATAACACTAACACTTCAAAGTGTCTCAAAGAACCCTTCCGGCTGAGAAGCCCGATAAGTTCAATGGAACCGACTTCAAGAGATGGCAACAAAAAATGTTGTCTCTCTCTCTACTTGACAACTATGAATTTGGCAACATCACTGAGAAGATGTTCTCATGCTACACAGATCCTCCTACAAGAGAGATGTCATTAATTATCAAGCTTGGATGCAATCCGACTTTCTTTGCAGGAACTATATTTCAGATCGTTTAGAAACAACTTATATGATATTTACTCATCATATAAGATCGCAAAGGAAGTTTGGGAAATGCTTTGAGAAGAAATACAAAATGTAAGATGTGGGGCCAAAAAGTTTGTAATTGGCAAATTTCAAGTACAAATAATGGCCGATACTAAAACTGATAAAACAAGTTGAAGAAATTCAAGTTCTTATTCATGAATTGCATGCAGAGGGATGTGCAATCAGTGAGCAGTTTCAAGTAGGTTCCATTATAGAGAAATTGCCACCTTCATGGAGGGATTTCAAAGTTTACTTGAAACACAAGTGTCGAGAGATGACAATGGAGGATTTGATTCTAAGGCTTCGAGTAGAAGAAGATCATGTAAAGTGAGATGGTTGGAGTGGAGTAAGGCTAATGTCATAGAGGAGTGAGCCTCAACAAAGCAAAATCTAAATTCAAAGGCAAGAAAATGTCAAAGCTTAAACCAAAAGGCAGATTTTAAGAAAATTAAAGGAAGGTCGGGCTCGTGGAAAGGCCGGATATAAGGCACAAGAGTGCTGACCCCAAAGATCGTGATCAAGCATTCTGACTTCAACTGCCAGCATGCATGAATTCGATGACAATTTGTCAGTTGCGGATCAAAACCAATATGGTTTCAAATGTCAAGGGATGGTGGATTGACACTGTGCAACTAGGCACATATGCGACAAGAATCATTTAATACAAGCATATGGATGATGGTGAAAAGCTTCCATATGGAAATTCGCCCCCGCCTTTAAATGTTGAAGGAAAAGGCAAATGCGGCTACTAAAGTTTACTCGAAAAGTCGTGGATTTCTACCGATGTGTTATATGTTCCCTAGATTAGAAAATTTGGTTTCGTGCCCTATACTTAGTAAGAAAGGGTTTAAACTTGTATTTGAGTTCATGAGGTTATTCACATACTCCGGGATGTGTATGATATTTAATTAAGGCTATTTAACTGAATAATTGTTTAACAATTACTATGAATAATAATAAGAATATTTCGTTATATGGTTAATTTTCGTTTTATGGCATGCTAGGTTAGGACATGTTAACAATAGGGAGTATATAGAATGGTTAATCTAAATCTACTACCAAAGTTTGATGTTAACATACATAATAAATGTGGAAATTCCAGATCGAATCTAAGTTTGCTAGACAAAGTTTTAAATCGCTCAAGAAAGGTCAAATGAACTACTTATTTAATTCATAGTGATCTTTGTGACTTAAAGCTATACCTTCACGTGGGTGGGAAAATTATTTTGCTAACTTTTATAGATGATTGCAAAGAAATATTGCTTATGTTTATTTACTTCATATAAAAGATGAAGCTTTGAATAGTTTTAAGACATATAAAGTCAAGTAGAGAATCGCTTGAAAGAAAATTCAAAGTCATAAGATCTGATAGAGGCAGGAATATGAGTCCACTGATTCTCGACTTTGTGCTCAATATGGCATTGTTCATCAAACAATAAACTTATACACCCTAACAAAATGGTGTAGCCGAAGGAGGAAAATAGACTTTAAAGGAAATGATAAACTCCTATGTTGAATAGTTCGTACACACATAACTTGTGGGTGAAGCACTACTTATCGCAAACTTTATTCTAAATAGAATCTTTTAAGAATTCAAATAAATCTCCTTATGAAGTATGGAAGGAAGATTACCATCTTATATAAAATGATCAAAATATGAGGTTGTTTAGCAAAAGTACTTGTATTCCTGCCTAAAAGAACAAAACTCGTCCTAAAACAATTGATTGTGTGTTTATTGGTTTTGCAATGCAAGTGCCGTGACATAGGTTTCCTAGTTTATAATCAAGTGTACGATATACATGTAAATACAATTTTAGAATCTATAGGACGCTGAATTCTTTGAAGATGTTTTTCCTCATAAGGAAAGTCCAATGAGCTATATATAAGCTAACTCGTGATGAACAATCTACTCCAAAGGTTCAAGAACAACATACGTAACCTAGAAAGGAAGTGCACTAAAAAACCAAAGAATTTATCCGACTTTATAAGTTTCATGACCATAGGAGAAACTACAAACTTACAAAGAAGCAATTACTTCACCGAGGCATTGTCTGAAGGAAGCTATTAATACAGTGAAGTTGAATCCATCTTACAAACCATACGTGAATCGTCGATATACCACCCTAAGTAAACCGATAGGTTGTAAATGGATTTTAAAAGAAAGTTTAAAAGCCGATGGTCTGTCGACAAATATAAGGCCAAAGCAGAAAGTAAAAAAAGGATATAGACAAAAGGAGGGGCTTAGATTATTTTGACACCTACTCACCTGTGTCTAGAATAACACTATAAGGACGCCTACTGCGATAGCTTCTTGAATAATATGGAAATACATCAAATGGATGAAACAAATTTTTCTAAATGGAGCTGGGATGAAGTGATATATATGGAACAACTGTATGGATTTGTGGGTTCAAGGTCAAGAAAAATAAGGTGTGTTAGTCAAGTCCTTATATGGATTCTAAGCAAGCCCCAAAACAAAGGCATGAGAAATTTGATCACAATGTTGTCATGGATTTAAAATCAATGAGTGTGATTAATGTGTATATAAAGACATACGCGACCATGTGTATTTGTTCCGTCTTTACGTTGACGATATGCTTATAATGGGAACTAGCAAGGATGTAATAATGTCCACAAAAAAGTTACTAAGCTCCATATTTGATATGAAAGACCTAGGTCTAGCTGATGTAATTTTGGGAATTCAAATAAAAAGAAATAATGAAGGATACATACTTGTCCTCACATGTGGAAAAGATTTTAAATAAATATGATCAATCAAATTGCAAGGTTGCAGTAACACCTTTTGATGCAAATTGCAAACTGAAAAAGAATACTGGAGATGCAGTCTCACAATTACAATATTCACAAGTCATAGGTAGCTTGATGTACCTAATGAACTACTTCAGCTTATATCGCTTATTCAAGAAGTGTGCTTAGTAGATATACAAGTAACCCGAAAGACTACTGGAAGCTTTTTGGTTCGAGTGTTAAGGTATCTCAAGTATACCATAACATATGGATTACATTATACAAAATATCCACTTCAAGATTGGTTGGCTATAGTGTGATGCTAATTGGATTCGATAATACGTAAAACCAAATCTAATTCTGGATATGATTTACCCTGGGAGGTGCTGCCATTTCTGAAGTCTTCCAAACAAACGTATAGTAATGCTCAACTATGGAGTCTGAATTTATAGCACTGATAAAGCCGAGGAGGCAAGAGTGGCAGAAAATTTTTTAGAAGACATTCCAAGACGGCATAAGCCTCAGAATAGCCTATATGCATACACTGCGGATAGCATGGTTACAAGCCAGAGCCAAAAGTAACATCTACAATGGAAAGTCAAGACACATAAGGCGAGACACAATACTATTAAACAGCTTGCTTTCTAAAGGGAGTGCGATATCGATTAGCAATATATAAAGTCAAAGGTAAATTTAGTGATCCTTTGACAAAAGGCCTACCTAGAGAGCAAGTCAAGTTTAGCATCGAGGGAATGGGATTAAAGCTCTCAATGAGTGGGATACTATATGAAACCTAACTCTAGTTGATCTAGGTTCAGGAAAACTAGTTTAGTAAAATCCCAAGTAGTGAAACACATACTCTACTCATTCCTAAGGTGTTTAATGTGTTTTCCGGCTGATGTATGTGTTATGTATAAAGATGAATGACATCATATCTTTATGTAAAGGTGAGCTCGAATGCAGTTTTAATCATCATACCTATATGATAGTAATGTGGGGTCACATTTATGAGAATTGAGGGCTAAAATTCCCTCTAGAGCTATCATGAATAACCTATATGTTCAGGACCAAAATGAATATAAACATATAAACTCGAGTACCTTTGGGTTATGTTGTAGTGTGATACATGTTGCCTGGGGTTTACTACAAGAAGCGGTGAATACTAAGATCTTTATATCCACCGTGTCACCAAGTAGATCCGATGTAACACTAAGGTAAGTTCAAGTCCAAAAGACACTTTCCTAAAGCACAACAATTTCGTCTCCTCTCTATGCATTACATAGATTTATTCTAATTGTAAATCACATTTCTTTTGTTTTAAAAAATGGGTATTGTTAGAATCTTTTAAAAACAAACCTCATGTCCTACACTCCGTTGTGGGAGGTTTTTGAACAATTTATAGAAGAAAGCCTCATGAATAAGTGATGAGGAATTGGAGGCCCACTAAAGATGGGTGGTCTCTTCTCCACGGGCTCCTCATGGAGCTACCACTATATATATATATATATATATATATATATATATATAAATCAAAAGACGGGCCTTGGGGCTCGGGGCCGATGGGCCGTGGGCTTTGAAATAATAACCTACAAATTGTTTTGGTCTCAGGAAATGCAAAATCGTTTTGAACAATGCATCTCGTCTCAAAGGTTGCAAACTTTCGTAAAGGTTGCATTCTCGCTTATAAATACAACACGTGATTCTAAATGTAAAATACTTTTTTGTTTTTGGTTCTTCCTTGCATTTTAACAAATCAGATATACATTTTAGAGAGAGAAAAATCGTGAAAGAGTCGGTTTGAGTCAGTTTCTTGTGCAAATACTAACAATGTATAGCTTCATCCCCGGAGGCAATCACTCATGCAAATTTTTCGTGGTACAAGAGAAGAGGCGAAATATTGTCTTTGGGGATATCAGTAGCTTTGCAAGACTCTATCTACCAAGTTAGTATATACATTTGTGTTATTCTGCTGATGTAATATATTGTTAAAGAGTTTAAGTTTAAGTCTGTGTTCAATTTATCTTCTCTCCTAAAGTTTACTGTCAGTGTTCTATTCTTGTACCAACAAATGATATAAAAAATTTAGAAAAATTCAAGAAATTCAACAAAGAAGAATAGATAGTTGTAATACAACCTTAGGAATTAGAAAAGAAGCTAAAAGACTTTAAACATTTTAATTTAATTAGCTAAATCTCAGAATATATAAAAGAACATCTAGTTAAGTGAAGATAAATTTTGTAGAAAAGAAATAGAAAAATAAAAATTGAAATAACAAAATTTGAAAGAAATATTAGAAAACTTCTAGTCAAAACTAGGATCAAATACTTGAACAATTAGTTAAGAAAACAAGTAAATTAGAAGAAAATAAAATAGAAAATCTTTTCCAACAATTTGAAAAATTAAGTTTAGGAGAAAAACCATAATCTAGTATAGAATATAAAATCAATCCATTTGAACCTAGAAATTTAGAAATAAAAACCATGAAATTGTAGTAGCTAATAAAACCAAAAGAAAAATGTCAAGGAATTTATAGAAGAAAACTTTAAAAGCAATAAAAGAAGTAACCCATACAAAAACCTTTAGTTCAAAGTCCTAAAATAACAAGATTTTTAGCCAACATACCATAAGTCTATTAGGAAATATAGTATATTTAGACTTAGTTTCTTCATAAATAAAAAAAAAACTTTTAAAAAATAAAACCGATAAATATATGCATTTAGGAGTAATTTTAATAGGGATAATTGGACTTCATAGAAAGGAAATAGGAGCACTTGTAAATATTAACCTTTTAGATACTAGAAATAATTCAATAGGACGAGCTCTTTTAGCTAGTGCAGAAGTAAATATGAATCAAAATTATGCAGTTATAGGTTGCATCTCACAGTTTTGTATAGATCTTAGAGAATTTACTGGAAAAAAAAAACCATAAATAGAAAAGGATATGATATGGAACTTGGTAGTAAAATCTTTAGTGTAGCTATAGGATTTATTGGAAAAACAACAAATGCTTTAAGTTTAAAATGTATGATGGAATTTGATGATATAGTAAAAACTTTTGTAGTAAACTCCAAATATGATTGAAGCAAAACCTTTAGAAATAAATTATTTATTAGGAAGAGAATGAGAATTACCTCAAATAAATAAATCAGAAACAAAATATCCAACCTCTAGTAGTATATATTAAAATAAGGATGGAAGTGCTAGTATAACTTTTGGAAATTATAAAACCATAAATATAGATCCAGAATCTGATAGTGAAACTGAATCTATACATGTTAATGTAAAGTGAAACATAAGAATCAAGAAATTGTGTTAAATATAGAAACTGTAGAAAATTTATATAGAAACTCATAATTAATTGATAGAATGTTAGAAGAATTTGAAAATCCAAAATTACTAGATGAACCAATAGATCAAGAAAACTTTATAGACATAATGTGTAATAATTATTTAGATGATCAAATAATTTCAAAACTTTATCAAACAAACCTAGTTAAAAAATTTTTAGATATAGAAGTAATAAACCAATTCATAATAAAACCACATATTCCATAAAAAGAAGAAAAAAATAAATGAAATAACTGAAATATTAAAAGAACATGAAGAAAAATGGAACAAAGAAAATAAAAGAATGAAGAATTTGTAAATGTAAAAATAGAAATAGTTAGACAAGACCTTCAATTTAAAACAAGAATAGAACCTTCTAGTAGTTATTCACAACCAATAAATGAATATAGAGCAAATGGACCAATTTTAGATATAGATAATACTAGTGATCTTAGAAAAACCATAGAAAACTAGGAACAATCTTTAAATTCTGATGGTGTAATAGTAGCTTTCCAAACCAACAAGAAATATATGAATATTGTAAAAGTACTTAGAGGAATCCAGATTACAATTTTGTGAAAACATGGAACAAGAAAATAGTGTAGTTATTTTCTTAGTGGAAGTTAAAATAATTTTAGTATATTCCAGGCTTATAAACCTTATAAAATTATATTTTTAGGAACAATCCAAGAGGATGTAATGAACCCAGACTTATATCTTTATAAGTTTGAACAAATTTAAAATCAGGTAACCTTCGTGATATAAAAGAATATGAACAAAAATTTAGGAAATATACAATTCTTGCTAAGATAGATAGAATACCTGAATATTTAAATAAATACATATTAAAAATACAAGGACAAATAGGTGTTAGATTATGGAATGAATTTTCAACATCTGAATACAAAAACTCTCCTTATATAAGCAGTAGAGTAGAATTTGTAAAAAAATTGGTTAGAAAAGGAATGTTTGAATATAGGAGAAAGAAGTCAAATAAAAGAACAAGATCTAAATAGATAACTTCTCAGAGAAGATTAAATTCTAGAGAAGATTTAGATTTGTGGATGGAGATAAGATATAAAGCTGTAGTTAATCTTAAAATTTCAATTTTCTCAAAAGGGTAAAACTGGTAATTTCGTGAAAAACCCAAAATTTTTCTAGATCTCTGATGACAAAACTGACTTCACTGTTGAATTGTCTAGCCGAAATCTAGCTAACACGCCGACTTCCGGCCGACCGAGATAATCTAATTTCACGCTTTGGCGAGGCAATCGTGTCAGTCAGAAACGGGTTTGAGATATGTGATGTGACAAAAGTCACCTATTACATGTACTCACGTGACACATGTTGTATGAGTAGAGAGATGATGGAAACGACGCTTTAGATAGTCGTTGTCAAAATCTGTAAGATGGACACGATGGAATTAAATAAAGTTTACTGAATAAGACAAACTTGGAATAGTGGGATCTTCCAAAAATTAAAAGACCAAAACGTGAGGGGCCGGAGAGTGGCATGTAGTGAGGTGCGTATTTTGAGTTTTTGCAGACGTAAGGTGCCTTCTCGACGAGCTTAAAAGTCATCTCTTTTTAGTCCATTTTTCTGTTTATTTTTCAGCTAAATGAAATATTTAATATACAGAATTAAGGAAGAAACTTTACCAATTTAAGAAGGAGGAAGCAAGAAAGAAGAAAAAGCAAAGAGAAAAATGCAATAAGTGGATAAAGGTGCACCTAATTGGCAGAGCAGAAGGAAAAAGAAACGGCTAAGCTATTGATGCGCTGGGGTTACACAAACAATGAGGTCGCGATATGGATAACAAGCTATAGAAGTCGCGACATGAAACTGCACATGAGAAAGACTGAAAAGAAATGAGCTGATGTCGCGACGTGAGATCGAAGTCGTGACATCAAGAACAGACCGTGGAGACTTGTGAAGGCATGATGTGATGTCGCGACAAGATATCGATGTCGTGACATCAGGAACGAATAGATCAAAGCTGCAGAGTCATAAAAGGATGTCGCGACAAGACATTGATGTCGCGACAACATGAGCGACGCTTGAAGCTTCATAAGATGCATGATGTCTACATGAGATCGGGTCGCTGGCATCCGGGCGACACATCATGGAAGATTGCAAAGGCCTTAAGCCAGGTCGCTGATAAGATATCGACGTCGCTGGCATCGTGAGAGAACAATTGAAACCTCGCTTAAGACGTGAGAAGATGTCGCGATAAGATGATGATGTCGCGACATCAAGAATGACTAAATCAAAGCTATAGTGTACGCCGGTCGCGACGTTGATCGAGGTCACGACTCGATGATGTCACGATATGAAATCAAGTCGCGACGTGAATGAAAGAATCAGTCCGGATACCTACACCACAAGAAAGGCATCGGGATTAGGCCCACCTAGGAACTCCTATAAATATACCTATCCACTCAAGAAAGAAGCTCGCGCCACACGAGAGGTCCGGATAGTCGCGCTCATTTTTAGTTTTCTTTGTTCTTTCTTATTTTATGTTTCCAATGCTTTTTTTGTAGTAGATTAGTTTTCATACCATTTATTTTTGCTTTTATTTTCTGAATTGGATGTAATCGTTTTCATAAGAAGCTTAATATTAGAATTTAATTTTTGCTTTCACCATCATCTCGAAAGTTGAAGGTTCGCATAAATTTTCCAATTCGGTTTATCCAATTTCCTTCGAAATGCATGTATTCTATGGGATCGCAGGAATATCGCAGCTGTAATTCAAAGAATTATGAACCAAATTCTTCCATTATATGAATGCTATTGTTAGAACTTATCTTCCGGCTGCCGAAATAAATCGCAAATTTCGCTTATGAATCTATTTACAAATTTGGGTTTAAAGTTTTTTGATCCGAATATCGCTTTATAATTGGCCTAAGATTTGTTTCATTGTTCCGATTTCTAAGAGGTCCCCCGAGTGACACAGAGAAGATATCTCCCGAGCTATGAACATCTCTTAGCGATTAACCTCGCTATTTTTGATCCGTCAGGTTGTGGAGTTTTCTGATAAATCCTCTTCCTCGCTTGAAATCAAGACCGAGCCGAACGAGTTATCCATTTAAACAAACGAAGAGTTCACCTCAATCTCTGATAGTGACATGCCATTCCCGTGTTAGCCGAGATCTAATCATGAAAGGGGCATTCATTTAATTTCGAGGAAGAGCAACCTGAAATTGTATATCCTCGCTTGACCGACAACTTGGGAGCTAAGGTTTACACC
Source organism: Tetrastigma voinierianum (assembly GCA_016808115.1). Lineage (NCBI taxonomy): Eukaryota > Viridiplantae > Streptophyta > Magnoliopsida > Vitales > Vitaceae > Tetrastigma > Tetrastigma voinierianum. Next base: position 72,431 of record JAEQBH010007094.1, read on the forward strand.
CACAAATGGGTATGAAGTATCAGAAAAGAAAAATACCTGTGGCTAGGATGTCCTTGTTAAAAGTAGTTATCTTAATTCCTCAGATTCGAGAGAATCAGTCAAAATTAGTAAATGAAAGGTGAAGTTTGGAGATCCAATTTAACTACTTTAGCCTCGGGATGATTCTAAAAACTCAAAATCATTTAAAAATTTACAAGTTTACAAATAGAATTGATTCTTCATAATAGCATTGATCTTAATGTGTTCTCTAAACGACATTATTCAATTGATGATCATTTTCCTAACTATCACTTATTCTTTATTCTTATATTCAAGTTTATTTTCATACCGCTTATTTCCTTATGTTCATTTAATTTCAAAGACCTTTAATGCCGGATTCCACTATCATTTTATGGTCCAAATAGTATGGAGCTTCGAAAGTAGTAAGGGTAGTTGATTTAAAATTCTTGAGATCTCCGTGGATCGAGACCGACTTAAATCCATTTTATTATTAGTTGACTCGCACTGCTATCAGCAAATCAAAACCGAGCTTTGAAAATGACTCATTCTAAGAGATTTTGTTTTACATATTATAATTTCAACAAGTTTTATGGCAAGGTTGCTGGGGATTAATTAATAGTCCTTGGATAGGCAGTATGTAAATTTGCGGTGTGTGCTTTGATCACAACAAGTTTTAAGTGGCGCTACGGATCAAAGAATTTAACAAATCAATATTCAGATGAAAGAAGGATATACTAATTTGGACATTTTTAAAAGAAAAAGAACAAAATAGCGTTTCGCAGTTGACTTTAGCTAATCGATCTTTAAATAAAACCAAATTGAAAATGTTTGTTGGATTAGGCTAATCCTATTAATGGAAGTGTGTTTTGCTTTTTAAAACTTACGATAGGAAACAGCACACCGATCCGATTCCAAATGACATGTAAATAGAAAGGACGCTACTAGAAAGACCAAGAAGGCGTAAAACTAACCATGGAAGAAGAAAGGGTGGATTGTGCTGAAATACATACGTAGGAGCTGGAAGGCCTACCACTGGACATACAATGGAGGATTTCGGGAGAATTATACAGAAGAATACTCGATGAGATGTACCTGCAATGATGCTAATAATTTTGAATTGAAGCCAGCACTGATTACAATGATCCAGCAAAGATCGCCATCGGTCATCCCACCGAAGATCCAAACGAGCACCGGGAAGACCTCGGGATACACATCGTTAGTCGAACTGTGGTGAGACCGTGTCATAAAACTCCGCACCTATTCCCATTCTCCTTGAGAGATACAGCGTACTACATGGTATGAATCATTACCATATGGTTCTGTTGATAGTTTGGGAGGAGTTATTGAGGCCTACTTAGATTCTTTCCACCCCAATCCACGTAAAGAAGGAGAGAAATCATTGTGTTTCAAAGAAAGGTAAGATGAAAGCCCGTATGTAGCTTCGAGCATTCAACGGTTACGAGAAGATGTCCAATGCATGGGATAGATCTGAAGACTCAGATGGACATTGTATATCATGCCGCGAATGATATATCAAAAGGATCATTGATGCTTCGTCGTGGAGCATCTAAAAGAAAAAGTACAAGAGGCAAATGAGCTTCATCAAGATCCGCCAAATGTAACATGAAAACTCCTTCCGAGCTCAAGAGTGAAACAACAGAGGAAAGGGGTTCATGGAGCTGAGCAAGACATGTTTTGCTAGAGGCCAAGCCGATGCCATTATGCATGTGTTAGACAAGCAAGAAAGAAAGACACACGCTCATGAAATAGGAGCAATCGAAAGCGGAGTTAATGACGGAAGTGCCGAGAGGGTAATCAAGAATTCTACGAGGCCGCAAAGGTCAATTATGGGTGAGCCAAGAGCTTATCATTTTAAACCCAACTTAACCTTCCAAAGACATTATCACCCAAAGACTCAGAACTAAGGAGAATTTCAGAGGCAGGCTTCCTTAAGGCCAAAGGTGTGATAACCTCATCATGTACAAGAATACCTAGGTTCCAGCGAAGACAATGCATGTGAAATGAGCATGAATGAATAACAGGCGTAGGAGTCTTAGCTTTCGAGGAACGTATGCCAGAATGATGGGGACAATAAAAGCCGTTGAACTCCAAGGAACAAAAATTGGAGAATTGTGCCAGATCAAGTACCAATTCTCAAATTTTTCGTAATACTAACAATGCATCCTCGAAGAACCTGAGACACAGTAGGGCACTCTGTCCAACCTCCCCGTAGCCAGAGGAAAGATGCCTTCCCAAGTGATACAAGGAAGAACCTAAAGACTGTACGGGCCGTGGCAAACTAGGAGTGGGAAGGAATTGTAAGAGAGGAAAAGTAAAGATGATGCAGTCAAAGAAGTAGCAATACCAGAAGGGGAAGAGACAATGGAGAAATGATAAAGAGAAGGGTAGAAAGAAAGAACATCAAGGATCAAAGCGCAACAGTCCCATTTCCACAAGGTACGAATCAAAGATGGAGGAAGCGGAGTTTGCAGGTTCTTGAGAATTTCCAGGAAGAATTTGAAATTCGGTATGCCTTTCAGCTGGGTGGTGACCGGATACGCTTTATGCGAGGGCTACGAAGGACATCTTGAGCAAGAAAAGAAAAATAGTAGAAGAAGGAATGATGATCTCACTTCACTTGCGATCGATGTCGGGGAAAGAACTGGTAGATGAAGGACCCGAGGAGTTTCACGATTCCTTGTATTGTTAGAGTTGGAATTGAAGCTCTGTGACTCGGGGAGCTAGTATCGATCGATCTGCGCCTCTCTGTTCTTAGAAATTAAGTTTGGGAGCTTACTCCCATGGCTGTTACTCTGAATGGCGGACCGGATCAATGGTGAAACGGGGTCATTGAAGATGTGTTAAATCTGTGGGAAGTTTGTATTTCCGGTGGACTTAAATGCGTGCGGACATAGAAGAAGATTCACAAGTACCCCTACTATTAGGAAGACCATTCCTAGCTCTTGGGCGCACGATTGATATGCGAGAAGGAGTTCTTGTCTTGAGGTTGGAGAAGAAGGCTGCTACATTTAACTGATCAAGTATGACAAATATAAATAAAGACAAGGAAGGTTACAATGTAGGCGATTTTGTCCTCTACACTTCGACTACGATGTTATAAATGATTGTAACACTCAGTTTTATCAATGAAAAAGATGAATTCCAGTATACGAAAGATGTCTATTACGAATTTCCATCTGGCGAGTTTTCATTATAGAAGCTGTGTGAACTTAGCTTACAACGAAAAGATAATGGGAAAATAGTAGAAAGAGGAAAAATCATGAGAGACCGGTCTGAGGGGGAGAGAAAGGAAGGGAGAGAGAGAAGAGAGAGAGAGAGAGCTGGATTTTTTTTTTTTTTTTTTTTTTTTTTTTTTTTTTTTTTAAAGAGTTGCCATGTCATTTAAAGTATGCCTACTTGGGAATTGCAAGAAAAAGACTGTTGATCATTTCAATTGGAACTGAGTGATCTTGAGAACAAAATTGCTGGAAATAAGGAAGCATAAGGAATCTTTAGCTTGGTCCATTGAGGCGAAGGGTATCGGATCCCGCGGTTTGCATGCATAAGATTACGCTTGAAGAGACTTCAAAACCATCTGTAGAACATCGGCTGAATCGATGATGAGAGTAGTCGGAAAGAGGTACTCAATTGTTGAATCTTTGGTTTATCTATATCTTTGGATAGTCCTTGGGTGAGCCAGTCCATGTGGTTCCCTAAGGAGGTTCTTGTGATCGAAATGAAAAAAATGAATTGATTCGGCAGAAGCGTGGCCAAGGGATGGAGGGTATGTAGTGATTTGAGGGATTGAATTGTGACAGAGAAAAGATCATTTTCCTTTGCCTTTCATTGATCGGATGTTGGATAGTTAGCGAGGACCTCACTTTTGTTTTAAGGATGATTTTCGAGTGATGATTGCTATTGCACGGAGGATCAAGAGAGACCACGTTCACATGTATAGTACCTTTATGAAGGATGTTGGGTTGTATGTAATGCTCGATTTACATTCGAGTGCATGATGTGTTTTCTCGATTTGGTTGAAGAAGTGATGGAGATTTTCTATGGATGATTTTCTGCGTATGGATCCGACTTTGATGATGTCTAAACAATGCGGAAAGCAGTACTTGAATGCAGACAAGCGGCTAGCAGATTGGGGAAAAATGCCATTTTATAGTATTGAGAAGGTATTAATTCGCAGGCGTAAATTTAAACTCTGGTTAGAAGTTGACAGTCGAGTATCAATTATCAAGACTCTTGCACCACCTATCACAGTAAAAGGAGTAAGAAGTTTCTTGGGGCATCTTTGGATTTGAAGATTCATCGAACTTTTCACAAAATAGCCGGACAGTATGCGGTGCGGAAAAGGATCTGGAGTTCAGGGTGCAGTGATTCTGAGATGCTTTGGGTAATCTGAATCAGTGTGAGACTACTATAATGGGCACGGAATGGAATCGAGGATTTGAAATAATGTGTGATGCGGTGATTTTGTTCGGGAGTATGGTGAGGCACAAAAGGAGAAGTATTCGGGGTCATATACTATGCTAGTAAGACCTTGATGAGCCTGAAAAGCTACTGACAAGCTGAAAAGGAAATGCTAGTTGTGGTATTTGCTTGTGAAAATTTAGGCGGTATTTTGAAGTCCATGTGATAATTCTACGGATCATCACGACAATCAAATAGCGATGTGTGAAAAAGGCGACGAGATTGATAAGATGGGTCTTTGCTTTACATTTGCGGTTGATTTGGAAATAAAGGATAAAAGAATTTGTGACAGTAGCGATGGCCAGGCCACCTGTATCGAGTAGAAAGAAGCATTGATGAGAGAATAGTGTATAAGTTGTGAAACTTGGATGGCAATTGTTTAAGTTTAAAGCTGGCTTCCATGTATGCGATATTGTGAATTATCGGCAATGGGTAATGCCTTGGGAACAGACCTTCTGTGAAGAGAGCTTCGAAGCGATAAACGAGATATTATATTTAGGATGACCACTATTATAAGAGAGGTGACATGATAAGAAGATGTGTGCCAGAAGGTGAACAAGGCCATATTTATTGAATGCCATGTGCATCTTTCATATGGGGACACTTTTCGGGAGAAAACGACTCCTGCAGTCTCTACAGTCTGGTTTTATTAGAAGCTTGCCTTATCTTCGAGAGATTGTGCGAATGGGTGAAATTGTGTGATCGATGCGAAGTTGATATCGAGCGGGAATGAAATGCCCTAAAGGTATTATGGTGATACAAATTTTTGATGTTTGGGGAATAGATTTTATAGGACCCTTCCGCCATCATTTGGAAACATTTATCTTCATGATGAATTATGTCTCCAAATGGTCTGGAAGTTTCTTTGTCGAGACAGTATCTGATTGGTGCTACGCAAAATATTATTTTGAAACGAAGGTTTGGAACCCACAGAACCATTATTAGTGATGGGGGAACCCATTTGCGAACAAAATATTTTAAATCCACTATCAAACTAAGGATCGAGCATATAATGAGTTTAGCTTATCATCCCGGACCAATGGTCAACTGAAATTCCAACGGGGAGGTCGAAGAGAATACTTGAAAAGGCTGGAGGCTCAGCGGGGAAAGTTAGTCTTCAAGCTTGATGATGCACTTTAGACTGGGATTTTATCTAAACTCCATTGGAATGTCCCGTAGTTGTTTTTGGCAAACCATGTCATCTACCTCTTGAATTAGAATACAAGCGATGTGAATATGAAAGAGTTAACTTGATTTTAAAGAATTATGAAGAAGACACTCAATGCTTGAATTGGAAGGCTGAGAAATGAAACATGTGATATCGATCTCTGAAGATAAAAACAAAGAAATGGCATGATCGGAGAATCTTGAAAGAAGTTGGGCGGGAGGCAGTTCTTGTTAACTCTAGGCCAAAAATTATTTCGGGGAAATTAAAATCAGTTGATGGGCCTTACGGTAGTAGCAAGTACTACATTTGGAGGCGTGACAGGCCCCTTTGCGGTGAAGAATAGAGTCGATGGACAAAGGTTAAAGCATTATCTCAGCCGGGGAGGAGAGTTGAAGAACTCAGCTGGTTCTTAAGAAAAAGTACCACGGCGTGAGTCCAGTAAGGACTTTGTGCAGCGGCTAATGGGAGGCTGACCGGGAGGATTTCAATCTTGATTTTAAATTTTGAATTTTTTTTTCTTTTAGTTCGCATTAGATTAAATTAAATTTGTTTTCTAGAAGGATAGATTTAATTTTTTTAGTAGAAATTGATTGTATTTTAACTAGAATCTTACGGATTATTCAGATCTTACGCAAGGTTGAACGTGAATAGCGGTGCAATTATAGGAATGATTCATTAACGCAAAGTGTGACATGAGGGGAGTAACCTTCTCTTTACCCCAACGAATCCTGCTGATTATGATTGAACTAATTGGCTAAATCGTTGCACGAAATATACGGATAGATGTGCAAATGTGTTAGAAGCAAGAACAAAATTCAAGTTTTGAAATCATTGAATTAAAGGCTTTGGTCACAACAAAAAGGGTTATGTCTGCAGCATTAGCTAATGTCCGTACATAACATTGATGTAAATGGTTGTAAACGGAGTTAATTGGGTAGTAAGAAGGGAGGTTCATGTCGCGACACCAGCGTGATGTCGCGGCTTGATGAATTAAGTTTCAAATTTGAGAAGGAGAATTGCCATCCAGTAATTCTTTGAAACCCCGGACATGTCGCGACATCTGGTATGTCGCGACATAAAATGCGACACATGCCAACTACTCATTCAAAAGCCTAAATTTAATGATCTCAAATGAAGGAGGCGGAATTGAGTCGCGTGAGTCATAAATGAAGCGTGTCAGTACCTGAACATTGATTGAATTTGCTATGGATCTTATTTTCATTCATCCAGCACATAACCGTTAAGCTTTCGTCTTCCCTGGAATCTGACCTCCAGAAAACCTTCATGATTAAACCATCCAGCTTTTCTCTTGCTTTAAATGACCGAAATTCCCGCAATTTGGTCCCTAACCTCGACGAGATAATGAGGGAACCACGAACAATCAGAAGAAGAAACTCATGAGAAGCAGTTAGATGAGATTAGGCGGGAAGAACAAGCGAGGAGAGACGCCATCAGGCTTGCAGAAACTCAGAGGATTTCTCGAGAAGAAGGCGAGAAGGGAAGGAAAAGGAAGAAGAAGTAGAAGATTTCGTCTACGATGAAGCTTATTCTCGGTGGAAAGAAGTATTCGCTAACAAGGGTTTTGTTACGGAGAGGAGATTCAAATACTGTGACTCGCTTTCGAGGAGATGACAATGAGAGAGGATGGGTCTTTCTTGCAGCTGAGGCGGGATATACGACGGTGAGAGAGTTTTATTCGACATGGTAGGAAGGAAGAAGGATGGAGTATTTTTACATTGGAAGATCTGGGTCATCTGAGAGCGAAGGCATAAGTGCCCTCATCTGGCATGACAACGCACAAACATGGCTCAAATTCAAGAAAATTTTGGGCTTAGAGATCTTAGAAGAAGATTCTTAGATTTCGGCGATGGAAGGCGCGATTAAGATGGAAAGAAGGAAGCGAGAACTGCGAGCGAGGGAGCACGGAAGAAGGTATGGTTTACTTCCTGGCGTGCATTTTGGATTCCAACGAAGACATTTATGCACAGTGAGAACAGAAGGCGTACTGCGTATGCCATACTAAAGGATACAGATCAATATAGGAGTTATCGCCCCGAGAACTACATCATGAGATCTCATGAAGGAAGCCGAAAGTGCGACTTCCCTCGCGGCAACAATCTGATTCTTTGTGGAAGGCTGGAGTGAAAGGAGTTTGGGAGTCAGAAGAAGAAGTCCCAAGAGCTTCACCTCCTTGACGGGAGTTGATGAGGACGAAATCAATGGAGAAAAAGTCTTAAGTAAGAGAGCAAAGTGAAACAGTGAAGAACCGAAAGAGCACAGAAGGCCAGTCAAGAGGCGAGCTTTGATGACATCTTTGACCACAATGATTACATGTTTGCAGATGTGAAGGCGGGAGATCAGGCATTTGATAGACTACTCCATCCCCTTGGCGGTTCCTATCTGTGCAGCGAGAAATTTGCCACGGAGAAAGCTCAGAGAGAGGAACCTGCAGAGACGAATTCAGTGCAGGCTCTCGATTTGATGCGAGAGAAAAAATGAAGAAGAGAAGGAATGGAACCTAAAGCGGGAATTCGAGGAGGGGGATGTATGAAAAGAATTTGAAAGAAGAGACCAACGATGGGAAGAAGAGGTAAACGAGAAAGAAAGGGAGCATGAGGTGGAGATCGAAGAAGAGAACAGTCTGGAAGGAAGAGCGAGAAAGGAACGGATGGGGAAAATGTTAGGCGTGAGGAGAGGAGTTCAAGGAGAAATGAAGGAAGAGATCAGGAATCTTTTATGACTCAAGGCGGAGTCATGAAGCTTTCTATAACAAGCGGTTTGATCGAGATGCTCATCTAGCATTGCTAGAGAAGATAAGAACCTTGAATTTGGGAAGCAGATAAAGGGTTTCAAATTACTATACAAACAAATCTGAGAAGGGCTAGAAAACAAGGCTGAGATAGGAAGACAAAAAACGATAGGTGAATCCTACGGCGAAGGAATGGGCTGGAAAATTTAGATTTGATTAACAACGATCTTTCTAAATTCTTGGAAGTCATGTGAGAAATGGGGCTCTGATGAATGGCCCAGGGGAAAAGAAGTAGATGCCGAGCAAGAAAGTTGATCTCTAATGAGATTGTCATTGAAGAAGCAGCTTGAGAGGAAGCTAGAAGAAAAGAAAGAAGGGAAATGAAGTCCCACTCCATTCCCGACTCATTTGAACACTTTAGACTGGATCCCCGACATTTTTCGTCCGAAAAAGAAAAATGGGCCTTTCTGCTGCCCTAACCTTCCCTATCATCCTTATCAATTCTTTGTATATCAAGCGGTTACTGATAAATCGAGGGAATAAAATATGAAATTTAAATTGAATTCTTGTTGCTATCTTGCATTTGATTGTTCCAATATTATGTTGCTTTGTGGTTGTATGATTAGAAATCAAGGTAGAATTAGTTTAAAAATAAAAGCTATTTTGAGGTCATTAAGCTTGGTGCTTATGAAGCGGTTAGAGTAGGAGTAAGTGAAATGAAGGAAAATTAGGTAAGGACAAAATGCATATAGTTTAATTGAAATACAAGGTCTGAAATTTACTTATATTTAAGCGACAGTCGAATAGAAGAAGGTGATAGCAGGAAGGAGCAAAAACATGATTTGAGTTTGTGATACGACGATAAATCGAGGATCTGTTGAATATCAATTAACCCAACTACTCATCAATAAAAAATGAGTCGAATACTCCTTATAGTTAGTCACCGCACTCCGTCAGGTTCTAGGAGAATTTGTTAGATTATTGATTGAGGCGAAATCCTAGGTGATCTTATTTATGTGAGAAATGATGCAGAGGCCATTCTTGGATAGTTTGACATTCAACCATCGAAGTATTAATATCTTTGATTGCATATACCTTGATTCATGATTAGACTAAGCAGGACTGATTTTCAAAAAAAAAAATAAGCTAAAGGAAACCCAAACCCATCCAGAAAATTCAATCCCTCAGTAAAGAACCAATGATTACCCATGAATTCAAGAAGGAAGAAGAAAAGGAAGTTTGGGGGGAGTATAGATGTATATTTTGAAGAACTCAGGGAATGAAAAAAAAAAAAAGACGAGGAAAATAAAGCAGAAAGAAGGCTTCTAGGGATAAGTTTTATCTTGTGGCTAACTCTCTTGAACAATTAAGTTACGAGGGTGTTTCAACACACAGTACCACTAATACCATGGTATGGGGCCTCTGCAACCAAAGTTCGCTAAGGGTGTTAGAAAGCCTAAAGTTAAACACTTCTCCTGAATGGTAGCAAACTAAGAAGGGTTCCCGGTGAAGTACAAGTGTGAATAGGGGTATACGAGTTCTGAATTGAAGAAATCAAGAGATGTCCCAACTATGAGACTGGGGGAGTTTAATAGAAGATTTATAAGAAAGGGTAGAAAAGAAGAAAATGTTAGGAATTCTTAACCGTTCTTTCATCCTACCACATGACCTAACATTACAAGCCCGAAAAGACACGATTGATCTTGAAGGTGAATTCACCTACATTAGTGGAGATCCCAAATCTGAAAAAACGAAGCTTATGAGATTTGGAAGAATGAAGCAATCAAAATTGTGAAAGACTTTGGGGAGTTAAATGACTCAATGAAAATGAAAGGAAAATAATTCATTGTTCATAGGATCCAAGCGGGTATATTGTTTGTAAAACAATTTCAACATTTCCGAGTTTTTTGTATAAGCGAGAAAAAGTCGAAACAGCCTTGAATTGGAAATTTGGAAGTTAAATGTACGAAGGAAAATTTGCCCTTGAATTGCAATTAAATTGAATGCCACTCATAGAATAAAACAAAACGAGAAAAATGTCCTTTGTTTTTGAGAATGAAACAAATCTTTCTTTCTTTGTGAGAACAATAAATTTTAGATTGGGGAGTTTGATGAGCTTAAAAAGTCATCTCTTTTAGTCCATTTTACATTTATTTTTCGGTTAAAATGAAATATTTAATATCTGAGAATTATGAAGAAACTATAATTGTAATTAGCGGGGAGGAAGCGAAGAAGAAAAAGCAGCGAAATAAAAATAGTGGATAAAGGTCACGTGATTAGCGGAAGCGGAAAAGGAAAAAAGTAGGCTAAATCATTGATGGTTTGGGGTTACACGACCCGATTGAAGTCGCTGACGGGGATAACGGTATAAGTCTGGCGACATGGCACACATGAGAAAGCGAAAAGGAAATGAGGCGTGTCGCGGCGTGGGATGAAGTCGTGACATCAGGCTGAAGCAGTGGAGACTTGTGAAGGCATGATGTGATGTCGCGACCAGATATCGATGTATCGTGACATCGGGAGCGATGTGATAGATCAAGGCTGCGAGTCATAAAGCGAGTGGGCATCGTCGATGTCGCGACATGCGACGATTGAAAGCCCCGAGAGAACTAAATTGATGTCGGAGCACGGACACCTTTCGGTTGAAAGGTAAAGCTTCATGAAGTGAGTCTGAATAATATTTCGAAGTGTGGCATTAAATAAGTTAGCTACTGATATTTCAGTGATGTCGCGGCAGAAAATGATCGCGACAGAAAATAATGAGAGGAGTCTCGAAAGGATCTAAGTTGATGTCACGGTGGAAATTTGAAATCCTGACGAAAAACCATCAGTGAAGGCGCAAGCCATAAGTTGATGTCGACATGAGATCGAAATCGCTGCCGCTGGGGCAACAGATCTGAAGATGCGAGCCATAAAAGGATATCGCGACAGACATTGATGTCGCGGCTTGACATGAGCGACGGTTGAAGCCTCACGGTTCCATAAGATGATGCCATGACGCTGGTCGAAATCGCGACATCAGAAGACATCGGTTGAAATTTGCAAGGCCTTGGCGGTCGCGACAAGATATCAAACGTCGACATCGGGAAGAGTATTAGAACCTCTTTAAGGCGTGAGAAGATGTCGCGACAAGATGATGATGTCCAGCGACATGAGAATGACTAAATCAAAGCGCTATATAATAGTGTATGCCAGCAGGAATTCGCGACGTGGGATCGGTCGCGACTGGGTGAATGTCCGCGTGAAGGGCGAGTCGCGACGTGAGCATTAACTTGGGCTGGATGCTCTCACGGGTCGCGGTACATTGGGATTAGGGCTGGATTGGAACCTATAAATACACGGCTATCAAACAGTGCAAAGTAGCTTGGCGACCCTGCACCAGGAAGTGCGGATAGGCTGCGTGCTCATTTTTTAGTTTTCTTTTGTTTTCTTTCTTTATTTTATGTTCCCGTCGTTTTTTTTTTTAGAGTAGATTAGTTTTCATACCATTTTATTTTTGCTTCATTTTGGAATTGAATATGACTCGTTTGAGAAGGCCGAATGCAGAATTTGAATTTTTGCTTTCAAATTCTTTGCTGGAAAGTTGGAAGTTCGAGACAAATTGCAGGTCGGTTATCAGGTTCGAAATGCATGTATTCTTATGATCGGAGAATCTTGCGGCGTGTAATTCGTGTCGGAACCCGGCTTCCATTATATGAATGCTATTGTTAGAACTTATCTTTCTTATTGTTATTTCTAGCAAATCGCAAATTTCAGTTTATGAATTTATTTACAGTTTGGGTTTAAAGTTTTTGATCTGAATATCAGTTTCTTATACCCGTCTAAGATTTGTTTCATTGATTAGATTTCCAAAGGAGGTCCTCTGAGTGACCGCAGAGAAGATATTCTGGTATGAACATCTCTTTAAGGTGTATTAACGCTATTTTGATACATTTATTAGCTGAGTTTTCTTAGATAAATCCTCTTCGCTTGAAATCAAGACCCAGTCGAGCAGGTTATCCATTTAAGCAAGCGAAGAGTTCACCTCCCGGTCGGATAGTGATGCCATTCCGTGTTAAACGAGATCTAATCGAGGAAAGGGTGATCTATTCTAATTTCGGGAAGAGCAACACGGGGTATATCATGCGGCCAGGTAGCAGGGCTAAGGTTCTGAGTCCACAAAATGGGTATGAATTATTGCAAAGAAAAATACCCGGGGATTAGGATGTCACTTGTTAAAAGTAGTTATCAATTCCTTGTATTCGAGAGAATCGGGTCAGAGTAGGTAATGAAGGTAAAAGTTTGGAGAAGATCGGTGAACTACTTTGTATGGGCGATTGGAAAAGCGAAAATTCACGGAAGGATTTATAAGTTCTGACGGGGAATTGATTCTTCACATGTATTGATCTTAATGTGTTCTCTAGCGATTACTATTCGATTGATGATCATTTTCCTAACTATCACTTATTCTTTATTCTTTATATTCAAGTTTATTTTCATACGGTTATTTCCTTATGTTCATTTAATTTCCGGCTATGTCTTTGGATTCCACCTATCATTTATGGTCGAATAGTATGGGCTTGAGTAGTAAGGAGTAGTTGATTTAAAATTCTTGAGATCTACGTGGGATCGATATACGGACTTAAATCCATTTTATTACTAGTTCTGACTGTGCACTTCGCAGAATAGCAAATCAAACGCAGGCTTTGAAAATGGCTCATTCTAAGGATTTTGTTTTACATATTATAATTTCAACAAGTTTTATGGCAAGGTTGCTGGGGATTAATTAATAGTCCTTGGATAGCAGTGTTGTAAATTTTGTGTGTGTGCTTTGATTTGTCAACACTTCTCTCTAGATTTCCGGCCATTCGGACCGTCGGTTCTAAATGAACAGAAACAAAGTCGTTCCTCTGCTTGTGAGAGACTCTGGCGTGGACAGGTTAGTGGAGTCTTGAAACTGACCGAAGAGGTGGGATCTTTTCTACTTGCGTTAATCTTTGGCTAAGAGCCATGTAAATGGATAGAAATGTTATGAGGCTTGTTTTAGTAGTAAATTCGGTCTCAAAGCTTTGCAGGCCAAGTGGAGAAATTTCTATTTGTGTGGCGAGTGAATAGTCTTAATAGGGTTCCTTTATTCACTTGAATAGTAACATGAATATTTTTAAGTGAATTTTATGATGTTGAGTGATTTAAGTAGATTGCTTGTGTTTGCTAATTGGCCCATGTGAACTAATTTTGGTGTTATTGATAATAGATTTAATAACATGTTTGTTTGGATTAATTATGTTAATATGTATGCATGTGAATATATTAGCATAAATGTTTTGGGATTGGCATCATGCATTCCATATGCCTTTGAGGCGGCCTAGAACATTAGGTGTGAGTGCATGACATGAAATGAAACAAAATGAAAATGTTTGTAGAGGAATTTCGACGGAAGATTTTTCGAAGAATTGGCAGGAGGGACGTCCAACATATCACCAGATGAGGACCATGGTATTCGGAGGATTATCTATGATTTAGCCTCGGAGGAGTAGTCGATATTTTTGCGAAACTCGGTAGTAAGTTTTCAAGAACAAAAAGATTTTGTTGGGAAAACTGGATATTTTTACTCGCATATTGGCTTAGGCATGTGTGAGGGAGTCGGTGAGGACTTGAGACATGGGTTTGGGCATGTAGACATTCGAGTAAGTTCATGAAATTGCAGATGTGATTGTTTACCATGCATATGCACTTAGGTAGGAGTAACCCATGTAGGAAATTATCTCTCTTTGGGCTTTGCTCGCCTGTCGAGGATCACCATTTCAAATCTGAGAACAATCGGGAAGCGGCACTCACTAGGGCCGCGTGTTAGAAGAGAAATGGAGCTTGTGGCTTGATATTTTTTGTGTAACATGTATTAGAACTCTGTAATTTTAATATATGTTGTATTAAAGTAATGTGTTAACTCTTGAACCATGTAAGATATTTGGTTGGGATATATTTTGTGAGTATTGATCCCCGAGGGCCCAAGTGACCATTATTATGCTGTATGTGGACCACTGATATTGGTCGTTTAGCAAACTTATTGTGATAGGTTTGTACCTTGGGTAGAGCTCCCCGTACAAAGAAGACTCTGCCCGATTTTCATGAGTGGTGTCGGGTAACCTAACATCCACGAATATTCCGTAGGTTAACGGGTTGTCAATGGACATCCCGGATTTGGGGCGTCACATAGGGAATATAGAAAACCTAAAAGATATAAACAACCTTTCAGAAGAAAATCAAGAACTTATTATAGAAACCAACCTTTCCCATCTGAGATATAGAAAACCTTGGAAATATTGGATAAAAAGAAGAAGAACCCGATTATAGTTAAAAAAACAATGTAAATGTTATTTATGTGGGCAAGAAGGTCATATAAAGCACGAAACGTCTTGAATTTAAAAAATTGTCAAATAAGCGAAATAGAAAAACTCAAATTAAATTAATTTTAATAAAAATTATGAAATAAATAGTGACAATGAAGAATTAATTAGTGAATTAAATTTTGAAAGTGACAATTCTAGTATATATAGCTTAGATGATGAAATAGAAGAATTCTTTTAGTAATAATTTTAGAAAAGATAAGAAAATTTTGTAAGGTGGTTAAAGTAGACTGATTTATATAAATGATTTAGTGTGACTAACTTTTTGTTCTGAAACATGGCTCAAAGGAAATTCAAAAAAGCAAGAAACTTTTCAATTTGGAATCGTTAGTTTAAATGAAGTTTTAAACCTAACCTTCAATCTCAATCTTTGTATTCCCAAAACCTTTTGAAGAACATAAAGTAATTGTCTTTGGTCTTTAAAGCCAAAACTTTCCAAAACCAAAACCTAGAATATGCTTATGGAAAAACATTTGACTTTGTGACATGTTCAAAGTACAAAACCGGAGTTGTTGTTTTAGAAATTGAAAATTTCCAAATGCTTAAAAACCAAGAAAAATAAGAAAACCATATTAAAGATTTAGAAACAAAATTAGACTCTTTGAACAATGTCAGCAAAACTGAGTTAATTAATATGATTAGAAAATCAGCTATTCTTGCAGAGCAGGTTTTGCGGCGCCCCATTCTGAGGTCAGTTGTGACAGTCGACACAAGGCTCAAATCGTGGATGTCGGGTAACCTACGCCACTCATGAAATCAGTAGAGTCTTCTTTGTACGGGAGCTCTGCAAAGAACAAAACCTCTCTGACAATTAACAATGACCACACAGGGGTCACATGCGGTAAAATAATGATACTTGGGCTACTGCATCAATCTTTGCATAAAATGCATCAACTATATATACAATAGTTCGAGTTAATAAATTACTCTTAATTCAACATATATTAAAATGTACCATTTCTAATACATGTTATACAAAAGTCACAAAGCCTGACGGCTTCTTCTGTAGCCGCCTCAGTGGCGCCCCGTCCTCATGTACCTCCTGTGCACGAAATAGTAGTCCCTCGACGGGAGTGAGCAAAGCACACAATGTAGTGACAATTTCCTGCATGGGTTACTCCGCTTTAAGTGCACATGCCATAGCGAAACAATCACATCAGCAATTACATGAACCTACTCGAATGTCTACATGACCCGATCCGTATCGATCGCCAGCAGACTCGCTTCATATGCTAAGCCAAATGCGAGTAAAATATTTAGTTTTCAAAACAAAGCTTTTGTTCTGAAAACTTCTCTGAATTCGAGTAAATATATTGGACTAGCCTGGGGCGAATTCTTTGGATAACGCTAAAAGCAGGTCATGGACCTCATCCCAGAAGTGATGCGGTAGACTGACTTTCAAGAAAATTCTTCGGAAAATCTTCCTTGAAATTCCTTCCCTTGAGCATTTTTCGTTTTTAACCGATTTCATATATGCACTCTCACTCTAATATTAGGGTTGCAGAGTGCATATAAAAATGCATGATGCTAATCGACAAACTCATGCTAATATACTAAAACATGTATATACTAACATAATTAATCCTGCTAAATCATGTTATCTGGTCGCAATCGATAACACCAAAATTAGCTCCACATCAATTTAATTAATAATATGAAGCAATTCATTTTGAATCACTTTCATTGTCGTAAAATCCTTTGGCCAAAATCACGTCACTATTCATGTGAGCGGTGGGAAGCCCTTTGGTGCTTCTTGTTCATGGCCCGCAACAATGGGGATTTTTCTCCACTTGGGTTCAAATGTTTTGAGGCCCGAGAAACACGGCTAAATCGAGCCTCGGAATATCCCCCGAATATTTGGCTCTTAGCGAATATAAGTAAAGGAAAAGATCCTACCTCTTGGGTTGTTAGAACTCCACCAAATCGTCTTATAGCATGGCACTTGTATAGGCCAGAGTGCAACAGTAAGGTCGAGCCAATGGACCGATCGGTCCTTGAATCTAGAGAGAAAGAATGAGCTCTTCTCTGCAAATCATAATCTTCACTCATTGCCCATTTGTTCCAGCCCTTGCCGATTTTCTCCATTTGGAGAAGATGAACACTATTTACTTTTTGTTTTATTATAAATTGCGTTTGTAAGAGAATTCCGCTTCATGTCCCTTTATCTTGATTTTGACACTTGACGATCTAAGCGGTAGGCCTCATCTTACCACAATCTTTGCGACATGTGTCGAGAATGCGTGTATTAGGTGACTTTTTGTCACATCACATGCCTCGAGACCCGTTTCACGGTGGGTACTCGGTGCCTCGGCTTGTGAAGTGCGGTGTTTCGAGATTCGACGAGTCGACGTAATGGTAGATTCAGGAGCCGATTCAACAGTGAAGTCGTTTCATCATGAGATCTAGAAAAATTTTGGATTTTAAAAATTACCGTTTTGCCATTTTCAAAACTAATTGGATTACTACCGAGGTCTTACAAGTTTCAAAAACTTATGGTTAAAAACAAGTTCGGATATGATATTTATGATAAAATAGAATCTTTCTTTTTAGATAAATATAATGAAAAAGTGTTTAAGAACCAGTGTATATTGTATGAACAATTTAGAACCAAAAACAATGGAATTAAAACAGGATATATGGCTTACCATGATCCTGATTTATTTTTCATCGTTTATTTAGCTTATGTAAATATGTCTATTTTAGATAAAAAAAATATTTAGAACTCATCCCTGAACTGATGGATCAAGGGATTTTGAAAAATATATTTTTAACCAGTATTTATCAAGTACCTACGAATTTTCCTGAAAAACTGAAAAACATTGTTGAATATCTTTTTAGAACTGAAAATTTTGTAAATATATCTTTTGGAACCATACCACCTTTATTTAAAACTGATGGAAGCATAATCCCTGCTTATCATCATGTGTATATCAAACAAACAAAAGAACCTTTAATGCCTCCTTGTGACGAATGGGGAAATGACCAGATTGAAAGAATTTTCCTCTATATTATAATAGATTTAGAGATTTTCCAAGAAGAAAAGAAGAAGAAGAAGAAAAGAAGAAAAGAAGAAGAAGAAGAAGAAGAAATTTTGGTTTTAGAAAAACCGAAATAAAGAATTTTATCTTTATTGGAAACCCCGAGCAATAATACATTTGGAGACCAAACCTTTAGAAAAATTTTGAACCCATTTTTTATAATTTGAAGAGCGAGTTTTGTATGGCAGTTATTGATTCACTAGAAATGTCTTACGTCAGCGATGATGCAAATTTCTGGGAAAGTCTAGATGTAGAGAGCTATGCTAATCTGGAAAATGCAATGGAAGGATAACGATAACATAAAATCTAAACGAGTGTTCAACTCTCTGAAAAGCAAGCCCGTAGCGAGACTTTTGAAACCAAGCTTATCACAGTCTCGCATAAACGGACAAAGGAAGAAAGAAACGTGTCAAAAAATATTGAAGAACGGAAGATAAGACCAACTTGTACAAAATTTGATAAGACCCGACTTACTTGCAGGGTGATTAGTGTAAAACCAGGGAGAAATTCAAATTTTACGAAAAAGGTAAAAGCGGTAATTTTAGGTTAAAACTTCGAAATTTTCTTGATCTCGAGATAATGAAACGAACTTCTTTGTTGGAATCGTCTCGCGAGGAAATCTGGCTTAAGCGTTGAATTTCGTCGAATGAAAATGATCGGAATTTATTTTAAACAGGGTGTTGAGTGCGAGTAAAGCGACTTGTAGACATGTGATGTGATAAAGTCACTCTTGCATGCTGCGTGTGACCGTGTTACATGATTAGTGAGGATGATGGGATGATAAGCTTAGATTAAGCTATGTGTCGAAAATCAAGACGAAAGGACAAAATGAGAAATTATTAGAAAATTTAAGTAAGGTGAGACAAAGAGAAGAATAGTTTTCTTCTCCGTGGAAGCTCTAAGAAAAACGGACAGTGAGGGTTGGTTTGAGTTTTTAGAGAGAGAGAGTGGCTTCTCTCTAGATTTCCCTTCGTTCGGGCATTAGTTTGCTTTGGGCGAGAAACAAAGTTATTCTCTGTGACCGGGACTACAGTGGTTCTGGGTTGGTGGAGTTCAGAAGAATGACTAGGTAGGGATCTTTCTGCTTGGTTTATTCTTTGGTTAAGAAATTTATTTTATGGATGAGGGTTGTTGGGGCTGAAGGTCATGTTATCGGTCTCAAAGCACAGGCAGTGAAAAATCTAATTGTGTGGCGAGTGGGCCCAGTCTTGACACAGGTTTCCTTTGTTCATATGATTTTGTGTTGTTAAGTGATTGAAAATGGGTGCCATATTTGCCTCTTGGAAAATGAAAAAAAAATTTGGTGGTTTTCCGATCATTTGGAATGAAAAAAAATGATGTGAAAAAAAAAGAAAAAAGGAAGTTCTGCCGGGAGATTTAGAGATGGGTTCTTGCCCTGATTCCCGGACTTGGTCCCGCGATCTGACCCGGTGTATCGTGACATAGCGAACAGGTGTAGCGGAGGGCCACGTGCGGCTAGGCCACCGCGACACGGCCCGGGATGGGCCACGACCGCGGCGGCGTGCGCAAGGGCGTCTTGGCGGTAGCTGGCGTGTAACTGGTATTTGGTAGAGGTATGTCGCGATACAATAAGTTGTATCGTGAAACGAGGCGGCGACCTGGTCGTTGGCGTGTCGCGATCTGTCCGGTTTATGTCGTACAGCGGGGAGGAGCAAGCCCAGGGTTGTATCGCGAGCAGTGCGACCGCGGTCGGGGGGAAGGGCCGCGATATGGCGTGGGAGTCGCGGCGAGCCACGAAATCTGTCGACAAATACGGTCGCAGCGACCGGTCGTCGGTAGCGTGGGCGCAGCGACCGCGATCGAGCCGGGCTGCGACCGCGGCGCGTTGTGCGAAATTTCAGACGAGGAGTGGAGTCGCGTATGCACTTGACCAGTTTTGACTTTCGATTGCATTGTTCTAAGTCCTTGTTTGGGACATTGTTCATGAGCCATATTCAGGGTTTAAATAAAATAAAATAAAAATTTTTTTAAATAAAATAAAATAAAAATAAAATTTTTTTTATTCAAATATATTTAATATATTAGACTTATTATGTACGTACCTATGAATGCATGGACATTGTGTATGACATGTTCTTTTCGGTATGTGAATAGTGTCTCGAGGCTGTGTTTACGCCTTAGAGATACTGCATTAGAATTTAACTTGTCATTTGACATGTGTAGATGGCTAGTCGTGGGAGAGGACGTGAGAGTCGTTCGAGTGCTGGTGAGCACCGCCATTTATTGACATGCTTTTCTTGAGAGCTGTGGAGGTATTGCGGTATTTGCTGTGCCAGGCTAGTGCGTAGTGTGAGGAAGGCCAGAGTAACCTTGGAGGTTAGGAAATGTCGTGTACGATCTTCGTGGGGAGGGAGTCAGATGGTGGCAGACCATTGGTTCATACAGGTTGAGAAGGTATTGGAGGCTATGGAGATTACCTCCGTCTGACCCGGATTAGACAGCTACATTCCCGACTTGAGGTGAGGCGAGCATGGTGGGCCACGGGCAGGCCTCACAGAGATCTAGAGCTGATGACGGGGCGAGTTCGAGAATCTTTTCATGGAAGTAAGTATTTTTGGGATCTTTGCGAGACATCGCGAAGATTTCGGGAGTTCCGGTACGAAGCGAGGGGCGTAATAGTGATTAGTATACTGGCTGGGTTCACGGGTGGCTCGTTTTTCTTGATGACTCGGCGGCCACGGACATGCGAGTCGAGAGGTCGAGAATGGGCTAAAGTTATCCGTCGAGGCTGGATTATGGGACTTCACCCCTCTGAGACATGATTCTATGGTGGGATTGCCACGACCATAGAGAGAGAGATCGAGATGCTCGAGCACTCGGGATCTCGCGGTGTTAATGAGGAAGGAGAAGTCGGTCTTCTTCCTAGTTCGGGAAAAAGCCCAGGCTTCGATTCCGCAGTGGGTTCGGGCGACCGTCCCGGCGAGACGGATCGAGTTGCTAGTCGGTGCAGGCGGTGGTGTGCTTGCCATTGCTAGCGGCTCGAACATATCGGGAGGATTGTCCCCGGAGGCGGGGATCTAAGGTTTGAGACGGCGCGATCCCGGTCGGTGGTAGGGCGAGAGAGATCGTTATATTCCCTCAGTAGCCGTCTGAGCCGGAAGGCGATTCGGTCTCGAGGCTGCAGGCACCTCTCGTTACAGTAGGCTGAGGGGCCGGGTTATGCAGTTCAAGAGCGGGACGAGGCCCACGGCCCCGGGGGCGTCGGGGGTTGGCGTGTCGCCATCCTACCATTTGAGTCGTGGTCGTGAGTTATATAGTGCGTTTTGCTATCTCGCTATGGGCAAGAGTGTTATTTGATTAAGTGTCACATTCATTCGTTTGTTGCATCCACGATTGTGATAGAGTTGGGCTTAGAGGTTGAGACCTTAGAGGAGCCTTTGTATGTGAGTTCTCCCCAGGGATTAGGGCGAGATAGGGATGATATGTCGTGGTTGCCAGTTAGAGATCTCGGGGTCTGCTCTGATGGACACGAGAGTCATGGGCGTGGCCAGAGTTGACGTCATCTGGGGATGGATTGGGTGACGGCTTGCAGTCGTCATCGATTGTGAGCGTGGGAGGTTCACAGCTTACACGCGGGACGGTATTTGTCTTTGTATTTGGGGGATAAGCATGACATTTTGCCTGGGCGATTATGCAGTCAGTGTCGAGGGCCGGTTAGCGGGATTGGCTAAGCGAGCCTTACCACTAGGGCAATTGAGATCGGACCCAGATTTACCTCAGTAGTTTGCGAATGAGGATGTTTTTCGGATGAGCTCTGGGATGCCTGCGTAGGAGTTTGTGAATAGTGTCGAGTTACACCTGGTGCTTCGCCCATTCTATGACTCGTAGGATGACACGATTGAGTTGCGGGGAACTTCGAAATCGGCCTAAAGAGCTCTTGAGACAGGGTTCATTAGGCCAAGGCACTTCTACGTGAAACTCGGTTCTCTTTGTGAAAGAAAAAGGGCAGACCCTTTAGTGTGCATTGATTACGAGGCATTTGAGCGGGGTTACGATCAGAATCGACACTATTCAGAGAATTGGCGATTTGTTTGATCATTGAGAGGAGGGCGTGGTCTCACTCCAGAGATGAACCTTGCTGCTGGTTACCATCGGTACGAGGGTTAGGAGACGGATATCTTTAAGACATCATTTTAGGGCGCGTTATGGGCACTTTGAGTTTACGATTGATGCCCTTTGGATTCAGCGAATGCACAGCTGACATTCATGGACCTGTCATGAATTATTCGACCTTTATCACCGTCGATTTATCGTAGTCTTGTTGGATGACATTTTGATCTATCGATTAAAATTACCAAGAGCATAAAATATCACTTGAGAGATCGTTCACGATTATTGAGAAGTCATCTGTATGCGCTAAGTTCGATAAGTGCGATTTTGGCTTGCGAGGTGGATTTTGGGACAACGTGTTGTGTCAGTATCGGTGTGTACCCAAAGAAGGTCGGCCGTGATGGAGTTGGGAGGCGAAGTCGGTCTTCGAGATATGGATTTCTTGGGATTGGTAGTGCGAAAACAGGAGATTCATTGAGATTTCTCTAGATTCGCGGCACTGTGACGAGGTCTGACGGAAAGTCCCGAGTTTGATTGGGATGGCCGTGTGAGAGGCATTCGGGAGTTGAAGAAGGGGCTTACTATTATACATCTTGATAGTCACAGGACGGGGAGACGGGGTACCGCAGTGTATTGTGATGCCTGGGAGGCTAGGATGTGTTTGATGTAGTCGGGGGTAGTAGCTTATGGTTCCGTCAGTTGAAGAATCATGGCGAAATTTTGCCTACGACATGGGGTGTGGTGAAGATGTCGCAGAAGATTTGGGCGCCTTATTTATATGGCGAGGAGTTAGTGTACTCGGTCCTGGCTTTGAAACCATATTTTCATATGGCGGGACCTCGAAGATGGGAGCAAGCGCGAGATGGATGGAGTTCCTAGAGGATTATGACTTCACTTTGCATTACCATCTGGTAAAGCGAATGTAGTGGGCGATGCACTAAGTCGGAGTCACGGGAGCATTGTTTAGTATGGCTTTCAGGAGAGGCGGATGCTCGGGGCGTAGGGCCGGTTGGGCTCTGATCTGTGGCAGACACGAGTGCGTTGGGAGTTTAGTAGCCTCAGCGTCTGGTTGAGAGAGGATTAGTCCCGAGGAGCGGGCGTGGAGATGGTGTCCATTAGGGATCGGGTGCGGTCAGTGCGAATTGATAGGGTTGGACCGTCCGCGTAGGGTAGTCTTCGGTATAGAGGGCGGGTAGTGGTTCCCCCGGTGTGGAATTTTAGGAGATTCTCCAATTTCTTTGCTCTCGATTTAGATGCGTCAGGGTGGCACGAGATGGGGTCTTCGTCGTCGATTACTCTTGGAGCGGGATGAAGAGAGGCGCGCGTGGGGCTGTTCGACGATGTCTCACGTGTGTGGAGTTAAGGTTGAATGTGGAAAGCCCGCGAACCTTTGGCGGGTTGGAAGGTGGTTGAGTGGAAGCAGGACACGTCACGATGGGCATTTCTTGACCAGCTACCCGCGGACACTGAGGACATGATGCGGTATGGGTGATAGTGGATCAGCTCACAAAGTCGGGGCATTTTCTAGCCGGAAGTGCGAGATGACCTTCACATTAGAGTGAGGATTACTGTAGGTTGTACATTAGAATAATAGTCGGCTACATGAAGTACCGATATCCATAGTGTCGGACGGGACTCGAGGTTTACAACGCACTTTTGGAAGAGTTTCAATTTTATGGGCTTCTGGTGACCATGAGTACAACTTCCGCACAGAGACGGATGGTCGGTCTGGAGGACCATGCAAGTTTTAGAGGACATGCTGCGAGCATGCTTCTGGATCATCAAGGTGCATTTGGAAAGGCATTTGCCCTTAGTGGAATTCGCTACAACAATGGTTATCGGCGGTATACGGATGGCACCGTAGCGGGGCATTGTATGGGAGGCCTTGGATCAGTTATGTTGGACGCAGAGGTGAGAGGCTCCATGTAGTCTTTGATCTGATTAGAGACACCTCAGGAGAGGTGAGGCTTGATACGTGATGTCTTCTCACGGCAGGAGTCGTGAAAAATTTATCTTGTGTGCGACGTGGGCCCAGTAGAGTTCGGAGTTGGAATCCGTCTTCTTGAGGTAATGCACAGGGAGGAGTGGTCGGGTTCGGTAGCGAGAGCTATCAGCCGTGTTTATTGGACCCTTCTGATCATGAAGGTAAACCTTTGGCATCACCGGTTGGCTTTCACAGCCCGGCATGGGGTGTCGGCGAGGTATTTCACGTCTCCATCAGCGAAGGCACACTGGATCGACAGTGATTAGGGAGAGAGATTGAGGTTGGCGCGGATGGGACGCCGAGGGAGGGGGCCAGGTGTGCGTGGATAAGGATCGGGTTTGCATGAGCCCAGGTGAGGCTAGTGAAGTGCTATGGTAGCAGTGGGTGGAGAGTCGGCGTGGGAGCGTGAGGAAGCTTGATGCGGGCCACTATCCCTTAACTTTGTTTAAGGATGAAGTCGTGGTTAGTCGTTTAATAATTAAATGACCAGTTTGCATGCATGGTATGTGCCGTTGCATATGCATGTGATTCGTAGTGATTATCACGAGAATTTCGGGGACTGAAATTCGGCACAGGAAGGAGAATGTAAAGCCAGGGAAAATTCGAATTTTCTAAAAAAGGGTAAAACAGTAATTTCGATCAAAACCCGAAATTTTTCTAAATCGCGGATGACGAAACGGACTTTACTGTTAGAATCGTCTCGCGAAATCTAGCTATCACCTCGAATTTAAATTAGAATTAAGAACCCTGATCATAATTTCACGTTTTTCGAGACAGGAGTGTGAGTCTTGTGGCTTGTGAAGACATGTAATGTAGAAAGAAAGTCACTCTTACATGTACTAATGCGGCACATGTTGCGTGATTAGTGAGATGATGGAGATGAATGGCTTAGATTAATTTATGTGTCAAAAATCGAAATGAGAAACAGATAGAAATTATTGAAAGATTAAATAGAATAAGACAAAGAGAAGAATAGTTTTCTTCTCCATGGAAAACTATAAAAATGGATAGTGAGAAATTTGGTTTGAGTTTTAGAGAGAGAGAAGGTAGCTTCTCTCTAGATTTCGATCGATCGGATCGTTAGTTAAGCCGAATTTAAGAAGTAAGGCACATTCTCTGTGGCGAGGGTTATGCGTGGACAGGTTGGTGGAGTTAAGGCAACCCCGAGAGGTAGGGATCTTTTCTACACTTGGTTTATTCTTTAATTTGGGCCATTTTATAAATGAGGATTTGTTGAGGGCGCAGAAGACACTTTGTTATCGGTCTCGAAGCAGGCAAGTGAAGAAATACTAGTGTGTGACCATGAATAATTGACGGAAACGGTTTCGCTGTTCATGATTTTGGTGTGATTTTATGTTTGTTGAGTGATTGAAACTAGTTAACTGTATTCTTAATTAGCGTATAAATTTAATCTTGGGAATTATTGACTGATGTGAATTTAATAACATGAATTATGTGAATTAATTATGTTAATATATATACATGTTTTATATATAGCATGAGTTATTGAATTATTATAATGCATTAAAGCCTGCCTTGGGGCACACAGAATATTAGGAGTGAGTGTATGACATGAAAAGAAAAACAAAAAAGGAAAAATGTTTGTGAAGGAATTTAGATGGAAGATTTTAGGAGAATTGTGATGGGAGATTGCCAACAATTCATGTGGAGGGCCCATGAATTGTTGGAAGGTTATCACGCAGTTAAGCCTCGGGTAGTCGATATGTTTACGAATCTCGTGAAAGTAAGTTTTCAAGAACAAAGCTTTTGTTTAATGTGATTTACTCGCCCATTCTAATATAGAGCATGTGTAGGGACTCGGTGAGGACTCGAGACATGGGATTGGATGTAATAGGCGATTCAGAGTAGAATAATGTATTTGCTTGAGTGTGATTGTTTGCCATGTGTGCACTTAGGTGGAGGTAACCCGTATGGAAATTATCGCTCTGGCGTTCTTTCCTGCAATAGAGGGATCGCTCTTTGGTCGAGGGAGGCGTCGGGAAGGCGTGTTTCATTCTAGAGCCGTTTGAGAAGAAGCCCAGACATGTGGCTTTGACATGGATCTGTGAAACATGTATTAAATTCTTAATTTTAATATATGTTTGTATTAAAAGTGATGTGTCAGCTCTTATTTATTGGTATATAGTTGATGAGTATTTTGTAAAAATATTGATGCATAGGCCAAGTGGCCATTTTACTCATTTAAATTGTATATGGACCTGGTGTGGTCGTTGTGAAAATTTGGAATGAGTTGTACCTTGGATAGAACAAATCTGAAAGGCTGCGATTTTCGTGAGGGTGTCGGGTTACCGACGTCACTTGAATATTCGCGAGTTGACGGGTTGTCAGCGGGACCCACACGAATGGGCGTCCATGATTGAAACACACGACTTTTATTAATTAGGCATAGTAAATGTGTATAATAATGTACATAATCGCCCAAGGACACATGTCTCATCAATTAATGTTTTAGGTAGATTTTTTAAGCTTTTAAAAGTTTGTCTTTAGTTTGTCAGTCACATAAATGAGAGCATGCGTACGTAAGAGCGTGAGTGATAATAGAGAGAATAGAGGAAAATAATTTGAAGGTAGAAGAGAAGTTTGTCTTAGAAAGTTTGTAATCGAAGTTTGAAGAAATAAATTGTAAGTATTTTTTTTCAATTCTCTTGGGAAATGGAGTTTTGAAGATGAGATCAGAGGTGAAAGTCTCGACGATGTGATTGTGGTTGGCTTGAAAGGAGTAACAAGAAGTAAATGAAAGAGAAGAATGAAGAAAAGAAGAGAAGCTAGAAATGAGAAGAAGATCCAGGGGAGATGAAGGGACCGATCGCTCTTGGGAGAGAGTGTGAGAACAATGTAGGAGTTTTAGGTTTTCTTGAAAATGAATGGTAGGGATGTGCTTGAGAAAATGAACAACCTAGATCTAATCTATAAAAAAACTAGATAAGATGTCGGGTATTAAAAGCAAAAGCAAAAGAAGTAATAATAATAATAATAAGTGGGCAAATTTTGGGGTCAACACAATTGCATCCTAATTCTTAATTATTTATATAGATAATTACCAATGTAATTATCTCAAAATTTTAAATAATTTTTTATGTTATTACCAATGACATCACATTTTAATAAATATATATATATATATATATATATATATATATATATATATATATATATATATATATATAATATTACCATTTTAGAATTATCATGCAATCATCTCCAAAATCTAAACAATTTTATTCAATTAATTTTAATTTTATATTTTGAGTTATTTATTGATTTATTATTTTAAATATTGAATTTATAAAAATTATAATTCAATAGTTACTTAATACCTTGATTTTAATTTTTTTAATCTATTTTTAATTTAATTTAATTTTTGATAATTTAATCTATTTTTTATTAAAATAATTATTAATTCACTAATTAATGAAATTGAAAAACAAAAGCTAAAACTAAAATGTGAAAAAATAGAATTTATCATTTTAATAAAGTTATAATTAAAATTTTATTTCAAAAGTTTATCTTCTTATATTAAATTTTTGTTAAGAATTTGTATATTTCAATTGAAATTTAAAAGTTTATAATTACAATTTTATAAAAATAAAATGCATTGATTTAATTTTTTATTTTATCATTTTAAATTATATATATATATATATATATATATATATATATAGTTCATGAGTTGCTCAGATTTGATACATGTTGTGGATAAGCTTTTAGGTCAGTGGCCAGGTTGGATTTTTTTCTTCTGAATTTAGGCGGAATTTCCAACAGAGCCAAGCTGGGCCGGTCCTTGTGGCCCAGCCCAAAGCAAACTAAAGCCTCTACTTTAGCCCAAAAATGGTTCAGAAGGGTAATTAAACGAAAAGCATGGGGGCAAAATTGTCCTTTGCCACCTGCTCCAAATCCAATATCTCATTCTAGGGTTTCGGTTCTGCCACTATATACATACATAAAGTCAGTACGACGTCCTTCCCTTCCATCAGCCGATCTGTCTGTCATCTCCTCGAGGCGTGAATTAGGGTTTTTGAGCTTCGAGGAAGAAAGATGGGAGTATTCACCTTCGTATGCCGGAGCTCCGGTAATGAGTGGACCGCAAAGCAGATGAACGGCGATCTCGAAGAGTCGGCCGCCTCCACTTTCGATCTCCAGAGGAAGTGTGTTCGCTCTGCTCTCTCTGCCGACTCCTCCGGCGGAGTTCAATCATCTTTCTCCTACGTCACTCCTTCCTCTGCCGTTATCCAGGTGCTTGTATTCTTCTGTTTGGTTGCCCAGAAAATTTTGAGTTTTCAAACTTGCACTTGAAATACTTTGAGATTTATTGGGATTTCTCTGCAGATGGATTGCATTAGGTGTTATTTTATTTTATTTTGCCCTTTTTAATTATCTCAAAGCTATATGAGTTTTGGATTTGTGATTGAAATGTCAGATTGATGGACGGCATATATCCTCTGTTCTCTCGATTCTATATGAAGATATGACTGTAGTATATTGATTAATAGTTTATTACGCATTGGGTTGGTTTCTTCTGTTTCAGAATAATTAAAAAACATACGTTGCATGTTAAGCTGTCTCTTGTGGTACCCTAAGAGACATGCGGCTTTCAAAACCTTGGAAACTATCCTTGTTACAGTTTCCTGCCCTTATCAATGGCAGATTCCTGAGCGATAGTCCTGGTTTCCGCTGGCCGTTGATATCAACTGTAAGATCGGTGGATTGTTTGGCCTCTACGAGGTCTTTCGCTGTGATACTGTAACTGTATGTAATGCTCTTGTTTTTGGAAATAAACAGGGAGAGTTTTCGCAATTTCCACTATTAATGTTGTTCAATTTCCACTGAAAACACGAATTACGACCTCTTTATCTTTTCCTAAAAGTTAAGGTTTTGATGTGTCTAATTATTCGTTCCTTTTTTGATGTCATGTTTCTAACTATTCATTCTACGCTTTTCTCGAATTTAGTGGCTGTACGGCTATGTTTGATTGTTGCAAACTTAGTTATTTATTCTGATTCTCTGCTTTTCTCAACAAATAGTTTAGACCCATTAAAATATATGATTCCGTATGTAGATTCAACTTGAAAAAGCCTACTCTCTGTAGTTGATTAACAGGTTTTAGTTTTAGTAATGTGATTGGTGGTTGTGACATCTTAATTTCAATTCGATGTTGTATTGTTATTTGATGTTTAATATGAAGCGGAAGAAGCTGCATTGGAGTGGCCTTGACCCATGTTCTTGTTTTTTGAAAATTGATCTTGAGAACAGTTTTGGAACACAGATAATTTTGTGAATTTTGTGTTTTCTGTGTTTTTTCACATGGTTCTTCAATGCCATAAGTTTTTGTTGTGGTTGAGTTTGTTTCATCAAATATTTGCATGTCATTGAAGCTGAGAATGCTGGCTCATGTTTTATATAATATATATCTGTATGAATATCCGGTGGTACAGGTGATCATTGGAGGTGGCGGCGGCGGCGGTGGTGGCTTCATTGGTGGTGGATCTGCAGCAGCAGCATCTTCTTCTGGTGGGGCACCGGCGGCTGAAGCACCTCCTGCTGAAGAGAAAAAGGAGGAGAAGGAAGGCGGCGGCGACATGGGATTCTCACTCTTTGAATTAGTTCAAATCTTTGGGGTACCCAAGTTTTTTATTTTATTTTGTTTTGTTTTGTTATGGCTATATTTCAAGAACTACCATTTGGGATTTCCCGGTAGTGTAATGTGGACATCAAAAGTTATGCATACCAGCTTCTAGTTATAGTGAGACAAATATCCCATGATCTGAAATTTCATCTTCATTGTGGTGGCTCTTGAATTTTGATTGGATGATGAATGGTGGCCCTAGTTAGAAAACCTTTGTCGAACCTTGGCATTGCATTGATTTTTGTTATCTCTAAAATCCCATCTGAGGCTACCAAGATTAGATGATAAAATTTATTTTCAATCCTCTTTTTCCTTCCATGACTTTCCTATGTTTTTCTCTACGGTGTATGTATTCTCACTTAATTTATTTTTTTAAGTTAAAAAAATACGTTTAAGTTGATAAGCGAAAATCGTGTTTTTTGTGTTGGAGTTATGATAATCTACTTTCATGCAAAGGTTATCATATGTGTAAAACAGTGTTTATAAATATAAGAATGGAAAAAAAAATGAGTTTTCATGAATATAAGAAGCAAGGCAACGTGTGGGATCAATGTAGATTGATGGTTTGGATAAGGTGCATGATTAGAGACATGGGACCATGGGCGTACTGTCATGGCTTATTTGGTTGGTTCGGGTTAGAACTTGGTAGTACTAGCATGGTTGGTCGGGCTAGGCAAGAGAACCTTGCAACACTGGGATACATTTTGGGATGTTTAAGGTAGCCAACGAATGCTTGAAAAGCCTTGGTGTGCCTTGCACCTTTTGGAGAAGGTGGCAATGGACACAACTCTTCAAGCATGGACAAAATGCTAGGCCTAGAGGAAACTTGGACACTCATGGGTTGACACCTCTTTGGGAAGGGATGTGATTGATCACAAAGGAGGTAGTTGGAGCATCTCATGGACCAAGGGAGCATGGGCTTGCATCCATTGGGAAGAAGTACTCGTTCAAGGGAACGTGCTGCTTGTGAAGGGAGGTACTTGGAAAGTGATATAACTATTCCAAAGGGATGCCTAGATCCCTATATAAAGCCTCTCTCCCTCTCATTGTATACATGCACGTGTTAAAGAACAAGAATAGTGTGAGAGGGCTTTGTAAGTTTTATTTTGCGGGTTATCTTTGTAATGATCAAGTATTGAGGCACTTGATGAATTTTGTATCTTGTTAGTTTAGAAATGCAGGTTGAGAAGAGTTTTTCTTGTAAAGGAGGATGTTTTGTCTTGTTTTACTTTAGTTTTGAAACTGAAGGAAGGCTGGCTAAGATCAGGATGCTGTGGCATTAGCACACTTAGAAAAATCAGTGTGGCTGGTTCCCAGGGGTGTGACAAGTGGTATATTAAAGCAACGAGCAATGATATCTTTGACAAAGTTACAAAATTTTTGTGGCGCACTCGAATGGGAGACGATGTAGAGTTGGGAAGGCTTGAGATCATGACTTAGTTGACTTTGAAGATGGGACTCAATGAGGAGTCCCTCCCCACAAACACAACATGACTTGCATAGGAAGCCTTGAGAAGGCTGAAATAACGGAAAGGTTTGGGATCCGAGGGATCAAGAGGGCGTAAGTCCATGAGAAGGGTGTCAGAGGTGGTTGTGAGCGGACCGGGTGACGTGTGGTAGCCTTTGAAGGCGGGGAGAAACGCGTCTGCTTAGGAGGCATCAAATAGGTTGGGTGTTTCATGTTAAGGTCTGCACATCCCGAGCAGGGGGTATCTCTAAGAGGGAGAAGGTATTCGTCATTCGACAAGAAGAAAGTGATTTAGAATCGGATAACGATGGGTAATAGGAGGAGTACCTACAACTTAAGTCGACCTCGTTGGGTGGGGTAGGTTTGTGACCTCAGCCAGGACTAAATAAAGATCGGCACATGGAGTGACCTTATGGAGTCGCCTTACACCCCATGAATGGGCTTGAATATAAGCGGCGCTATGTGGGATCGGTGTAACCGATATGATTCAGAGTAAACATAAAACAAATATTAAGTATTCCAAACTGGTTTATTTTAGAAAATAGAAAAATGTGAAATGTATTTTATCACCAAGTTTCGACTCATTGACATGTTTGGCTCATAGATCATATATGTATGGGTTAAGCGTCTGAATGGAGTGGAATGGCCCAATTATAGATATTGATTAGAAAGAATTCAAACAAAATGGTGGAAGCGATAATGGGAAAGCAAAGTATTCTTTAAAGTGAATGGTTTTTAGCGATATTCTTTATTATTATTTAGAAGCCCATTAGCTGTAATACAAGTTATTTGAAGGATGGAAAATTCGGGTTTCTTTTCTGACAACAAAATTTATAGTGTATGGTGATATAAATGAATGGATGATATAATTATTAAGGAAGAGAAATGGTGAAGTGGAATGGGTGAATAGATAAAAGAAACTTTAGATATTGTGGAAATGCTCTTGGGTGGCCTAAGCAATTCGAGGCTCGTTCCCCTTATAATGGCAAGTCTCATTAACCTTTATAAGGTTGTATTATTTGGTTTTATTTCGATTTTTGCTTTCAAATTAATTTTTATTTTAATTTTAATTTCCTTATTTAATTTTTTTCTTGAGTAAATAATATTCTATTTATTCAACTCAATTATATTTCAATTAAACTAATCATTTTAAATTATATTTGGTCAGAAGTTTTAAGAAAAAAGGGCATATATAGAAAAAGAAAATGAAAAGTTTAAGAATTATAACTAATAAATTATTTTTCTTTACTACTTAGAAATTGCTTTAATTATCAATATAAAAATTAAATAGTTAGAAAAATTTAACTACTATTAATTATATTTATTTATTTATTTTAAAATGTTTATATAAGAGACGAATACAAGCCTCTTCTGTTGGTTTCATGATTCAATGAGTCTAAAGAGGAGATTTAATGCTTCCCAATACATACAATGTGGTGTAGCATTTGTGTGTACCATAGGCAGACAAGTGTTGAGGCTCAAGTTGATTTTGGCTTTGACCTATTTCTATATATAGATATATATATATATACATTTTTTAATTTTTAATTTTTATAACCGTGGATGTTCGGGTTAGTTTACGCGTACCTCGATTAATTCTATGTGGTCCTGGAGTGAACAGTCGGGTAAATACCCCAGTGCTCTTAAGGGGACTCGAACTTACAACCTTTAGGTACCAAATCCTAAAATTTTACATCATTTGAGCTACCCTTTGATATTACTTAGACCTATTTCTATGAGGCCAAATTAAATAGGCCCAAGCCCATTTTTATGAAAATAAACTTTTAAAAGCTTAGGACAATATAATTAAGATAAGAGATGGCTGCTATAAAAGAAGAGTGATTTCACAAGAAAGGGAAGAAGAATGAATAATCATCAGAGCAATTTATCACTCCAAAAAATTCTAGCATTTTAGAAAATTTATCATATTTTTATTTATTTCTTCAGCACTTTGTCATTTCAATTTTTCGTAGTGAATAGAGCAATTTCTAGAGCTCTCAATTGATTATGTTCTATACTTATTGTGATATTATTCACTTAAATTCTAAGGAATTGTTAAGGGAATTAGGAAACCTACTTTTCTCTCGATTAAAAATTTGGTTTTAAGCGTAATATTAGTTTGAAAACACTTTAATTTCTTAATATACCTAAAAATTTTAATTTTAATTTTGTGTGTTGAAGTGAAATTCACAAAATCACAAGCTCTTCAAAAAAGATAAAATGTATTCATTTAAATTAAAATGTAGCCATAGAATAAATAAAATGAAAAAATAGAATTAATTTAAAAAAAATTAGCATACATAATTTTTAAGTATTAATTAATTTGCAAATAGGGAGGGGGTCCCAAGTTTGAGTTCCAATAATTTATTATCTTGAAACTAAAGTGTTTTTTTAAAAAAATAAAAATATTAATTAATTTAAAATAAAATAACAATTTTGGTGAAGAATCGATTTTTTAAAATCTTCTGATATAAAATCATTCTCATATATTGCTATAGCATATAGTTGGTTCTTAAAAGATTTTGAGAAAAATATAGGAAAAATGGAGAAAAAGTAAAAGGGAAATAAGAATTGAACAAAAGAGTTAAATCTAA
Organism: Tetrastigma voinierianum; assembly: GCA_016808115.1. Lineage (NCBI taxonomy): Eukaryota > Viridiplantae > Streptophyta > Magnoliopsida > Vitales > Vitaceae > Tetrastigma > Tetrastigma voinierianum. The sequence continues at coordinate 106,012 of JAEQBH010007094.1, forward strand.
CAATTTATTTTCATTTTAATATTACAAACTCAATTAAATTAATTTTAACTCTATAAATATAAAAATTGGATAATTAAAAAGAAATGTAAATTTTGTTTAATTTTATTTATATTTGATTTTCTTTAAAATTTTAAGAAAATCATTTTTCTAATATATATTTTCTTTATATGTGAAATAATTTTCTTAGATATAGAGAGGATAAGGTCATTTAAATGTCCCCGAGTTTTACATGTATGTCCTTTTTTGTCTTTGAAATTTTTGTCTACAAAGATATCTTGTTATTTTCGTAGTTACCCGCACCATTTAAGCTAAAAAATCACAACTAAGGGAAACTCCAATAAGTGTGAGGTATTTAGTAAAGTTTAATGGATGTTTATTCACGTGTCTTTTTCTAGCGATAGGGAATCTGATTTGGAGATTATGGAAATAAACATCGAGAAATATTTTGGAATGAAAAAGTTCGGATATAAAGTGAGACATCTGAGACCCAATGAGGCGTTTATGACTTATCGATCAAATCCTGTGCCTCCCTAGTAACATGTTTTGGTCCTATGCTGATTATCTTTAAAATTATATGCATCCTCTTGGTTCTTACACCAAGCTTTTTTCTTGTTCCAGGGCACTACCAAAAAAAAATTATCTACACAATAAAATTTCTCTCTTTTCATTCTGCTTGAATTTGAATTTACTAAACTTGAGATTTTTAGGGTGGTGACCAATATGATTGTTAATTCCTTATATTAAAAAAATCCTTAATTAAATATAAAATGAAATCACATATATTGTTTTTATTTATTACTTCAAATTAGAGTTGACAACATGAGTTAGCCTACTTTAGCTCAATTTTTTTAAGGACTTGGTTGTAAAATTTATAACCCAAATAAAACCTGGAAAAATTGGTTCGACCTGTTTTGACTTGTGGCCCATGTGGGTTTGGTTAGGGTTGATCCAATTAGCTCGATTTGCCTGATATCTTTATTTAATATTTTTAAGTAACTAGCTTAATATTTGATATTTTTCAAAGATTTATCTATCAAATTTGATTTTTTGGCCCTGGAGTCAAATTTCTTCTTTTATACCATAGGGGTTTTAACAATTATTATTATTATAATATATGATTAATATATTAAACTTTATTGTTTTAACTATTTTATTTTTTAGTAAAAAAAACTATTTTATTTTCAGTTTTTAAATATATCCTTTTAATATAATTTATATGAGAATTTAATATTTTAAAAATCTTGTATGAAAAATTTCGGAATGCATTTGAATTAAATATATTACAATTTTAATATTGAATATATTTTTATTTATCTCATTAATCATATTTTAAATATTTATAATTATTTTATTTATCCTTTAAATTTTATTTAATCATATATGTTTTTATTTTAAAATTAAAGATATGATTTAAAAAAAAATATAAAAATGATAAAAATGTTGTACTAATTTATAAATTAAATTTAATAACTAAATTATCAATATATTTTAAATAATTTTATTACTTAAACTAGTGTTAATAACAAAATATTGTTATTTTTTAAAATAATTAATAAAATAATACACTTGCTGCTTTCATATTATATATTTTATTATTATTATTATTAATATTAATATTATTATACAATTGAGATGCATTTTGAATTTTTTTATTCCATATACAAATGAAATTTATGCTACTAACATTTAAAATTTTAATAGAAAAATATGTATAATAGTGCTCTAACATTATTTATTATTTAAGTTTGTTTTACTATTATTATATTATTTAGACTCCAATCATTTTATGTATTTATTATTATTTATTTTCATTGAAAATTTATAGAATTTGTAAAATTATTTTTTAGCATTTTAAGGTTTTAGCCCATTATTAGCATTTTTTAGCATTTTTTAGCACATTTTTTTTTATCATTTTTTAGCATTTTTTACCCGTATGGGCTAGGCTAGTTAAAAGTTATCCTGAATAGAAATGAATCAGATTATCCCAATCTGTTTTGGTACAGTGACCGCGAATGGGTTGACGGATTTCTGACTCTACTTCAAACTCATTTTATTTATTTTTAACTCATTAAAATAAAAATTAGATGAGTTAAGGACATAAATTTTATTTTTATTGATATTTTCATTAAATAACCAAATATAAGAAAATTTTCCTTCAATATATTTTTTTTAATTGGTACTTTTAATGAACCAAGCCTTAGTCATCATACTAATAAAATTACCTCCTTTACTAAATTACCCATAATTAACAAGATGCATTTACCATACAAATTTAACAACTCTACAATAAATTAAGTAATATTTATTTATCAAAACCAATTAAATATTAGTAATATCTTATTCTGTAAACTAATAAGGTAATATTTGTTTTCTTAATTTTAAAATATTTATTCATTTCCTTAGGATATTTGTCAAATTATCAAAGTATTCCACCAGAATCTTACCTAAAATAATTAATTTAGGAGATTAAGTTTTTCTGCTAAACACTTTAATAACAATGTAGTTAATTGTCCATACTAGGACTCGAACTCGGGACCCCTCTCTTACCTATGCCTTTGCCTATTTAAATGTTGAACGCTCTACCACATGATTTAGACATGATGCGCAATTTAGGAGATTAATTTGTTTTTTTTATTTATAATACATTATAGTTTCAAGGTAGTAAATTGTTTTCATTGGGACTCAAACTTGTGACCCCCCTATGCCCTTATGCCTGTCTTAAGGGTGAACATTCTACCACTTGAGCTAAGCATAATGGACGGAGATTAGTTAGAAATAAAATAAAATTGCAGAAAATTAATTCACCCCTCCTTTTGGCTTAAATGGTAGAGCGCTCAATGTTTCAAAGAGGCATAAGGAGAGATGGGGGTTTTAGGTTCGAGTCTCAATGAGGACAATCTACTACCTTAAAACTAAAGTGTATTAAAAAAAAGTAGTCTTTTTACCCACCCACCTATAAAAAAAATATAAGTTGATAACCCAAAAATATAAAATACAAATTTTAAGCCATTATCTTAAAGTAATGATAACTTATGCACATTTTGTAAAATATATTACCTTTAACAATTCAAGTATTATCTTTGAATGATTATAAGTAATAATATATTTGACTTAAATGAGTATATAAATTTGAATTAGTTTTAAATAGTTAACATTTGAAAAGTTAAAATCACTTCCCACCTTTGTAAAGCTCTTTGATTTGTTTTGAGGAAGTTAGGTATCTAAATATCTTGTATAAATAATGCTTAAAATTTTAAAAAATTAAATAAGAGTAACTTTTAGACGAAATTCTGATAATTTTCCTTATAAAAATAAAAATTTTATCTAAATATTTCCTTGCATCGAGTGAAGATTAGAAACAATTCGACACAAGTATGATAGATCTGATCGAAAAACAAAATATAATAATTTCAAAATCGAAATAAAAAACAATAATAAATTTGACAAATAATGTAAAACCTCGGAAAATCCAAATTTTCGGATAAAGGGTAAAACAGTAATTTCGGTCAAAAATCCAGAATTTTTCTAGATCTCGAATGATGAAACAAATTTCACCGTTAATCGTCTAAATCAGTTACCACATCGGTTCTTTCAATTCGGCATGCCTAATTTCACATTTTTCGGCAAGACCGAGAGAATGGCAGACACTTCTCGACGATTTGAGTTGACTCCAAGATGAGACACGTGTCAAGTGGAGAGTTAGTCAAAACAAATAGCCCGCAGACCTGTAAGGCATAATGTGACAACACACGACGGGAGGGAAATCCAAGGTAGATGGATGTGCTCGGGAGCATGTGAATCCGAAACCCACTTGGGACCGATGTTCAAGAAGCGAGATGACATCTCACTCGATTTCTATCTCTTCCAACCCATTGTGAGAGAGGCAAATGGCGAGAGAGAAGAAAACCGATTTCCAGAGGAGTTAGAGAGAGAGGTTCACCTTATCTCTAGATTTTTCTCGACGATCGACCACCTAGCTGTCGGCTAAGCAAGAGGGAAAGCTCCGTGACAAGAGCTACAAGTAGAGACCGGAACGGTGAAGCTCACAAACCCAAGAGGTGGACTTTTTCTTTTACTTCGTTTAACTTCGTCGTATTTGCCAGCGGCGCCGCGAATCAATGCAAGAACCGTACTGGGCTCTGGGGATAGTGTAATGAGATTTTGGGACTATTTTCTGACAAATCAGGATCGATTACTAAGTAATTGTCCTTATGTGCCATTTTTTATGTGTTAGAGCTAAAAGAATGATGGTGTCGGGGTTGTCATTTCTAAGGGGGGAATGTATGGTCAGGTTTCAACTACGGGAAGTCATTATTATAGCACACGTTAACCCACTCTTGCGACCTGGCTTTTCGTTGGGTAGGATATAAAGGGGATTTGGCGCTGAGTCCTTCAGTAAATCGTGAGTCACATCATGAATCTGATGTTGATTTTGAATTTCAACCTGACCGTGTTCTGCCAGGCCCGTTTACCCCGAACCCAGTGGAAGGCCGTCTGGCCGCGGTCGGGGCCTCGATGGGTATGTCCTACTGGTCCGCCCGTACAATCGTTATGCTAGGGTCATGTATGACCTCCAAGTTCGAAAGGTCATACCTTCTTCGTCCGAACTCTGTTTTAGGTGTTCTTAGATTCTATGGAAAGCCCATTGAGTCAAGATTCCAGCCATATGCCTATGAGGCAAAGGCACGAGCCAAACGAAAAGGGGATCGGGTAGGCAGTCGGGTAAGTTGGTCTGGAGGCCAGCTTCTATTCATGTGTGACCTCCAATCCTGGATGTATCAAGTAACTTCTTTCGCTTGAACTCCGTTTCGGTGTTCTCAATTCTATGGAGTCTATCGAAATAAGATTCTGTATTTACATAATTCGTGAGGGTAGTGCGGGTACCGAGCTAGCCGGAAGGGATGTCGAAAGGTAAGGTGTCGGGTAGGGATGGGCCGCAGGGGCCGCTTATTCATATGTGACCTCCAACTTTGGAAGGTCATAACTTTTTTGTCCGAACTCCGTTTTGGGTCTTCTTGGACTCTATGGAAAGCCCATTGAGTCAAGATTCCAACCATATGCCTATGGAGGGCAAGGTATTGAGCTGGCCGAAAAGGAATGTCAAGGTAAGGTAAATGCAGGTTGGCCAGTAGGGTTAGCTTGTTCATGTGTGACTCCCAACTTCTACTCCGCCATAACTTCTTCGCCCAAACTCCGCTTACGGTGTGTTATCGACTCTATGAAAAGCCCATTGAGTCACGATTCCACCATGTACTGCGGAGGGAAGGTGTGGATCATAACCCTACTCGAAAATCTATGTTTTGTACCAAGTATGCAGCTGTAGCTGGTTGTGTCGAGGTGAATAGTTCCGATATGACATGACCACTTACGGCATGTTGTAGGCCATCGATTGGTATGGTATGGATCGTTTATGGGAGGCTATGTGAGGCCATATGATTTAGTTCCAAAACTCGGGATTGAAGGGATAGAGGGTTTTTACGATCATTTCACACACCAAGATCAGGCGGGTCGGGTTTGAACCGAAACCAAAAAATAGGTTTTCGTTGTTCGATGTCAGATGGATGATCGAACCAAACCGTTCATGCTCGTGAAGGAATGAGGTACCTGATAGGTCCAAGATTGTGACTGTGGTGTGTGTTATTGCTTGTATGAATAACATGCAAAGGTGAATATGATACGTTAATGTATGTCAGAGGATGTATTAACATGGGTTGTGCATGGAGGAGAGAATTATATGTATCAATTATAATTATCCATGGTATGTAAATGTTCATGTAAAGACGATATATACATGTAACATGAAGGAAAATGCATAGCATCATGCATTTCATACGCACGTGGTACACGGTGGAGTCGGGTGTGGGTGCATGGTATTGTTTATTCAAACGTGTTGGGAATGGGTCATGAGTCGGAAAATGGGGACAGTCCAAGGTAGAGACTCATGAGGGTGTAAAGCCATTTAAATGGCAAGTAATGTGTGTTGGGCGAATTTGGGTGTAAGAGACCCGCGATATCATCCGAAAAGTTTTGTAAGGGTGTAAGAGACCCGTGGTATTATCCGGAAAGTTCTATGATGGGTGTAAGAGACCCGCAGTGTGATCCTAAAAGTTCTGTATGGGTGTAAGAGACCCACGACGTGAGCCAAAAAGTTCTGTTGCCTAAAGAAGACACACGGTCATGGTTATCACTTAGACTTCGAGTTGGGTGATAGGAGTCGGGATTGACTCGGGATTAGTTACCCATCGACACTCGTGATTGCGTTAGTGAGTCGATATGCCTCAGATATGGTGTCATTGGTACTACCAAGGATTCGCTGTCACACTCGCATAGGCATGTGAGGGAGTCGATGAGCGATCCCGATATGGGCATGAAGACTTCATGCATGATACATAAATCCATTCCATGCACGTATGTAAATTGTATGGAACGCTGGTGTCATGGTCGCGCCATCAGATGAACACTTATGTTACTAATCCCTAGTCCGACCCGATTGGCGGATTCGAACCGAAATTCGGACGCTGACCATATAATCGGACTCTTTACCCGATTTTTTTCAAAGCCAATTTGTAACGATGGGTATGGCCCACACTATAATAATTCAAATATTATATACAAATCAAAAGAACTACCACGGAAAGTGGTGTCCATCAAAATCTATATACACATATAACTCGAGTCCCATTTACTTATACAACTCCAGACTTTACATTTACAAATCGTGAAGACGGAACCTACATGTGAGCGAACCCATACAAGTAAAGGTCGGCCACCAGACATGGACAAGCCACGATGTCTTCCGTACCTACACCTGACAAACCCGTGCTGCTTTACGCTTGAAAGGGAAACATTTCTTTTGCGTAAAACATAAATACGTAGAATGCAATGTGTATCGTAATTATCTGCATTCACATAATGAACTTATACAATTACTTAGACTTTATACGCACTTATGCTTATTCGCATTCTATACTTATCATACATTCTGACCTTATACTTATAGCAAATGATTCAAACTTCTTATAGCGCATCTATTCTTATTCGGATCTTATACATGTATTACAGAACTTATACTTGTCTTACGGAACTCATACTGATCTTACGGAACTTATACTGGTTTTACGGAACTTATACTGGTGTTACAAGAGCCACTCTTGTATTTAGGATACGTATATCTAGGTACTACGTAACATTTTGTCAGGTACAAAAGTACTGAAAATAAGGTAAATGCATTTATTATACATGTACCCAGGTACTATAGACTTATACTTATTCTTGTATTTCTGACTTTATACTTGTTTTACATATATGGGAGTAATCGTAGAGGGTACTACTTAACTTATACTTATTTGATCGACACGAGTACCCCGTGAGGTACTACAAACTTATGTACTTATTTTATCGATACGAGTACCCTTAGGTACTCGCCGGTCTTTTACTTGTTTTACAGACACGGAGTACCCGTGAGGTACCACAGAATCCTATACTTTATTTTGACTGACACGAGTACCCGTGAGGTACTACGAATTTATACTTATATTTATCGATACGAGTAAATTCTTAGGTAATCGCTCGGGTCTTTACTGCTTTTTTACGTATACTGAGTACTGTAGGTACCACTGGACTTATACTTATTCGGATCTCCCAGAGTTTGCAGTTCTCTTATGTAGAACTTATACTTATAATGCACGTATGTTCATTCTGACTTCGTAGGAGTTACGTGAGCTTATTCTTATTCGTGACTTAACAAAGCTTATATCATCTCTGGGACTCCCGTAGAGTTACTGCAGAGATTATTCTTATTCGTGACTTAATCGTGAGACAGGAGTACCCATAGGTACGATGTAACTTTAATCGTATTACCGAGTACCCATAGGTACTACGTAACTAAATCGTAGACAGAGTGCACCCGTAGGTACTACAGAGCTTAATCGATACAGAGTACCCGTGAGGTACCTGGGCGCATCTTAATCGGAGACAAGAGTACCCGGCTGTACTACATAACTTATTCGCATTTGCAGGAGTACCAAGGTGCTACGTAACCTAATCGGGAGATGTGAGCATTCGTAGGTACGACGTAACTTAATCGCACAGAGTACCATAGGTACTACGTAACTAAATCGTGGTGACGAGTACCGTGAGGCACACAGAGCTTAATCGGGATATGAGTACCCGTAGGTACTACAGATCTTAACGCATAGGAGTACCCGGCGTTGCGTCACATAATTTATTCAGATGCGTGGAGTACCCGAAGGTACTACGTAACTTAATCAAAGATGTGAGTACCCGTAGGTACTACGTAGCTAATCCTTCGTATACGTGAGCACCTGGTTAGTACTACTGCAATGCATCGTGCACATTCGCATCTTTACTTTATTCTTTATTCGTGAGTCTTATCATATAATCGCTTTGACTTCCTAGACCAAGAAGAAGCAGGAATGAGTAAGACACAACACAATAAGTACCCTAAGATAATATATAAAGACGGCGCCGTGAGCACTAATCAGACAGAGGCCGGAAGACTAATCGCACAGTGAGTGCCAGAAGACTTTATCAGACAGAGTGTCGTAGCACTAATCAGAGTACCAAATACTAATCGAGTACCGAATATTAATCGAGTGCCGGAGTTACTAACAGAGTACCGAATATTAATCGAGTGCCGAGCACTACCAGGAGTACCGGCACACCGTAATAGAGGCAGGTCGCTTAATAACTGGTCTTAGGTAGTTTTTGGTAATTATATGCTGAGTTCGGGTGAATCTCATTATTTTATAATAGGCATTTTAGCCACATTATGCGCTCATGATGATCGTATTCCATGTACTCATGATGAGCATGTAATCACACCTATTCATGTATTATTATTCTTCTAAGGAATCTCATTTTACCTGTGAATTGAATCAATTTAATCTGGATCGTCCAAACTCAAGTTATGGCATTTTCATGCCAACTAGTCGGTTTATCGATTTTACCCGAGGGACAGTTTGAAATACTCATTTTCTAGTGCCTTAACTCCATATTTGACACTGGTTCTTTGTACTCCTTTAAATTTAAGGTGCTAAGGGTTCTATTCCAACTGGAATCACCCAATTCGGAGCACCGGAACTCGAGTTATGTTCAAAACAACTCGGACTACTCTATGATCAAAACTGATGCAGGAATTGGCTTGCACATGGCCCCACTTTGAGTGAATTTTTGGGCCACTTAGAGTCAGAATTTGACGATTCCTATTTCTTTATATTTGATTCTCCTTGAAGTCTATTTTAATTGGCCACTTGAATCACTCAAATCGAATAAGAAATGAGCATGTTATGGCCAAAATACGAAACCGGGTCGATCAGAAAGGTACAGGTGTACCTAAGACACTTAATGTGCACCCAGACATTGGCTAAAATGACCAGAACACAAAGTGTACCGGTACAGGCTCAAGGTGTACCGGTACACTTCACCTGAAAATGCCCAGAATGTGTGTTTTTCACCCATTTTTCCATATTTTGATACCCAATCAACTCTACACTTCAAACACACATCAAAACCATTTCAAATTCACCTTGGAATCTCTTTTCTATTCAATTCATCTTTCAATTTCATATCTTTCTTCAAACTTCTTTCATGAATTCCTCCAAAATCATTCTAATATGGGTTATGACCCATATACAAACCAAGTACCAAGATTTGTTAGGGTTTGTTCTAAACCCTAACTCAATTTCCTTTCATTTAACCATGAATCCAACAACAAAGGGAGGATTCCATACTTATCTTGTTCCTCAGGTTTTACTAACCCACTTGAAATCTAAGGTTAGATGCAATTTGTATCAAAACTAGATTTAGAGACAAGATATTAAACTATATCAAGCCTTAAAATTCCATGTGATCCATACAAAATCCATACTCAAAGTAGTTTCCATACCTTGTTGGCTTGATCTTGGCTCCTCCATCTTCTTCCTCTTCCTCTTCTCTTCTCCTTCTCCTTCACGTTTTGTCCTCCTCCCCAAAATGAGACCAACTTTGGTCTTTTTAATCCCATCTTTGTTAAGGCCATGTTTGGCCCTCCAAATAAAACCCATTTTTGGGTTAACTTTTCTTTATTTGCTTTTTGGCCCTCCAACTCTTGGCCATTTGTATTTCAATTTCCTTTTATTGTATTTTACTTAATCTCTAGGAATTACACCACAATTCCTAGTATTATTTATACTTTGGCCTTAATTCTCCTGCTAACTTATGACTTTTAAGTCCTTGGACAATTATATATTTGTCCTTATGTCTTAAATTTCTGTCTTCATTTCCATGCTGCATTTAACTCACGAAACATTTAAATTATGCTTACAAAACACCCTAAACATGTTAAAAACTGCTAGGGTATATTTTGGGGTGTTACAACTTAGGTGGGGAGTAACCCTTGTAGAAGATTATTACTACTAGGCTTTGCTCATCTGCCGGATCCCCTTCCTAGCACAGATAGGTATAGCGCATCGACTTCCTTTAGAAATGATTATGAAGCATTCGACCGTGGCCTTGATTTATGTTTTGTGTATATATTAGAACGAATTAGTTTTAATATATGTTTTGTATTAAGAGTGATGTAATAATTCTTGAATCTATAGAAATTTATTGTTTTGTAACTCGCATTACCAGTACGATGATGGCCCTATTGGGTCATCTTACTCATGTATGGGTCTCATAAAATGAGACACATAGGTTTTCCGCAGGTTGACGATGGTCAACGAGACCCTCGGGTCGGGGCGTCACAAATAATCATAATCAATATCATATAGAAGAATTTTGCAATTGTGAGGAAACTCATAGAACTATAAGACTATTAGATCATATAAAAATATTTTTGGAATTGTTATGATAAAATAGGAACCCATTTTTATAATATCTTCGTCTAAAGAAAAATATATCAAAAGGATAGTAATATAAGAAAAATAGTAGAACAAATAATATTTAGAAGATATATTGAAATAACAATAAAAAAGGAAGACATGGAAAAATGAAGTCTAGATGAAAAGTTATTGGGACAATACTTAGAGTTAGAAAGAAAAAGAAAAATAAAAGAAGGAAAATGTAAGACCCGAGAAAATTTCAATTTTCTCAAAAAGGGCAAAATCGTAATTTTGGTAAAAATCCAAAATTTTTCTAGATCTCGGATGACGAAACGAACTTCACCGTTGGAATTGTCTCGCGAAATTTAGCTACCACGTCGATTTTCATCGAATTTCAAGACAGTCGAAATTTGCACGTTTTTCGAGAAAACGAGCGTCGGGTGGGACACTTGGCGCATTTTGAGTGACACATAGTGTGCCACATTTCAAGCATCAAATTCAGTCAAGTTGAGCTCAAGGTGGGACCCACGATGACACATGGCATGATGCCATTGGATAGAAAAGTCAAAATAGTGGGAAGAAGGGACAAAATTGGAATTTTGGCAATTGTTAATGAATGGGACAAAAGATGAACAGTGTTCATCTTCTTCAAAAGACCAAAAATGGGCAGAAATGTGTGTGGCTGGTGGTGGAGTGTAGAAAGCTAGGTTTTTTTGAGTTTTAGAGAGAGAAGGTGCACCTTATCTCTAGGATTCCGGTGTCTGACCAGCTGGACGCTCTCGCCAAGAAGCAAAGTGGTTCTACACACATCGAGGACTACACGTGGCATTCTGCTTCGAGTTTTCAAGAAACTCCGTGGAGGTAGGGCTTTATTCTACTTGTTTTACACTTTGTTTAAGTGTGCTTTATGCTGCTTCGAGTCGATTTATAATGAGGACCGTTTGATTGGTCCCAAACTCAAAGCCGAATTGTTGAATTTTTGGAGCTCATTTGGATAGCGAAGGGATGTGTACCATGGACCGCTTGGGCAATTGGTGGTATAAATTAAGCATTAAATTATGTTTGGGTGAGTAGGAGACCGGAAACGATGTGGAATTTAGTTCCGCAAAGAGAAGAACCGAGAAATGACGAGCGGGTCGCCCACCCGGACAAAGTTTCACGTGCTTTCGCTGGGACTCGTAAAACAAATCTTGCTGTGTGAAATGGACCAAAAATGTCCATGTGTTGGGTGCTTGAAATTGATGAAATGAATGGTCTTGAGTTGAGTGGAAATAGATAGGTTAATGCATAAGCTTGATGTGTTAACATGATTTCACAATTATATGGAATATAATTGTGTGTATAGGTCATTGGAGATGAAATTGTGATTTGCTTAATTATATGGAATATAATTGTGTGTATAGGCCATTGGAGATGGACATTAAGGATTTTGCTCAAGTGAGCTAATTGGGTGTTGGTTGATCCATATTGTCAATTACCTGTGGGTGTAATTGAAAAATCAGAATATATGCATTTGATATATTGGTATGAAAATGATTGAAAAAGCATAATGCATTTTCATATGTAACCTAGGAATTAGGTTTGAGTGCATGACATGGATTTTCTAAAAAAAACGAACATGGTTGCGAAAGGAATTTCATTGTGATGAATTTTCAAGACTAAGCCGGGGGAGACTTGGCCCAATGTATCATTTTGATGAGGACCATGACTGTTTCGGAAGGTTCTCCAACACATTCGCCTCGGAGTGTAGTCCCATATTTTTACCGACATGCTCGGTAGTGTATTTTCGAAAACAACAAGTTTTGTTTTGAAACGATGTTTTTTCATACAATGGGCTTAGCAAGGGAGGTGAGCTCTGGTGATGACTCGAGACATGGTGAATGGCATTTAGACATTCAAGAGGAGATCACGAATTTGCTTGAATGTGTGTTTACATGATCACAGGTACTTAGGTGGAGCAACCCATTAAGGGTGATCTCGCGATCGGGTGCGCCAGGCTCACCCCGCGAGGGAATAATTTTTCAGGTACAGGGAGCGTTCGAGAAGACGACTCATTTTAGAGGCCGATTTTGAAGAAAGCCGAGTTATGACTTTGATGTTTTTGGATAATATGTATTAGAATTGTAGATTTTAATATGTATTTGTATTAAGAGTAATAAAATAACTCTTGGACTATTGGAATATAGTTGGGTATATGTTTGATGAGTATTGATGTATGGGCCCAAGTGGCCATTTTTACTCAGGTATGGGTCTCGTGATACGAGATGTATAGATTTTCTCCGCAGGCTGATCGGTAGGTCAACTGACACCTGCTTTGGGGCCTTAAAACAAGTAATCGAAGAAGAAATTGCAGAAGAATTAGTTAAATAAGTGAAAGTGAAATAGAAGATATAATGATAGAAATACAGAGAATGAATTTAAATGAAACAAAAAATATGAGCCCTATGATTCGTGCCACAGTAGGGTGCTGGAATCAACAAAATTTGTATCCTAAATTTCTCCCACGCGTAGTCAAGCTAATACAAAGATAGCGTGTTCTAGGGTCGAATACAGGATGGTTTTGGCCCCACAAATGATCAGATCATGATTCAAAATTATGAGGCTTTTTACTTTGGATTTTCGGATTTGCATTAAAAAATTGTGGCTGTTGGTGTCACTAAGCTAAGTGAAGCAGTTTAAAATAAGATGTAAAAAGAACACCTTGAAGTTTTGGGTCACTAGTTTGATATGATAGGGTTGTAGAGGTTTCCTCAAAGTTATTTCGCATTAGTGCGCATGACATAGTCATTTCCAAAACCGGATCTTTGTTTAACTTTAAAAACCAACCCTTAATAACATTCCTAATTGAACCATAGCATTTACTGAGCATTTAATGTTTCTGCAGTTGAAAACAAAGCATTTAACCTACTTTCAAAGGGTTCGTAAATTTATTATCTATTTGATGTCAAGCAGATCACCATTACAATATTAATCGAACCCTAAAGCATGCCAAGTATTGACCAAAGAAAATACATTAAATAGCATTTAAACCTAGTTTGGAAAGTTTGAAACACAAATACGCAGTACTTGCTTCATGAAAACAGAGGAACACCTGCAAACCCACATCAACCAACCTAGCAACCCTCCTCTTCAAGGTTTTGAGGCTTAGCCAAACATCCTTTGAGTTGTCATCCTCAAAGGGGTGTGTTTGGCAGCCTAGAAAATGAGAGAAAGATGAGAGAGAAGAGAGAAAATGGGAACCAAAACAGCCGATGAAAAGTCGCATGAAATATGTCTTAAGCATAAATGTCCATAACATGGCTTATATAGCCCCACAATCATGCGAAAATACCAAACTAACTTAAATAATATGATTACATTGAGGGCAAAAGAGGAATTAAACAAACCGGAGTCGCTTGGACTACAAAAACAAGGAGTAGAAATTTTATTAAGATAGCACTTTCGCTATGAGCAATAAAATTCGCTTTATGATAGCGAAATTTCGCTATCATAGAGAAAATTGAAAATTTCGCTATGATTGAAATTTTCGCTATGATAGCGAAAATTCGCTATGATAGCGAAATTCACTATCATAGCGAAAATTTAGCTATAGTGAAAATTTCGCTATGATTGCGAATATTTCGCTATCACTGCGAAATTTTCGCTATCATTGCAAAATTTCACAAGGCTACAGCCAATTCACATCTTCTATGCCGTCTCATCCTCCAGCCTTTGCATTTCTCATCTTCCATGGTCGCTATTTTTGATCCCAGTTTGATGAAATCGATGAGAATTCAAACGAACTCCTAAGATAAATCAAATAAATTTCGATGCTAAGCTTGATATGATGTGCGGAGGTTTACGAAACCCGCAAAACTACCAAAACAACCTCAAACAAAACTTAGGTACTAAAGGACCTGCACATGTCAATCGGCTTAATTAATATGATTAGTACGCAAAAAAACTCAAAACCTATCTTAAATAGACTCAAATAGCACTTCGGGTACTAATCAATCTTATGTAACAACATGTGTAGGAGGACCTAGTAAAATAAAAGATGAATACCCAAAAACATTTGAAAAACAATACAAAATACCTAAATATGAACCAAAAGAAACAAAAATTGAACAATTAGGAAATACAAGTGTATACCTAGACATAGAGATCACAAAAGGATATTAAACAAAGGTCAAATAAATGATCACATGCAATGACATTCTACTTTATGACATAAGGAACAAATTGGGATAATAATATTAAGACCCAAATAATGATGGGAATATTAACGTGGATGTTAGGAAAATGGAAAGCAAGGATTATCAACCCCTAATTCTGTGCTAATTATAACAATACTACCGTAGCCTTCGAAAGTAGCATATTTGAAGGAGTAGATACTTTTATTAGATATATAATAAATGAATTTCTAGGAGAATTATGGATGACAGACAATAAAGCAAAGAAGAAAAGATATAAGAGAAGCTAGAAATAAATTAGCACAGTTACAAATTTGTAAGATGAAGGATATATATGAATATACAAGTGAATTTAGAAAATGGTATTATGATGCATTTGATAGTAATATTAATATGACAATCTTAGCAAATACATACTATGAGAAGTTACCAGAAAAATGGAGTAATTATTTTCAAGAAGAATATGAAAAAAATAAGAACAGAAGATGCTGATACTTTAGGAGCTAAAATAGAATTTTTGAAGAATAGATTAGCAGAATTATGCACCCAGAGGTATATTATAAAAGGTGCAAGAAATTGTATTTTGTGAAAAAATAGTAATTTATTCTTATATTATTTTTAAAAATAAAATAATATTAATTTTCTAATTTCTTTGTATTTTATTATTCCTATTTCTCTAAACAAGAGAAATTTCATTATTATTATTACTTCTTTTATTTTATCAAAACCTAGGGCTCTGATACCATTAGTTGTATAACTCTAATCTCATAGAGGGTGAACAATGGATTAAAACAAATAAACAAAGAGATGGATTTTATCAGACTAGAGAAAACTTATAGGCAGATAAGAGTTAAATAGTAAAAGTTAGAACAGTCTCCACAAATACACAAAGGGATGAATTTTATCGTACCAGAGAAACTTACATGCGCATAAGAGCAAGAAGAAAAGCTAGAATAGTCTCCTGCCATCTATTATGTAGCTTAATCCTGGATCGCCTACACCTCACTAACAAGAGATCCCTTCTTCCCTAAACGCCCTCCTGGCTTGATGGTACTGGGATAAGTTAGTATCAAAGACATTCACTCTATAGATTAAAACACACAAAAGGTATTTGGAGAAACTTCAAACTTTTTATCCCATAAAACTCTCTCTTATCTTACATACAAGCTTCTTTAAGGAAAGCTTAGAAAGCCATTACAAAATATAGATACAAAGATAGGATAAGTTTTTATGATATCCTCTTAACTGAGAAACATTCTCAATTTATGGCGCGAGCCTCTACTTCGATTCCTCTTATCCTTTGCCGACTTGTCAGTTATCATCTTATCTTCAGATTCAACTTTGTTATCATCCGTCTTCTCACTTTCAAAAGTAAGCATTATCTTCTAGGTGACGTGTTTTTTCCACCTCTTTTTGTCTTTGATTATTATCCTCTAGCTGTCTCTAATGGACATGTCTTCAAAAAGTAGATTACAATTATAGTGGTTGACATTTATTGTCAGACCACTTAGTTGTCATTTACATTTATAGTGGCAAACATGGCTTATCATATCACTTTAAGGATAGACATTACATATTTTTCCCAATGGTAATCCACTCTTCACTTTTATTTTTTGCCTCTTTCATAAATCTTTCTACCTCTGTTCTTGTAATTTGACTAGCTTGCAATAATAGCCGGTCTACCATTGATTTTTTTCTCTCACACATATTCTCTCGTCTCTTGACTTTTCCATCGCCTATGATTATCATCTAGTTGTTTGTTGCATAGTAGACTGAGCAATTCTTTTTGCTTAGATGTGTCATTCTTCCAAGTACTACCTTTATCCCCAATGCTCTTCTAGTCTTTGTCCATTGTCTGTTATAATACCCCGTTGGGTTTATAATCATTTATTTGAAATCTTGATTCTTCACTGTTGTTTATTGTGATGAGGTGATAGGCTTTGATGCATATTCCACTATCTTTATTATATTCTGGATTGATGGTAAAGAGTTTTATGTGGAAGCTCTGATGTCCTGTCATGTTACTGTGACGCCCCGAATCCGGGGGGGTCATGTTGACCATCGTCAACCTGCAGAAACCTGTGTGTCTCATATCATGAGACCCATACATGAATAAAAATGGTCACATCGGCCCATACATCCATACTCACCAAAATGTATATTTTATACAAAAATAAGTTAATTTACAATTTTTTTTGATTACAAATTATCCAAAACTGAGTCTTTTACCCGCATTTACAAAAATACAACAAGGCCACATATGGCCATTTCTTCGGCTCTAAGACTCCTGATGCTTCCCATCTCGTGTGAACCTTCATTAATCGAAATAATTTTTTCCTCGAAGCCAGGTGAGCAATGCCTAATAGTGGAATTATCCTGGCATGGATTGGTTCCCTCACCTAAGTGCTCATACACGATAAACCAAACATTCAAGCAAAACATATATGTTCCTACTCAAATGTCTACATGAAATGGATGAGAATCGCGACTCACCCTTCCCACTCCCCTCGAGCCCTCACCGACTCCCCCACGCATGCCTAAGCCAAGTGAAAAGAAACACGTTTTCAACAAAGATTTTTGCTTTGAAAACATAATACCAATTTCCAATGAAATCTATTGGACAACCCTCTGAGGTGAATTGTTGGGTAATTCTACAAAACAGTCATGGGTCTTCCTCCGAGATGAACTGTTGGACAACTCTCCAAGGCAATTCTTCGGAAAATCTTCCTTTGAAATCCATTTATCAACCACATTTTTCATGTCATGCACTCACACCTATTATTCTAGGTTACTCCCCAGCAGCATATGAAATGCAATATGTCATTTCACAACACCATGTTAATATGTTAAGCATGCATATACTAACTGAATTTATACATAATCATCATGTTATTCATTCATACATAGCAATAACATAAAATTAGCTCACATGAGCTAATATAAAATCCAGA
The DNA here is from genome assembly GCA_016808115.1 of Tetrastigma voinierianum. Lineage (NCBI taxonomy): Eukaryota > Viridiplantae > Streptophyta > Magnoliopsida > Vitales > Vitaceae > Tetrastigma > Tetrastigma voinierianum. Next base: position 123,958 of record JAEQBH010007094.1, read on the forward strand.
AGTCCATCTTGGGATTGCCCATAGCATCACACAAATAACACAACATGTTATTCAATCAAGCAATAACTCATCCACACAAAAAGCCGCACACAAACAGTCCACGGTCAATTCGGGATTGTGAGAAACCACTATAGGGATTTCTTCACTTAGTCTAAATCTTTTGGAACCGAAAACACGGCTATCCGGGCCTCAAGATATCCCTATCCATTAAAATGGCTCTTAGCCAAATAACAAAACAAGTAGGAGAAAACCCCTACCTCCCGGAGTTTCCAAAACTCCACAAATCTGGTCTTGTTGCGAAGGTCTAGCTACGAGGGTAAACTCTTCCTCTTGCTTCGCCTGGAACCGTCGGTCCGATCACCGGGAAATTTAGAGAGAAGTGAGAGCTTCTCACTCTAAACTCTCTTCCTTTCTCTTTCCTCTTTGTTTTCTCTCTCTCTTTTCCCTCTCTATCCCCCCATCCAAACGGTTGGGTCAAGTTGGGGTTAAGAGACTTGTCCTCTCATGCCACATGTCAACCTCCCATTGGTCGACTTGGATTTCCCTATCCTATTATCCATCTACCATGGATTTCTCCAATGGCATGATGCCATGTGTTTCATGTGATTCCACTGTCTATTGTTCGACTCCATTCTCTTCCTAGGACACATGGCACCTCCTAAGCCACTCATAAAGTGCCAAGTGTCCCGCACCACTCCCGGTGCCTTGAAAAACGTGAAATTTCGACTGTTTCAGAATTCTACGAAGTTTGATATGGTAGCTAGATTTCGCGAGACGATTCCAATAATGAAGTCCGTTTCGGCATCCGAGATCTAGAAAAATTTCGGATTTTGACCGAAATTACCATTTTATCCTTTTTCAAAAAATTAGAATTTTATCAGGTTTTACAATTTTATAATTGAATTATGAGAGTGTCATTAAGAATTTCATCACAATTAGGGCTTAAATAGATTCGCTCAACAAAATCGACATCCATGGCATCTTGAATGAGTAAATGATTAGTCTTTTTTGTGATTAGATTCTTGGGTAGATAGACTAGGTAGAGGTATGGTAATACCCATTACCATTAGGGTAGTTATAAATGAATTTGGAGAAAGTCAAATACTTTATTTCCATATCAGACAATGTTATCGAAGAGATTATGGACGTATTTTCTGTTTTTTCTTCTGGAGAGAAGAGGGTATCATCTGAATTTTCTCCTTTTGAGAATAGTCTGTCCTTTGAGGGATTGTTATCTCCACTTGGGAGGTGTTTGTCTTTTGAAAGATTGTTATCTTTCAGGCTTTTATCCTTTTGAAGGATAGGCCTTTCTAGGATACCTTTTGAGATATTTTTGTCTTTATACAATGATATATCTCATTTCCTAATGTTATCAACATTTGATGTTGTTGGCTTTTTCTCGAATGGGACGACATATCCAAGCCTACCTTATTGATGTTTTTAGTCTCTAAGGAGATCGAGGGAACATCTTTTGACCTCACTATCATTTCTCTTAATCTTTCAAAACATTTTTCAAGGAGGTTTTGGGACATATATGACTTGGACCTTATGTTATTGATATCTTTTTGTAAGTTTATTACTTTTTCTTCAATTGATATAAGAGGATTATAATTTTCTGCAATTATATTCATTCCTTTAGCCATATCGATGGCGATTTCTTGTAGTTCCTGGATGTTATTCTACATTCTTGCTCAAAAAGTCTGCAAGAAAATTGTCTATACCTTTTATATGAATAATCTTGAAATTGTAATAACTAAGAAGAGTTTTCCATCTAGACAATCTTCTAGCATGTACTCATTTTCCTGTGTTATTTCTTATAAATCTTGCAACTTGAGTGTTATCAGTTTCTATTATAAAAGGTTTAGGTAATAAGAATATCTCAAATTTATTAATTCATTTTATTATTGCAAGTAACTCATTTTCATTAATATCATAATTAATCTGATTTTCATTAAAAGTTTCACTTGTATAACGACATATTTCCCTTAAATATGTTTTTAAAATAGCTGTCCAATACTTATCTGAAGCATCTGTTTGTAGTATTAAATAGTCATTTTCATTTGGCAATCTTAATTTCGATAAATTTGAACATATGTCTTTTAATCTCTTAACTATTGTGATATATTTTTCACTCCATCCTGTTTGGTTTTTCTTTTGTTAATAATTTTTGTAATTTTTTTATTTCTTTTACTAAGTCTTTTATAAAATCAGAGGAGTAATTTAAACATCCGAAATTTTTTTGTATCATTTCTTTAGTCCTCAATTCATCAAGGAATTCTTTTATTTTTTTGGTTGTATGTGATTATAGTCTTAAGTCTTCAAAATCTATTATCATTATTAGAAATTATATTTCCTTTTTCTTAATAGCAACTTTCTTTTCTGAGAGAACTATACCATGTACTTTATAGAGTGTTATGAAAGTATTTAAATGATTTTTATGATCTTTCTCATTACTAGAGCTGATTAGTATATCATCGATGTATACTATTAAAAAATCTGAATAATCAGAGAATATCTTATCAATTTTCCTTTTCTTTTCAAAGATTTGAGGGGCATTTTTTAATCTAAAGGGCATTACTAACCATTCATAATTACCACTAGGTGTACTAAAAGCTGTAATGGGCATACTGTCATTATCCATTTTTATTTGCCAAAATCCTAATTTACAATCAAATTTATTGTAATAGTTTTTTCCTTTTTCCAAATTTATTAAATTTTCCTTATTTGAGATATAATATCCGGCCAAATTCTAGCATTCCATATTAACTCATTTATAGTTTATTATCATTCTTGCTTTTCCTCTTTTATTTTACTATGTTTTCTTTACCATGGCTACTATATGTGGACTTTACTTTCTTATTAATTTCATTTGTATTAATTCATTAATTTGAATTTTAAAATCTTCTACATCCTCCTGTGAGTATATCATTGGTCTTACTCTAATAATTTTATCATGATCTATAATTTCTAATCTATAGTTGATTTTTGTCTTTTCCTAATATTTTAATGGGTTATTACTAAGATTTTCTTTCAATTTTTCACATGTCTCATGGACTGTTACTTTATAAGTAATAGATGTATTTATTTTCTTTGTCTTCCATTTCCTAGCATTTTGGTCATAATTTATTCTAAAGGGTTTTAATATTCTAGGTACTCTTATCCAATGGTTACACGGTGTTTTAAACATTATGGTATATATAGTTTGTTGATATATTGAGAATTGTTGTAAAAAGTCATTTCGTATAATAATATAACATTCTATATTGTCATATTGATAAACTTTTCCTATTTTCACTATCTTATTGTGAATAATTATTTCTACACTTTCTTTTTGTTTAATAATCCTTTCTTTATTTCCAGTCACACCTTTTATAGAGATTTTAATATCTTTCCATTCTTTTAATAAAAAACCTTTAAATATTGTTATTTATGATATAGTATCTATTAATCCACATGTATATAACTTAGTTTCTGGAATATTTACTATTGATCGGGTTTAAAATAATAGGTGCGCAGGCTTAGAACACAAGCCCAAATGACAGGCTTAAGAGGAGATTAAAAAGCGTGCCCAGCACTAACGTCGACCCTTTGATGATATCCTCCCAACCACAGTCTTAACGAGGGCCCACTCACCCCTTTCCAAAAGACCGGTACAATCAGCCCAGGAATTCGTGATAAAGGAAAACACCCAATCTCCACCAATTAGGAAAGTAGGATATTTCCTAATCTTTGCTCCTCAATTATCCCTTGCTAATCGGTTAACGATAAGGAAAGAAAATCCCGCGCCTAATGGAAGAAATATCGTGCCATCCTCCAACAAGGAAAGATATCATTCAGTATCGTCATCCAACTAGGAAAGTTATCATGATCATTCATTATAAATACCAAGCCACCCCATCGGTGAAACGTACGCACAAAACTTCATTCCCTAAGTAGTTGATCTTCTCTTCCATCGGAAAGAACTGACTTAGGCATTGGAGAGGCAACGGGCGAACCCCTGTCGATCCTTTTTGTTTCTTATTTTTGCAAGGGAGTCGGACATCTAGAGAGTCGGGCCGGCTAAGCACCCAAAGAAGCCCAAATTTCGCTCGCCTGAAAGCATCATCGCCAAGGCCAAGGCGGGCATAGCCTTACAAATAAAGCTAATCTCTCAATGACTGATGGTATCAACTCGGAACACAAGCAAGAGTCATGCCAACCCTCCAAGGATGCAAGACTAGCAAGGAGGCATAGATAGCCGACCTCCCGGGGGCACATTAGAAACTCTGCATGCCAATACCGAGGAGATGGAGGCGCTCCGTCTCACCAACTAACTTTTGCTGAGAGAGTTGGAGCAGCTCACCAGGCAAATGCAACGCCCTTAGGAGGCGCGACAGGCCCGAGAAGGCTAAAATCCCATTACCCAAGAAGAACAAAGAACACCCTACCTCCCGAGAAGCAGATGGAGAAGGAGAAACTAGCCAAGCCAGGGAGCATGATCCTTACAAACCCCCTAAAGAGAATCGCAATAAGAAGAGGCATGGTGTGGACGATAGAAGCGATGGACCCTTATTAGCAGGAAATAGAGGAGTGGTCCTGGGAGCAGAGGTTCAGGGACATCCAACAAGAGCTCAACCACATGAAGGAAGCGGTAAAGGGCCAAGCTCCAATCTCTATGGACGCCCTAGTACAACAAAATGAATCCCCATTCACAGCCGGGGTGCTGCACTTCCTCTCCCGTAAAATCTCGTATCGCCGTAAGTCAAACATTCGACGAACGGCGAACCCATCGATCACCTCAACACATATAAGAACTAGATGGAGCTGTAAGGATATCAGGACCCCATACGGTGCAGAGCCTTCGCTATCATGCTAAAGGGCCTAGCGTTGGCCTGGTTTAACAAACTCCCACAGTCTTCCATCTCATATTTCACAGAGCTTTCCATCGCATTTGTCTCCCACTTTATCGGAGCAAGGACGTACAGGAAGCCAAGTTATCACCTTCTGACCATAAAGTAGAGCTCAGAGAGCCCAGGTCATATGTTCGTAGATTCAACGCAGAGTCGCAAAGTGGATATTCCCATGAAAAATTCGCTATTATCAAGTTTACCCAGCAGGTCAAAGCAACAAGGACCTAATGTTCTCTATCTCAAAGAACCCTCAGGCGAGCATGGCCGAGGTCCTTTCCAAAACAGAGAAATATATCAACGGTGAAGAAGCCCTCTTGTCCAAGAAAAAGAACTCTTCTACTCAAAAGGAAAAGAGAAGGGGCGACAAGAAATGGGAACGAAGCCCTCGGAGGCAGGCAGACAGGGACAGATCCCCAAGGAGGAGCGGGGAAAATAGGGAGCAGTCCCTAAGAAGGCGAGGGAACGTCAGAGACCGCCTAGGACCACCTCTGCCCAAGCTGCAGCAATGGTATTCACCTCGGAAATACACCCTCCTGACAGCCTGAGTGTCACAAGTCCCGCGCGAAGTGGAACATGAAAAATTTCTGAGGTGACCATCTTAGATAAGGTTAGACCCAGTGAAAAGAGACAATACCAAATACTGTGAGTTCCACAGGGATCATGGACATCGAACCGATGACTACATCCAATTGAGGACAGAGATTGAATACCTGATCCGACGCGGACATCTGCACCGTTACGTGGCATCACAAGGACAAGAACAAGTCCAGCCACCACCGCCCTCGCCAAATTAATCCCAAATAAAGACTACCAATCTGGGAGAAACTACTAATTCCTGAGGGTTCAGAGGAGGCGAGTCCAAATTAACAGAAAGGCCCACCTCGCGGTAGCACGATCGTGGAAACATTGTATGCACAAGCCGCATCCAAACTCCTCTACCGGATACTACTATAACCTTTTCGGACTCCGACATGGAGGGCTGGCAACATCCCCATGACGATCCACTTGTGATAAAGGCCATAGTAGCCAATAAAACGATCCACAGGATCCTCATCGACAATGGAAGCTCGACTGACATCATCTTCGCATTAGCCTTCGACAAAATGGGCATTGGAAGGGAGAAGCTAGAGCCCATCAACGCCTACCTACGTGGGCTCTCTAGAGAAAGAGTGTTGCCCCTAGGGTCGATACAGCTAGTGCTCACTTTGGGAGATCCCCCATGCCAAGCTACAACAACAGTAAGATTTCTCATAGTAGATGCCCCATAGGCCTACAACATGTTATTAGGTAGACCCTCCCTCAATACTATAAGGGCCATCCCCTCTGCCTATCACATGGTTATCAAATTTCCAACTGCAAATGGAGTGGGAATGGTCCGAGGAAACTAGCGCATAGCCAGGGAGTGTTACTCAGCCTCAATGAAGCAAACAACGGTCGATAACATCAATATGGACGAGAGCGCTAGACATGCGACGAGCGAAAGCACTCGACCATCGCCTTAGGACAGCTAGAGCCCAGATGCCTTGGCGACCAGCCAACACCTCGCCTACAGGATATAAGCTAGCCGAAGACATCAAGAGCCCTCTCATCCGCTTAAAGCAAGTAACATGGAGGTATTCGCTCGGGAAACAAAACATGGGTGGAATCGACTCCAAAGAGCGATCACCCACGATTGAATGTTAGTCCTGGCTCCCAGCCTGGCCAAAGAGAAGAGCTTGCCTCAGAAAGACAGTAAGGCGACACGAAGAGGTTGGCAAGCTCCTCCCAAGCAAATGCACCCAAAGGTAGAATATCCCGAGTGCGGTTAGCCAACGTTGTTCTCATAAAAATCAAACTAAGGCGGCTTTGCATCTATTTCATAGACATCATCGTGGCCCGCCTAAAAGATAGCTTCAATTCCTCGGATTGATTTTAGTGGACGCCATATTGGCTAAGTGAACTCCTTAGCTTCATGACGCCTCTCCGGCTACAATCAGATCAAGATGGACCCCAGCGACTAGGAGAAGACCTCATTCATCACTGGGCAAGGAACCCAGACTCACATCGAGCAAGCCCTTCTCTGATCAAGAACGCAGGAGCCACCTACCAAAGGTTGGTAAACAAGATGTTCCAAAAGCAAATCAGAGCATTTATGGAGGTATATATAGATGACATGCTAGTAAAATTTGTAAAGGCCGAGCTCCACATAACCCACCTAGCCGAGGCGTTCCAGTCCCTAAAAGTTACACATAGTTAACCAGCCCAAATGCGCCTTCGTGAGTTCCGTTTGGGAAATTCTTAGGTTTTATAGTCAACAACCGAGGAATAGAGGCAACCTAGATAAGATAAAGGTCGTGATTCTGACATGCTACCTCCTCAAACATTAAAGACATTCAACGCCCTCACAAGGAGAATAGCCGTTTGAGCCGGGGTCAGGCCTACACAATGACAAATGTCACCTTCTTTCTGTGTTCCGAAAAAGGCCTCTAGTAATACACACGCCTGTGGAGGCGTTCACGCACTCAAAACCTACCCCGAGCTCTCCCGCTCTAGTAAGCCCGCTTTGGAGGAGAACCTCATTCTTTACTCCGGGCCGCTTCGTACTTTTCAACTAGTGTACTCGTAAAAGAGCGGATAGCAAACAATAGTTCATTATCATGTACCGAGCCTTGAGGGGAGCAAAGGAGAGATACCTGAAGATGGAGAAGCTGATCCTAGCGTTGGTAAATACATCCAGAAAACTCCGACCTTACTTCCAAGCTCATACCGTCGAAGTCTCAACCGAATATCCGATGAAGCAAATATTGCATAAACTAGAAACCTCTAGAAGGCTAATAAAGTAGGCTATAGAGCTGAGTGAATTTGACATTAGGTACAAACCAAGGATAGTGGTAAAAGGGCATATCTTGGCAGATTTCATCATGGAATTCACCCCAGCAGAGTCTACGAGGTTCATCCATGCCCTACCTCCCATCCGGATTATCCGATAATGAGGCCGCCAATGCCCAAGGAAGTGGTGTAGCTCTAATCCCCACCTCTCCGCACGGATAGATACGAATACTTCTCAGATTCGCCTAAGCCCAACAACTATATCTAACATGAGGTTGTACTATAGGATGGACTTAACCCGCCCCACTTATGGAAGCAGATCAAACAGAGGTGAGCAAATGACTCCACCAGGTAAAGTAAGTGAAGACTTACGAGGCTAGAGGTGAGTAAGATGATCTTATATCTAAAAGTAGAGTTGCTTGCCAGTTCATACTTAGTTCACAGGTCACACATGTAAACAAGAGTAGAGAATTCCTCGAGTTGATGCTCATAAACCGCAAAGAACCTCACAAGAAGACCGCAGACCGGATACCCGCTTGAACACTCCTTTAACCTCAATAAGCATCGACAACCAAGAAGTCTCTCAGATGAAACCGAACCGACCGATGGACCCCATTCTGGGGATTACCGTGGACATTGCGAAGAGACCAAAGGAGGCATCCAAACTCGTGAGTGAGGTCGTGTAAGATTCACTCGCTCACCTGGGGACCTCAGAAACGAGGGGCTTCATGCTCATTCTAAGTGCGAGAAGCGGAAGACGCCAACTATATACTCAAGGAGGTACATCGGCTATCAGGTAACCACATCTGAGTCTCGACTCCAGCGTGAAAAACCTTGAGGCAGGGTACTACTGGCCCACGTTGCTCAAAGACGCGACATAACTAGTTAGAAAATACAAAGCTTGTCAAGAGCATGCCAAGATCTCTCATCTCCCATCTGAGCCGCTAACGTCAGTCACAAGCCCCTGACCTTTTCAACAATGGGGGCTAGACATACTGGGACCCCTACCCATTGGAAGGGGCCAATGCAAATTCATCATTGTGGTCATGGATTATTTTACCAAATGGGCCGAGGTCGAACCCTTAGCAACAATCACGCACGGTAAGGTACGCAACTCTGCCCCGGTGCTCTATAATATGTGTGTTCGGGATCCCGAGGTCCTCAGGTCCCGATGAACGGAAACAACTTCAAATAACTAAGTTTAGGGATTTTTACTCCAAGCTCAGAATCAAGAACTACTACTCATCCCTAGCTCATCCACAGTCCAATAGGCAAGTAGAGGTCACTATAAGGACTCTAAAGGTAGCACTGAAAACCAAATTGGAAGTTCTAAAAGGAAAATGGGTAGAGTAATTCCCGAGGTATTGTTATGGCATACACACCTACCGCAAGTCAAGAACTCAGAAACCCCATTCATGGCCATTGGCAATCGGGCAGTGATCCATCAAGGTCGGGTTAAAATCTCACTCAAGGATCAACTCTCAAGCACCAACACAACTAAGAGTCCTTCACCTAAACTTGGACTTCCTAGAAGAAAAGCGTGAGCGTGTCCTCGGGCTTGATGGAAGACTCATCATGAAAGACAAATGTAGATACTCATGACCAAAGGGTCAAGCCCAGGAGTTACAAGCCTGGCGACCTGGTTCTAAAAAAGCTTCTACTAGCAAGGAAAGACCCCGCATTACGGGAAGCTCGATCCAATCAGCCGCCCTATATCAGATCCCGCATAATCCGACCGTGTAACCATGAACCCAAACGGAAGAAGGAAAAGCCCAAATTTCACCATGGAATAATGAACACCTCAACGGGTTCTAATTTAACAAGACTCCTGAATCGAGCTCAGGGGACAGTTATCCATCCGCCTCGGCCTCGGCCACCCACAACAGAAGTTCTGCCGCCGCCACGCAGCCAAACACGAAATATGTCAAGAGCTCTCCCACAGTTCTGGGTGTTCAACAAAAAGAAGCCGCCATAAAATGACAACCAAAGAACAGTCTTTATCAGCGTCATAGTTTTTAAAGCATGTGGTCGTACTCAACTGGCTGCTCCGTGATCTCTGCAGGCAGCCACAAAATGCAAGGCTCTCTGTTCTGCAAAAAAGGAAAATCCTAATGAAGAAGAAGAAAAAGAGAGCAAGGAGCTCGGTTGACAAAGCTCTGAAAAAGTCACATAACACAAATACGAAATTTCATTACAGGGAGGTTACAATCACCTCAGAGGATTCAAAATCTTTCTTTACATCTCAAAAATTACAGTTAGCCAAACCGTTCTTCACATTAGCCAACACCCTACTAAGGCAAACCACAAGAAAGAGAAGGGGAAGAGAAAGAGAAGGGAGAGAGGGAGAGAGAAAGAGAAGAGAAATAGAAAGAAAAACAAAGAGGAAAGAAAAAAAACGAGAAAGCTTATAGATTTCAAGTTTTTCTTTAAAGCACACCGCCTTCGAATACTGCTCCTAGCATAGTCCATCAATGAGCATAGCTAAGGAACAAATACAACCCCACAAGGGGGAATTAGGAAACATAACCTTACAAGTGGTAGACCATCAACACCAAACGCCAACCACGAGACACCTGATGCACTCCCATGCGTTGATGACTAACCTTGACGCCTCATCATGTGCAAACTCCAGCTCCGTAAAGAAGAGGAAGAAGTGTGGAAGCGAAGTATGACCCAGAGAGGCCGCTATTTATAAAGAAACTAGGACACTTAGGAATCAAGGCAACTGGTCCCGACTCCCATGGGATCCTATGATGAACCGCCGCATTTTTCCAAGGGAAGGAAGATGAAAGGCCAAGTAACCACAGAGCCATGTAGCTCAAGAGCCCAAAAGAGCCTGACAGAGAATAACCGCTAAGGAGTGCCAAGTCACACGAGCCATGTAGCTCAGGAGCCCAAGAACTTAGATCGCAGAGCATAATCAGCCAAGAAGGTTGGTGTCACACGAGCCATGTAGCTCAGAGCCTAGCTCAGATCGCAGCAATCGCTTCTCAAGGAGGCTGCCGCCACGGAGCCATAGCTTAAGAGCCTGAAGAACTCGATTCCAGAAAGATAATTGTTTCAGTGAGGCCAAGTCTCCATGGAGCCTGTAGCTCGGGAGCCAAGAGTTTAGATCGCAAAGCATAATCGCAAAGGAGGCTATGAAGCCATGGAGCCATGTAGCCTGGGAGCGCAGAGCTCAAAATCTCGATCGCAGGCAACCGGCCAGGAGACCAAGTAAATCGTGGACATATAGCCCCCGGCGCCAACCTGGGCTTTTTCAAAGCATTAATCGCTTCAAAAGGCCTCAGACCGAGGGAGCCTAGGTAGCCTAGTTTGCAGCGCCGCCGGTATGTGACCAAAGGGCGAGAGCAATCCAGAGCCGATAGCTAAGTTGCGTGGTTAGGCGCCCCTGCATGCAATGTAATCCAAACAACTCAACCACGAAACAATAAAAGAGCGAACTAATCACCGAATCTTGTATATCAACTAAAAGTCAACGTCGGAGTAATACAAAAAATCCTGTGCCTGCATCTCAGATATAGCAAGGTCAAAACAAAAGCCTAAGCGCCCGAGGCTCCAGTGCGCGGGACCCCAATCGCGAGGCAAGAGCCAGCCGAGGAACCCGAAAATCATCAAGCGTAGGAACACGATCGTGGCCCTAAAGCACCTCCTCGCGCCCACCAGTCCTCCTCGACCTCAGGCTGCATTCCTTCCACCCTCATTGAGAGCCGATGTCAGCCCAAACCGGGGAAAGCCCTGGGAAGCCCTACGCCGAAGGTAAGCCACCAAAAGCCCATCGGGTGCAAAAGCCTCGTCTCTCGAATTGCATCACTTCGCTCCGCCTAACCAAAGCCTTCGCTCTCATATCCATCCAAGCTTGCCAAGCTCCTCCGTCAAGCGTTCCACAGAGTTTCCAACCTGAGCCTCGTTAACCCGGCCCAAAGTCGCCACTTGCACACAAAGTCACCCCTTGATGGCCTCCGTAACTCCTCCCTAGCTAGCCGGATTTCCGCTCGGCATCTCTCGCGCCTCCCGGCCTCTTCTCTTTATCCTCGGCCCGTGCCTCACCCACGAGGTACGCCCAAATCGACTTGTGCTTCACCGAAATTTCTACCAATCCCTTATCTAGGTGCGAAGGCTAGCCCTCTCAGAGGTCAGGGAAGCAATCTTAGCCTTATAAGATTTCTCGTCGCTTTGTGGAACCTCGCAAGGCAAGCCCTCGCGACTCCGCCAGTAGCCACCGCCAAAGAACAAGAAAGAGTCGCTTAACGAAACTCAAGTAGTAAAGAAAGGATTTGACTTTAAGGCGCGTGATGGCATGTAAGGGTTCCCCGGGCGTAAGAGCCAGCTCCTCACGGACGTAGCGCCACCTCCGAGGCCTGAACGCTGGCCACGGAGAAATGTGCCCCACGGCGAGCTCCGCATGAGAAAGCAGAGTCCACCCTCGGCAGCACCGTAGCCGATCCCTCCTCACCTTATCCCATCACAGAAGGCTATGGTCGCCTGCGCGAGGGACTCCAAATCGAATCAGGAGAACCCCGTGCGGCTCACCCGCCTCCCCGAAGAGTCTCCATCCGACGCCAGACGGCGCTAAGAAGAGGCCCCACCTTAAAACCTTTACCGGTAGGGGAACCTTCGGGAAGCTTAGGGATTCGCTTTCACGCCCTTTTCTTCTGCTAGGCTAGCGCTCCAACGGGCCCGCTTTCCCCGAGTAGGCTTCACGGTAAAAGGCTCCAAAATAGAAGATGAAGAGGACTTGGAGACAGGGGGCAAAGAAGGTTTCATGACGGAAAGGGGAGAGTAAAAGGAAGTTCTGGCAGTGCCTCGCACTGATGGTCCGGAATATTCGACCACTACTCTCTGAATAGGCACACGGAAAGACTTCACCGCCTTCGGCTTCACCCCTCGTCTTTAGGGATCAGGATCTGGGATCGAGCACTGAAAGCCATGCGGCCAGAGCAATGTTAGAAATATCCTACAACCTTTGAAAACCGCATCTTATCAAAAGCGCAGGAGAGAACTCACGAGGTTCCTGAGTAGTCCGTATTGCACTGAACACCAAGTGTGTCCTCCGGTCGTGCTGGATTGTACTCCTGGACGTCGCTGACCAAAAATAACGCCTTCCAAAGACTTGTGGAAGAGAGAAGGTCCGAACAATCAACTTCACGCTGAAGCTTTAGATATAAAGAAAGCCTTCAATGTCTCCCTTTACGAAGAGTTTCAAGAGCGTGGCACATTGAACACCTGTGCCTCCGTCCCTAAAATGACAATCACCCACCCGCACCTCAAGTCGAGAAAGCCAAGAAGGGCAAACGCTAAAATGCTGCGCAACCCTTTATAAAGGGATGCAAAGGGAGCGTAGGCCATTCAAACACCACCTCAAAAAGCACACCATCTTCGCACCGGACGATGTAGGAGGCTAGCACGCAGGGCACCAAACCCGACCCCAGTTGGGCCCATAACGGCCGCAGTAAAGACTTACGCATATGAAGGTTCAATCCCGACTAGGCCTACGACCACAACATTTTCAGGACAGCGTACCTCAAATATCTCGTGAGCCGCTAGGATATCGAATTTCACCACTCTTCTCGTCTTATCCAAAGGGAAGGTGTCTCCTGGTCAACCCAAGGACTACCACGGCCGCATCATGATCACCACCATCCGGCCCGAACGACGCCCAAGTAGGACCACCCCTATACGTTGCATCGTAGGAACGACAGACTCCATGGAGTACACAAAGTGTGGCAAGACAAAGAAAAGGAATCAAGAAATAAACGTTAACCCCCAATCAAGCAAGCCCTAAAAAACTCACTTAAAACTTCAACTAAAAGACAAGGAAGAAAATAGACGGCTCAATCCCAAACAGATCGAAACACCACCTCAAGAGAGATATCGTGAACCACCAAAAGCAAACAACAATGGTGTAAGACAAATTTCAAGAAAAAGAGAGTTCTGAACCTGCAGGCAAAAGCTTTAAGAATGTGGGAACAAAGTGCAAACTAAGGAGCAATTTTATGAAGCTAGAAGCCACAAATGAAATAAGAAAAAATTCGAAACCATCATTATCACAAGATTCGGGATTTGAGACGATAAAGTTCTCGATCAAACCCTCCCTTAGTAGCCACATGGGAGTCCCACCTAATCTAAGAAGCGGTATAGCCCTTGCCTACACTCGCTTTAGTCAAAGGCTGGGGGGCAATTGATCGGGTTTAAAATAATAGGCGCGCAGGCCCAGAACACAAGCCCAAATGATAGGCTTAAGAGGAGATTAAAAAGGTGCCCACACTAACGCCGACCCCTTGATGATATCCTCCAACCATAGGTCTTAACGAGGGCCCACTCCACCCCTTCAAAAGATCGTAACACAATCACCCTGGGCAAGGAATTCAGATAAAGGAAAAAACACTCATCTCCACCAATTAGAAAGTAGGATATTTCCTAATCATTTCTCATAAATTATCCCTTGCTAATCGGTTAACGATAAGGAAAGAAAATCCCACGCTCAATGGAAGAAATATCGTGTCATCCTCCAACAAGGAAAGATATCATTCAGTATCGTCATCTAACTAGAAAAGTTATCATGATCATCTATTATAAATACCAAGCCACCCCATCGGTGAAAGGTACGCACAAAACTTCATTCCCCAAGTAGTTGATCTTCTCTTCCATCAGAAAGAACTGACTTAGGCATTGGAAGGCAACGGGCGAACCCCTGCCGATCCTTTTTGTTTCTTATTTTCGCAGGGGAGCCGGACATCTAGAGTTAGCAGGCCGGCCCAGCAATTCCAACAAGCTCCAGCCTAGCTTCAGTTGAAAAACATCATCAACTATTATAAAAACCATAGTAGGGAATATAATTTCTTTCATTTTTGTCTTTCTAAGAAAATACAAATGTTTTCACTATATATTTATATTCTTTCTTTTGTAATCTTATATTTATCGAATATATCTGAAACTGTTACTAGAATATCATAATGTCCATTTCCTTGCATTCTATTATCTTTGTAGCAATCTACCAAAAAGGTAATTCCTTGTAATCTTATGAGTATTTCTACCTTTAAATTACATTATAATGTTTGACCATCATAACTTTTAAAAACATATGGGCTTGTTATACTTCCTATCATTTCACATTTATCAGCTTAGATATGGTTGCAACTACTTTGTATCTATTAAAATTTTGTTTCTTCTACTTACTCTTTCTCCATTGTACTAATAATTTTTATTTTATTAGGAAAGGTGAATGTACCCTCTTCTCATATTTTGAAACTCATTCTCTTGTATTATTTGGCTACTATTTCCTAATAAGAAATTTCCCTAAATATGGTAAATCAATTCTTTGTATATAATCTTCTTGGAATATCATTTTCAAGACTAAAAATGTAATTTGTTGGTATTTCTATTATATCCAACTTTTGAGGTTCTATTATTTTAGCAATTTCTTTAGATTCATCACTAATTTCAATAAATGGCTTATCTTGGTCAATTTTTCCATAATTTGAGTTTGATTGTGATGCCCCAAAGCAGGGGTCCATTATTAGCCGTCGACTGCGGGCTTGTGGATATCGGGTAATCAAATACCACCTTCATCCCTATTCTTGGAACCATTAGAGTGAACAACTAAATGGCCACTCCGGTTCCATTTATCCCCCTCATTGAACCATACAGGGTCATAATTTAAAGCATTTATAAGGGTTTTAATTAGAACTTTAGTGCATAATAAAAAGTACAAGTTAGATTGTTCCAAATTTTTTTACAAAGGTTATTAAATACATGTTGGCTTTCTTCACAGTGCGCGACTCGAATGACTTGCCGTCCATCGAATGCGCTCGCACCTAAAATATTTTCCCTTATAGGGTGAGCCACGCTTAGTAGAAAAACATCCTACAGAGGTTACTACCCACTTAAGTGCACATGCAATGTTCACACGGAACCATTCACATTCATATTAACATCCCAAACAGAATATGCAATTCTAAGTGGAATTCTACATGTCATGCCATGAAATGAGATGAGACTCACTCAATGCATATGTCCTAAGTCTTCACCGACTCCTATCACACAATGCGATGCCAATGTGTGATGATATCAATCATGAATTTTCATCCAATGATCACTTTGAAACAAAATTCAAGTTTTTTTAGAAATCAAAACTTATTGGATGGTTCACCTCCAAGGATAATTTAATTTACAAATCATGTGTCTTTTGTGGGTAGTGAATTCTCAAGGTCTCACCACAGGCTTCGCATGCCTTCCTACACTTTTTGGACTTTCACTATTGGAGTGTATGAACTAGTTCGAGTCTTTCACCCAAGGGAGTGTCTAGCCCTTCTTGTTAATACTTGACACAAATTTTTTCATGCTCTGCAATAGTGTGACTTTATTGAACTTCGTTTAACAGTACCGAGCCCACTCATCAACCACCAAGTATGGTGTTTGATCGCAACCATGCACTTACACCCATGAAATGCGATGTCTTAGTGCATATCACGATGCAATATACTGCATGTACTTCCATATTTCTAATATGTAATGAATGCCACATAGACAATTAAAACCATACATACCACTATGTATCCTAGACAATTATATCACATGTATATAATTTCCAAATAAAACTCATTCCAATGTCAATATGTATATTAACACTCATATACCAATATTTGATCAAACAATTACCACAAAGCATGTTATTCAAATTCAATTAATGACTTTGATCATCCCGGACCAAGCATTGGCATAAGTGCCCATAAAATAGTCCACGCAATAGCCTCGAGATAAGCTACAAACATGCTGTAACCAAGCCAAACATTCAGCCATATCAGGCCACACAAGCATGCCACAACCCGGACATAAAATAGTCCCCGGTCTGATCCCAAGACTGTCCACAACCAGGCCATAGTCAGGCCACAAAACCAGCCCTACACGGGAAGCTAACAAAGCCATACACAGGCTTTAGGACGGTTCTGAACTCAGTTTAGAATTTAGTCCCCAAATAGTCCTAAATCGGAGCTTAAAACGGTCCACAAAATTTGTCTATAAATGAGCTATGAAACTAGCCACTAAGCGGTCTTAAAAGAGGCCATAAATAGATAAATAACCTAAGTTATGGCAATCCCGAGAAATGGACCATAACTTGAGCTGTAGAGGTCCGATTTAGGTGATTTAAAAGCCTAACATCAAGTTGATAGATGTAGCTACAACTTCTATGAAGAACATGAGTCCAAAATCCCTCCGTTTACTAACTGAAAACCAGGCCCAAAATATAGACACAAACTGTTAAACAGCCTAAGCTATGGGATTAGGAAAGGGACCATAGCTTGAAATTTGTAGAGGTCCAATTGGAAGTGATTCAAAGCCCATCAAGATCATAGATGCAGCTATAATTTCTATGGTAACATAGGTCAAATCTAGTTTTAACAAATATGTTTCAGGATGAGTGCTTTAGGATCAAATAGGGCATCCCTATAAAAATCCGACCAAACAACCCTTAAAGTGGAAATAAACCAAAGGAGGAAGAATCTCTACCTCTTGGAGCGTAGCCCTCATCGCGTAGACGGACTTTAACTCTCGGCTCAATGAACTCCGGCCGTTGGAACATCGGAAATCAAAGGAAGAAGCTACCGGATCTTCCTTCCGGATCTTCCTTTCTCTCATTCTTTCTCTCATTCTTTCTCTATTTTCTCCCCTTTGTTTCTCTCCATCGCCAAGACCAGCAGGAGATATTTCTTCTCTCCTCCCACTCACTCTCATCCACCTCCACTCAAACCCAAAAGAGCATCACCATGGCATGAGTCACATGGCATGTGTCATCATGGCATGAGTCACATGGCATGTGTCATCAATCCATGTGTCACCCACTCATTTGGCTTTGTTTGATTCCAGTTTACCCTACTACCCATTTATTTTCATCTGGTTTAAGTTCAAACAGATTTTGCTAACAGACTTTATTCAGGATATTTTCAATTTCCATAATTTTTCTTAAACATTACATTGTTTCTAGGGTCACTGTGCCTAGTTGCCTTGAAAAGCGCGTAAATCCGCCTATTCGGGGTCGAAACGAGCCTAGGCAACTAGACTACTTGAGGCAGAACCTAATGGTAGAGTCTGTTTCATCGTCTTAAATTCAAATTTTGGGTTTACATTCTTCCCCCCTTAAAAGAATTTCATCCCGAAATTCACACCCATATATGCATACTATCACATGCATGTGCATAGTCATTGTTATATCAAAGGACTAATAAAACATACATTCATCCTTAAACAAGAAAGGATAGTTGGTGCGAATAGTGTCTTCACGTTCCCATATTTGCCTCTTCACTCCAGCGGTCTTTCCTGTTACCTTCACTAGACTCCACGATGCGCTTAATTAGTAAAACTTTACGATCCACATTATCCATGATACACATTACTAGTCCTTGCTGAAAAGGTTCCAGTGCGAACCAAGTTCACGGTCCATTACATGGAGTCAGATGCGGGTATACTTTAAAGCATGGAATTATGTAGAATCGCATGAAGACCCGATAAGCAGAAAGCGGTAGTGCCAGTAGATAAGCAACTTCACTACCCTCTTGAGTACCTCGAAGGGCTGATATCTGGGAGATAGTTTTCTGGCTTTTGAAATCTTTCCTCCTCTCTTAGGCATTACCTTTTAAAGAGACATGATCACCACAGCAAACTCTAGGCTCGTCGCACCGTCTCCGGCATAGTTTTTTACGTCGGCTCTAGGCACATTTAGAAGGCAACCGTGTCAAGTCCCGCTCGAGAGGTGTCTCAGCAAGTCGGACCAAGTGGAGGGTCCTCTCCCTCCGTCCAAAAACCGGAATTCGATAAGGCCTCTTATAAGAGACACCTCATAGGGTGTAGGCCCCACTTCTGCTCGCGATAGCGACTGCAGTGAATTCCACAAAGAACATATGCTCCTCCCGACTACCCTTAAGATCGAGTATGCGAAGCATGTTCTCTAAAATCTGGATGGTCACATATGAAAATACCAACGGTTTATAACATGTTCAGGTGTAAATAAATTAAATTATATATTTTTCGACGTTTAAATGGCTAAAAATGAAAATGATAAAACTTCGAAAATTTATAGAACCCCGAATAAATTTGGAAAAATGTTAAATGAGGACCTGAGGTCATAAATGAGTAATGTAAATTATGAAATTATGATGAAGAATGAAATGGGGAAATGAGGCTTTAAAATGAGAAAAATGAGAAAAAGCCAATGAATGTACTAGCCAAACATGGCATTACACATGACATGAAAATAAAGACCAAAGTGGTCTATGGAATGCCCATTTGGGCATTCACATTTTTGAGAGGAGCAAGGGGAGAAGGAGTTAGGGCTTGGGAGAAGAAGGTATTTTTGGTGTGTTTCTCTCCATTCTTGGTCTATCTTTGTTCAAACAAGATGGAAGAGAAGGTGAAGAAACTAAGGTAAGAAAACTAACCACAACTCCCTCTTTGATGATTTTGGATTGGGAAAAACCCCAACCATATGTAAAGGTGATTTGATTGGTTGTGTAGATCAACTAATTTTGGAGTTGTTTTGGGTTAAGTTTCAAAGTGCTTTAGGTTAAGTTGGTTTGAGGAATTTTTGTATAAAGGAAATGATGAAGTTTCAAAGGAGTTGTTGTAAAAAAATTTTCAAAACCCCTGTTTTTTTTTTGGCTCTAAGTTAAGTTATAATCATCCAAGTTGAGTGATTCTAATTGGTAAAGAACCATAAGAGCTATAGATACAAATGTATAGAAGGGACTAGAAGCAAATTGTAGCTCTAAGGCTCCCGAATATGGGATTAAAGGTGAGTTTCGGGTAGCTGATGGGTATGCTCTGTTTTGGGTGTAGTTGTGGTGTTTTGGCCGTAAGTTGAGTTTCACTTATCCAAATTGAGTGATTCAAAATTATGGGTAAACTAGAATTATAGAGGAATAATTTACTTTGAGGAAGTGTATGCAATTTGTAAACCCAAAGTTCCCAGAAATCCGTCAAATTGACTATGTGCAAGGAAACAATCGATTCTTCTTTGCAAATTAAGTGCTGATGCGGATGTAAATGAAATAACGAGTTTGGTAGTCAAATTGGTGATTCCAATTGGAGAAGAAACCTTGGACCATGGATTCAAATTGTAGTAGAAGGAACTGTACTGAAATTCATGAGTTAAGACCCTTCATCGAGAATAATAACAGTAAGGTAACAGTGCTGAGTTGGGCGCTTCTGAGCCGGTTTGAAAAGAAGGTAAAAAATGTAACTTGAGTTTGGGTGATCAAAATGAGATGATTCCATTCTACTAAAAATAGGGAAAATCTATAGGCCATATTGTGATAAAATAACAGCTCTATGTGTCTGTTTTTCAATTGAAGGTGTATTGGTGGAACATCAGCCTAATAACAAAATCTAGAATGCAACTAATTTTCTTAAGTTGATCTGTTGTGACATATTTGTGATGGGTTTAGGGGTGTGGCTCCTGCCAGAAGCCAAGAGCGGGATTATGAGAATAGGAATGAAGAGTGACAACCTCTTTGGGTTTGTTCTTCACTTTCTTCCTTGTTTCGGTTTGTCTTTTGTTGACAAAAAATGAAATATCTAAGGTTTTACTATGGAATCTTAATATATTACCTCGTTTGAGGCATAAATGAATTGGTTTGTTCTCCCTATCTTCTCTCTTTAAATGTTGAGAACATAAATAAGTGGATTTGTGAAATGAATTAGATAAATTGCATGACAATTTGATTTAAATTGATTTAACTCTAGTGTTGTAAATGGTGCATGAAAAATTGCATGATGTTGGAAACCAAGTATTTGGATATAAATGTATATACACTATTGTAAATTTCTATGAATGGTTGAGTAAACTTATTGAATGTATACATTAAAGTTATTAAGTTAGGATAGATTGACCTTTGATAAGGGTCAGAATGAATGATCTGTAAGCGTAATGTTGTGTCCTGCAGTCCCTTGGCCAGCGGGATGGTACGTGTTATAAAACCTTTTATCTGACTGTGATCCAACAAGGCCGTCTTGGGTGATTCATTGTCTGATACCCAGAAAGCATGGGTTAAGAATTAAACAAGGGCAAAATGAAAAGTATATTGTGAAATGCATGATTTGTGTTTGAATGATTTATTATATATGGCTTGTATGATTAAAATGACCAATGAATTATGAGTGAATGTATACAAAATGAAAATATACATATATGTATTATACCGCATTGGTCATTGAAAAAATTATACAAATGCATCGATTTAGAAAAATGCATGATTTACTTAAATTAAATGAAGAGGCTGTATAGAACCAGGCATGACAATGCTTGGCGCGTTGTTTTATCTCATCGATCTTGAATTATCAAGTGAACATGTCTGTGAAAGGAAAAAATGTGATTGAGGAGTCAACGTCGAGGCCTCACGAGGTTGGAAGTAAAGCTCGACCACACTTTGTTCATGAAGTATATTTGACACTTTTGCACAAACTCTGATTTTGTTTGCAAATATTTTGGTGGCCAAGCGGCTTATAGTGCCCTTCCGTTGCAGGGGGGTGTAATGGACCAAATGGGTATGTAATGCCATATTTAATGGAAAATGTGTTGAAACAAAATGATGGACCCTCTTTAAGTTGGAAATAGTATATACAAATATATTTTCATAAAAGATAAATATCCTTTACACAAAATGAGCATTGGAAATGTGTTTCTTGACAAAGAAAAGAGATTGGATTAGAAAGGGGTAGTGTCAGAGGATCCAGGTTCGGCCTCGGTGCGGAGTCAGGTCGGGTACGGGGCGCTGAGATCACAGTCCCTCTTTGATTGACCATCCCGAGTCTAAGGATGAAAAACGATTACTCAGGTATAGATCTTGTGACAAATCTTCAAGGTGAAGACAATGGTTGCCAACTCCATATCATGCAAGGGGTAACTTCGCTCGTGGTTCTTCAACTGCCGAGAACCATAGGCCACAACCTTCCCAGACTATATCAAAACACTTCTAAGTCCATCTTTTGAGGCATCACAATACACCGTGTACCTTTGTCCCCTTTTCGAGACTATCAAAATAGGAGCTGAAGTAAGCCTCATCTTCAATTCCTAGAATGCCCTCTCACACAAGTCATTCCACTCAAACTTAACCTCATTCTTGGTCAATCTCGTCATAGGTGTAGCTAATCGAAAGAAGTCCTTAATAAATATCTGTATGCAATCCCGAGTGCGTATCTCGAAGGCGACCCGGTCTACCCAACTCATAAATGCCTCTGACCTTCTTCGGATCCACGGATACACCTGAAGCGACACCACATGCCTCAGAATCTACTTTGATGTAAGCAAAAATTCCATTTTACTGAATTTGGCATCTGACTGCTGTTCTACTCAAGGCCTGGATAACAATTCTCAAGTGACCCTCATGTTCCTCCTTCTACTTGGAGTAGATTACGATGTTGTCAACGAATACCACAACAAACTTATCTAAGTAGGATTGGAACACCCTATGCATGAGATCTATGAATCCTGCTAGAGAATTCATCAATCCGAATGGCATCATTATGAACTCGAAATGCCATGCGTGTCTGAACCTTTCATCTAAGGGATATTTACCTCGTAACCATCAGCGATGGTAACGGTCGCGATATCTATCTTGGAGTAAACCCGCACCCCTCTCAATTGATCAAATAAATCATCAATCCTCGGAAAAGGGTGCCTATTCTTGATAGTAACCCTATTTAACTACCAATAGTCTATGCAAAGCCAAAGGGTATTGTCCTTCTTCTTGGAAAACAACACCGGAGCTCCCCAAGGTGAAGTGCTCGGTCTAATAAAACCCCCATCCAACAATTCCTGTACTTGAACCTTGAGTTCCTTCAACTCAGGAGGCACCATTCTATGCGGAGTCATAAAAATAGGTGATGTACCAGGTGATTAGGTATATACGCGACACGGGTGATTCGGAATCAACAATGTTGTATCCTTGGTTCCTTCTTTGGCGGTCAAACTCTTTGCGACATAGTGGTCTAGGGTCGAACTGCGGGGATGGGTTTTCATCCCCATGAATGATTTGCATCAATGTTTGGAAAATGGTGAGGGCTTTTGTTTGGATTTACGGATTTGGTTCAAAGCAGATTGGAAGTTGTTTGTTATTATTCTGTTGTATAATGGCTGAAAGTGAAGTGTGAAATGGTAACATGAAGGTTTGGGTCACTAGCTTGACAACATGGAAATTATTACAATGTCCTCGGGTTATTTCGCATTAGGGCAAATGACATATAAAGCCAAAACGGATCTCTATTTACTTAGCTATAAAACCTAACCCTAGAACCACTCCTATTTGAGTCAAACCAAATACTAAGCATTTAAAAGTCCCATTCGGTTTGAAACCCTAGCGACAACCTCGTTCCCACGGTTCGTAAATGACATCTAAAGGATATCGATTGCATCTAGTATTAGTACCTTTAGAACCACAAAGCATGGCAAGTATTGACGAAGAAACAACTTAAATGGCATTAAACCCAGTTTGGAAAGGCGAGACCATAAATACGTACACAGTAACATTCAAGCATAGAGACCCCGACCTACATGACCCAATAAGCTAGCAACCCTCCTCTTCAAGGCTATGAGGCTTATGAAGAGCATCCCTTGAGTTGTCATCCTTAAGGGAGTGTTTGGCGTAGAAATAAAAAGAAGAAAGAAGAGAGAGAGAGCAAATGAAACCTAAAATGAGGATTCTTGAAGCTTTATAAAAATGAAAAGTTGCTTAGGTTACAAGTTTGTGGGGGTTTATATGAAGTAAGCAAAGTGTGAAAATACAAAATTGCCCAAAATATTGGCTTACATAAGGGCCAAAATGGTAATACATAAAACGGGGTCGTTTGGGATCAAGAATACCAAAATCACAGGGGTAGGAATTTCGCTAGGCAGGAAATTTCGCTAGCATAGCGAAAATTTCGCTGGCATGAATCTACCAGCCTCTTGAAATCAAGAAATTTAAGCTGTATCAACGATCAATTTAAGCTATTTGCGAAATTTGTGAGATAAGCGAAATTGGGGAATTTTAGGCTAGGCACGATCGAATTACTTCAGCTGCGAGAAATTTAGCTAACTAAGCGAAATTACTCAATTTAAGCTGATTGCGATACCGCTATGATTAATTTCTTTTAATCTGTATTTTCTCTTTATGTGAAAATTCTGTTTTGCCCTCCGCGTCCCGACTTTGCTATTAAATCCCTAAATCTATCCTTATGCTATATTTCTGCCGTTTTTGATGGTTGATGATATAGTGAATCTTCAATGTCGGCACGTATCTTAACATCGATTTGAACTAAATAGGTGAGATGCATAAAGACACCGCAAAGTACCAAAAACAAAGCTCGAAATGGCACTTAGGAGTGGTACTAAGTGGACCTACACCGTCAATTGGCTCAAAATTGATGTGATTTAGTGTGCAAAAAGCACTCAAAACCTATCTTGAATAGGGCTCAAAATAACACTTTTTGGGCACTAATCACTGACCGACACGTTGCTAGTCCCTTAGCAATGCTAAAACAATAATGGGATGCATCTTTGTGCGTTTACAAAAGTGTGTGGGTCAAAAAGTGTAGCATGCTCTGGCGGCTTTACCTTTAAATGAACAATTTACACCTGACCGAAAAGCAAACATAAGAGAACAAAAACCATATAATATGAGTTTAGAGAGAGCGTGCCAAATTCAAGGAAATCAACTGAATTTCCTGAAATCTAATTGTTCCCTAAGGTAACCGATTCAGCCAATAAATTACAAAGCTATTCCCTTTGAAACCTTAACTCATGGCCTTAAAGCGCTGACCAACCTAAATAGGACCCAGCTACACTCTTATTTCTTTATTTGATTACATTATAGGGTGCGATGCTAAAGCTTCGACTTCACGGTCGGGCATGCGAAGGTCCTAGATGACTCCCAACCCAATTAAGGTTTAGGGCATCAAGCCAAAAGGGATCAGCCCGACCACAAACTCTACGAGGCTTCGCCCGGACTCTAAATGACTTAATTAAGCACCTACAACCGCTAAAAACTCTACCCATTCACGGAGTGTAGCGAACACTAGAGTCGATGACTTGACGGTGCAGGTTTAGGGCATCGGGCTTTTAAGAACTTTCGCCATATACCCCTCCGGACCGTGTTAGGCTTCAAGGCAAAAGCGATCACGGCTTTATTCTTCTTTTTCTTCTTTTCACTGTTTTTCTTTTTGGAAGACTACATTGGCCTTCATATTTGGGTAACACAAACCTATTATGGGGGTTGTCCCCGACATGTCTAAAGCCCGGCTTTATGAAGCTAAACGGTACAAAATTTCACAACCTATTGGTGCAGTCCCAGTTGTGCGGTGTGTGAGTGCTTCAGGGAATGTTCAAGTTGAAAGCAGCTAAAACAATTGACCAAAAGCGAATCATGCATGGAATTTGTCCTAACATTAGGTAACAAACAAGTTTAATTCTTGATTAAAGGCAATTGGTGTTCAATTAAGGCAATTCAATTGCTCGATTGAAAGCAAAGTAGATACACACAATAAAGAACACAAAAATTACTTTGCACAAGTATAGTAGCGTAAATAGTGTTGGCAAAGCTTTTGATATAACCAAAAATAGCCTAATCTGAAATAGCTAAACATACAAAAATATCCTTTTCTTATTGTATACATGAATCTAAACAAAATCGGTAAGCGGTTGATAATGCGAAAACTATACAAAAACATAGCAGAAGACTCCTACCTCGCTTTTTCCTCCAGTAAGAGCATAGACATGTAATAGGGATGGGAAAGAGTTAGTGAAAATATTGACCACCATTAATTGGTGGTGGATCTGAGGCTGCTGTTCTTTATTGTGACATGTCTAAGGAGCTACGCCACTCTTTGTGGGCTCAATCTAGATAAGGCGGGGAACATCTGAAGGGAGACCGGGTGACTCATGATCTCTTTGGAGCATGGTATGATATTTAGTGGTCTCGGCTCGAGTCGATCTCTAGTCCATCGATGCACAGTGGGAGCTAATGACATGAAAATTCAGGGAGTCTTGTCTCTTTGTATATGATGGCGGGAGTGTAGGCGGGTGTGGCTACAGAAGCAGGTGGAGGAGGAGATGGAGAGATTGTCGGCCTTTGGGCTCATCTCCATCTGACCTCGGGAACATGGTAATCTCTCCTGCAGGAATCCTCACCTCCTCGTCAAATTTGCCTCCTCCGGTCCCGGATTCTTGGAGGAGAAGAAATGAGCATCACCATGTGGCTCGCTCAAAGGCAGGTTTGAGGGACATCGATCCTCCTCTCGATGCAGGGCTCCTCTTGGAAAGCCCAAGTGCTCTAGGACTGGCTCGGCGGGTCTATGGCATCGACAAGGTAGACTCTACGAGACCAGGCCCTTGGAGTGTGGACCTTGTCTTGAAATGTAGCAATGCGGTCATCACCCCAACTCGGAGGGACTGGGCAGAGATCCTCCAAGATCGGTGGGAGGCCTCGAGAGATAGCTCCCCTACATTTGGACGTAGTCTTTGTGTGAGGGAAGAGGTGGTCAAGACCAGGATGATCAATGAGAGCATCGAAATTTGTTTGCCTTTGAGAAGTGCAGCCTGAGTAGTGTCTCGAGCGGGAGGCTGGGACATCCCTCTGTGTCGGTGAGGCCAATCAGATAACCTCCAGGTGTACCTTGCCCCAGGCCTAAAGCGACATTGATATCTTGCACTGGCTCGAACTATCTGGTCGATCGTCAATACTAAGCGGACTCCGGACTTCATTTAGGGAGGTCATAGAATGGTAGAGCTGAGCTTCCACGGGGATAGTAGAGCTGCCCGCGGCGTCATGAGCAGCGAGAAAGTGCGTGTAATCAACCTCATAGAGTCCTTGAACCTGGGATCAGCGGTCAGTGCCGGGACGTCATAATAAGACTCTCCATGGAAATCTCTGGCGTGGAGTCCGGTTCCCAGGTCGGGGTCCCCAGCGGTGCGGTCGCCTAATCCTGAGGGCGGAATGGCGGGGCGTGGTCGCCTCCTTGCTGATGGGTACATGATGGTTGAGGTGCGGATGGCCGATGACTCTCCCGGTCGGTGTACGAGACCCGCTTGGAGGAACAGGCCTCTGGATCTCCCTTGAGGCCTTTGGTGAGAGGGCGGGGTCCATCCGGTCTGGTACCTCCTGAATCCCTGAGGCTCCTCAGGGACTGGCTCTGGGACTGGGGCCTACTCCTCCTGCTCGGGAGTGCTGAACGACCCCGAGGGCTGGCGGGACCACCTGGCGGTGCCACCATGGTGTGTCGAGGGACACGAGAGGCACGGAGGCGGTGTGCGCGGGGCTCGACGACAATGGGGCCTCGGGCGCTCTGCGAACCCGGGACTCAGTGGCCCGGCCCAGGGGACCGGGCAAAGGCACGGCCCGTGCCAATCAATGTTTCTTAGATTTGGAGCGTGGTGGTAGCCTTACCCGAAACTATATGATCATGGGTTAAACCTGCGATGGGGCGGCCCCAGTGAACCACGGCGGCATGGCGAGCGAATGTGGGTCACGCGGGGCGGGGCACGGTCACGAGGAAGCGAAAGCGTGATCTGACGTCTTTCAAAAATGGTAGCCTTGAAGCGTAGTTGGTATGTGGCGATGCATTGTCGCGAGCGGGCGTGGCGGTCTGGCCCAGCGATAGTAGCTCGGGAGCACAGGCGAAATTTGGGGAAAATGATATATGGTGAAAAGCGCCCCGAATGATATGTTGAAAAGCGCCCCAGCAATTTGAAAAGCGTGACCCTTCTCCTTTCATAAAGGCGCGGGAGCCAGAAACGACCTTTGGTTAGTTTAAGCTAGTATAAGCGAAACATGTACCTACAAATTGTAATTTTCAACATTAAAATATAAATAATACTGAAATAAAAAATTATATATTAAAATATATCTAAAAATCTAATATCACATAATATTAAAATAAAATTACTTAAAGAAAGTTACTAAAATAGAAACTATTAAAATTGACAGGAAATTAAAACAAAAGCAAAAATTTGAGGCTATGATTTTGGTTTCATTTGACACATAAATCAATGAATTGTTGATTTACTCATGGAGGGTCAGGAGGGAGCTCCTTGAGGTGGCGCTTGTGGTGATGCTGTTTGATTTCTTGGTGATTTTCTTCTCACTGAGTGCTTTTGGGATGACGATTGCTCTACATGTGGATAGTGATGGCAACTCCCAAACAACTGTTTCATCTTGGTTAGCCAATTCTTGCAATTTATGGATCTTTGGCTTCCCTGCATTATGACCAACTGAGCAGACTTCATTTCTTCCTTCCTCATCACCCTCCACTGGTTTGTGCTTGTGGCCCAAGTGAAAAATGTTGAGCTCCAATGTCATGTTGCCAAAAGTGAGTTGCATGACTCCATTTCGGTAATTGATAATTGCATTGGCAGTGGCAATGGTCTTCGGATAATTGGCACATGATTGGGCGCGCAGTGGCTCGGTGTCCAGCTTTACAAAGTCTTTTGGTGGTAGAATTTGTCTACGCCATGACATATCTCGACTATTCCCTTAGGAATCTTCAGCGATCTGTCGACCGATGATAGGTGATGTTGGTAGGCTTAAGCTCCCAGGCCCTAGCTGCTTATATGCGGGGTATGGCGGCGGGTTTGCTGGCCCCCAAATCTAGCAATGCTTTGTCACATGCAAGTCCACCAATGTTGGTAGGGGTGTGGGAGATCCTGGATCCTTGTATTTGGTGGGTTCTTGCTGGATTATGGCAGCGACTTTGCTCCAGTTAGGAAGGCTTTCTTCTCAATGCAATCCCTTCTTGATTGTGCATAGATCTTTCAAAAAACTTTGCATAGCGGGGACTTGTTGATGATGTCAAAAGGGGTATGTTGACTTTACGCCTTAGGACTTCGGGATGCACACTGCTTGGGATGCACTTTCTTACTTCTTAGTGCACGGGGGAAATGGAGGTGGCATGCGGTGCTTCATCGAGTCCTCTTGATGATCACCCTCTCGGAAGGGTTGACTTCCTTTTCATTAGATGTCTCTTCGGCGGTCATGGAACTTTGGATTTGCTCTACTTCTCTTCCATCTCCAGGTGATTATAACCGCCATCCGTCCTGAATTCTTTGGATGAACCACCTACCTCGTCATACCCTTTTCGGTTTGGCAATGTTTGGGAAGGAACCTTCCTCTCTCACACACCTCAAAAAATATTGTTGATCTTTGTGATTGAATCACTGCCGGGTTGTATTTTAGATTAAGATTGCTCGAGCCCATCTATTCTTTGTTCGGTCTTTCTACGAGTATCAATTCTACCGGCTGATTATTTTGTGGTATTTTGCTCCTCCACAAAAATTTCCTACCACCTTGCTCAAATTCAAGATGAAGCATTATTTGGAGGAAGTGGTTGATGGTAGCTGTTAGTTGAGATGAGGAACCAAGCGTTGTTTGCTTTGAAGGGCACATAGGCGAAGTTAGGTTTCAGGGGAAGAGGTTAGGGTGATTTTTCAATTGGAATTGTAGGTATTACCATATGGGGCATTTGATTGTGGCTTGTATTGACCTGCGGCATTTTCATGTCAGCCTCAAATCCTTCAACGAAGGGAACTTTTCGGATGATGTTCTCACAGTTGGCCGGAGTGGGTTGACAACTTCAGTGAATGGGTTGGCCTATCTGATGTTCGATCCTTGCTGCGTAATGGAGCCCCTCTTTCCTTCTAACTCCTCCACCTTCCTAGCTAGGGTTGAGATTTTGCTTTCATTTCCATGTCCTCACAGAAGTGTAAAAATTCCTCCTTTACAGTGTCTTTGGGGCCTCATTTTCTACCTCTCGGGGTTTATTTATCCCTGACCCTTTACGAGGACAAGGCCTGCCTTCGAAATCCGTAGCCCTGTCAGTTTCTTTCGAAAATCACCTCCACATGGTTCTTGTGTTCATGGCGGGGACATACCATTATAGAAATGATTCACTAACATCCCGGTGTCGAACCGGCCAGTGTGAATGACGCTGTGGTATCCCATGAATCTTTCCAAACAACGTAAAATTTTTTCCTGTTGTCATGAAATTTAGTGGGTGTAAGATACCATCTCTTCAAGCTGTGTTGGTCTTTGTGGCATTGAAAAATTTCTTCAAGAATTCAGCGAGATCGACCCGATTTCTAATGGATTGCCGACCTCGTTAAAATTGAGCCGTATTTTGGCTTTGTCGCCCAGTGTCGGGAATGCTGCTAGTTTGAACAAACTCCATTATCGGTTAGTACCTTCTTAAAGGATGTGCCTTCCTCAATCCGTGTGTGTGAATAATTTTCATTCTCCATACCATGAAATATGGGAGCTTGGGGGGCACTAGGTAGGGTCTCCTTTGCTATCCTCGGTGGAGGTATGATACAGTGCGCTCACTGCAGGAAGGGTGTATGTGTTCCTCGTCGGCAGCATCGCGTGGATTCAGCCAGGAGGTGTTTGTTGGCTTTCTTGTTCCTCGGTAGGGGGATCCATTTGGTCCATGCACTAATTTCATGACTTTGTTCAAGCGGTGTCTTGATTCTTTACCAATCTACATTATTATCCCCTCTATCCCGATCTTTGTAAACACACAATTACCGCAATTGGGCAACAAAGAACACAAACAAACTTTCATGAGAAACCCAGGTGTTAGTTGACAAGGCGACTGCGAACGCGCTGGTCGATGTACAAGTGAAGAACTTCGCCGATTCTTGCATAATTCAAAGGTGAAGGTCACCAACACTTGTAATCGGATTACAAGTACATCCAACTCATCATGCGTAGTTTGGCACCATCAAACAGCGGCGCTTCATTTGATTGATGCGGTAGAGTGATTACGAGATCAACAATATTTGTATCCTTAGTTCCTCGCCGTGAGTGACTCTTGCTGACATAGCGGAATCTAGAATTGGTGCGAGGATGGAGTTTTCATCATGAATGATTTGCATGGGTGTTTGGAAAATGGTGGGAGCTTTGTTTGGATTCTTGATTTGGTTCAAAGCAGGTGGAAGTTGTTTGTTTAGACTGCTTGCAATGGCTGAAAGTGAAGTGTGAAATGGTAAACATGAAGGTTTGGTCGCTAACGACAACGTGGGGGTGTTATTAAGGTGTCCTCGGGTTATTTCCTTGCATTAGAGGCCCGGGCCAAACCAAATAGTCAAAGCCAAACCGGATCTCTATTTCAGCTATAAAACTAACTGAGAAACCACTCCTATTTGAGTCAAACCAAATACTGAGCATTTAAAGTCCCATTCAGTTTGAGCTACAGCATTTAACCTCACATTCCACAGTTATTAAATGACATCTAAGGATATAGGTGCATATAGTATTAAGCATGCCAACGAACCCTAAAGCATAAAGCGAGTGACTAGAAACAACATTAAATGGCATTAAACGGGGTTTGGAAAGGCTAGGAACCATAAATGCGGTACCTGTGGCATTGAGCATGAGAGACTGACACACGGCCGAGCCAAGCTAGCAACCTCCTCTTCAAGGCTGAGGCTTGGCAGCATCCCTTGAGTTGTCATCCTTAAGGTGTTTGACCGAAAATGAAAGAAAGGAGGGAGGGAGAAGAAACAAATGAAACCACTAAATAGGCTGAAGCTTTATAAAAATGAAAAGTTGCTTAGGGTTATACAAGTTTTGTGGGGAGTTTTATATGATACAACCAGTGAAAATACAAAATTGCCAAAATATTGAGAAACACATAAGGGCCAAAATGGTGGTAATACATAAAAGCAGGTCGTTTGGGATCAAGGCCACCAAAATCACGGGGCGAGGAATTTCGCTAGGCGGAAATTTCGCTAGCATGGCAATTGTGCATCATGAAGGCCCGCTAACAGCGAAATTCTGAGATAGCGAAATCAAGAATTTCGCATCAGTGAGCCCCAAGCTGGCTAGCTGAAGTATGGCTAGCTTAGCCCAGTTGTGTGAGATGCGGTGGAGATTTTAAACATGCACGATCAAATTTCTCCCCGCTAACTTGAAATTTCGCTAGCCTAGCGAATTCTCAATTTAAGCTAGGATTGCGAAAGGCCCAAGCTATGATTTGTAATTTTAGCATTCTAAGCGAAATTTTAGCAATCATAGAAAATTCTGTTTTGCCCTCCTGCGTCGGCTTTGCTCTTTGCGTCCTACTACATCCTCCTTGAAATCCACTTCATATTCCTTCATTTTTTGATGGTTGATGATATCGTGAATCTTGATGTCGGCACGTATCTTAATAGATTTGAACTAAATAGGTGAGTACGCAAAGACCTGCAAATTACCAAAAACAAACTCGAAATGGCATCAGTGGTACTAAGTGGACCTACACACGTCAATTGGCTCAATTGATATGATTAGTGCGCAAAAAGCACTCAAAACCTATCTTGAATAGGGCTCAAAATAGCACTTTTTGGGCACTAATCACCAGGGTTTAACTCAATAGTGAAGTCTACATCTCTATCTTGAGTGTCAGAAGCGTTCATTTTAGACATTCATCATGCTCCACAAACCACCAGGGTATACTCTATCTAGCCTCGTTCTCTAGGGTGGGCTGGATTAATAGCCCATTAGCCTTATGCCATCTAGAATGCGTACGGCTTGGGGCATAACATGGGTATAACCATGAAACATAACTGAACATCATGAGGTGTGTGAGGCGGTAACCTTCCTATGATCCTGATCGATGATGACTTGGTGTGTTGTCCCGACCCCGATCCATCTCAAGGATGACATCAAACTCCCACGTGTCCATGACCGAGGTCCATAGTGAGAGTAAGATCTTACTGGGATCTCTAATTTATAATCCCTACATATCTGATAAACACTCACCTAGTTCTAGGGAGAATTCTATCTGACGACTCTTCCAAGGTTTCAACCTCTAAGCCCAAATATTTCACACATGATGCATCAATGAATGAATGAGATGCACCAGAATCAAATAGTACTCTTACCCATAAGAGAAAGAGATGAAATGTACCTTGAATAACTGATTGGTTTGTAAGCTTAGTCTGAGGTGTGATAGCGTAGACACTAAGGTCCACCCCAAGAATCTCGCATGAGCTGCCTGTCACGCGACCTTGACCCATGCCACGGCTCGATGCGGCTTGATCGTGAGAGGTAGGGGGCCATTCTTGGCCTGCCCAGGATTGATACTTGTTCCCCTGGCCCATGGTGGGGTTGTTAGAGAAGTGCTCTAAAGGAAACCGCAATTAGCATTTATTGTACGCGCAATATATAATTAAATATGTAAGGCTTCTTCATTAATTCGGTATTCATACATTGAATTGATATAGATATTTAATCGAATTAATGAAGTCCATGATACATAACATAGCATGAAGGAAATCACGATGGGATCATGATAATAAGATTTCTATCATGTGCAATTATGTTAGTGTCTAGATTATCCCTAGTGTAGGGATCGACAAAGTGGACATTGTTGATCAGGACCCGATTAACACTAAACCTCAACGATTGGATCGACGGTAGATCTTATAAAGCGTGATCATGATTTGATCGGTCGAGTGTGGATGCTTGCTAAGGTAGCTAAGTACATCGGAGACCTATAATGAGACAATATGGATCCATTTATTTAGAAGTGTGATGATTGTCTCATCATAGCGTGGTGCAGTATCACGAGACTTGAGGTTAACTCAGGATATCTTGGATGCGATCCTCACGTACTTTGACCTCGATCATATTTTCCTCTCAAGGGTCGCTCGATGAGCGGGATTGGTATAGTTTGGTGTTCGAAGGTAATTGGTAGCCAACAAGGTCGCCACTCCCAATGGAGGAGGAGTATACCCCAAGGCCTCTTTGACCAGGTCATTACTCGGAAATCGGCGAGGAGTAAGAATGCCTTGAGAGTGTCTTAAGTGCATAACAATTGAATAATGAATGCAGGGACAAGATAAAATAACCTCACTTGGGTTAGGTATTGCGAGCAGTCTAGTGGGGGTACATTGTCCATGAACAGTAGGGTATAGTTTGGTGAAAGGCAGTGCACGGTATTTTTCTATGGGAGGAAGGGTATCTGATAAGACCCACTTGACTCTTGATGATAAATTGGGGTCATGATGTGTTGCTAAATACCAATCTTGACTTGCTTAATTCAATGGTTGAATCAAGTGGCCAACATAACCGGAACCTAATGGGTCACACACTTAGAAGAGTGTGGGGTTGATATAAAACGGATTTGGATGTGATCAAAATATGAGGGAGTTCATTCTCATGAATAAATTGTCATGGGATTATTGGAATCCTAGGATCGAAAGCCCTCACTTAGAGAGATAATAGGTTTGGGCTTGTACCTCGGCTTATGGTCATATGGGAACTCGCCATAACGCATGGGGATGCGTGTAACCTATCATCACTTAGATTGAGGGGCATTTTGGTCATTTTGCAGGATGGGGTTTTCCCATAAAAGGAATGTTATGGAAACCCTAAAGGATGATGACTCTTTGAGGTTTGAAAGAGTTCATGAGAAAAAGCCCTTTTGTTCTCTCATCTCCAAGAAGGTGTTCCTAGGGCGAGAGACCTTAGGTTTTCAGCTTTCTCTTCGGATCGAACTTAGCTGCATGGGACCTTTAAAGAGATGTTGCCTTGGAGGTTTCGGCTTCGCTAGCCGTGTGGATCTTTGTGGGCGAACCTAGGACTTGGTTCGCTTCGGTCTAAAGTTGTCCCGACCACTAGCTCGGTTTTGGAATCGACACAAGGTAATCCTACACCCTTCTCCTTATTGTTAAACTGGATTTGATGCTACAAGGGGTGTGTGAATGGAGTTTTGTTGGGAATTTTCTTGTTTTCCACTTGCTGTGTGATGTTACACAGTGACGGTGGGAGAAACAGGCAGGTCTGTGAACGTTCCACTAGTAGGGCTATTCCCACTCTGGGATCTATAATCCGTCTCCTTAATGTGTCGAGATAGTGGCGGTGGAAACATGTTCAGCATTTAGTTGGTTTAGGCACCCACAAAATGTCTCCCACCTTGGGATGAGTCAGACCACGGCCTTGGCCACGATAGTCGCGACCACACTCCTTGAACCCTTGCGGAGTAGAAGACTCATCTTTCTTTCTTGAGCTAGAAGAAGAGTTTGGCTCTCCCTCCTCTAACATCTTTAACACCCATTATCCAGAATGTTCGGGTGCATCGTCTACTTCCCCTCTCAGGGACGCCCGATGTCATGACCGTGAGAGTTCATGTCTTGAAGGAGAGAGTCCTGATTTTAACCAGGATGGACAATTTCGACTTCATCCTGCATTCCGCACGCTTTGGCCCATGTTTATGGCCACATAATCATCAGTGAAACGTCTAATTAAGTAAACTTAGCCACGTATTCAAGCACTGTCATCGTCCCTTGTTTCAGTTCCAAAAACTCCCAAGCTTTTGCATGTCGAGCAGATGTTAGGAAAAACTTGCCTATGAAGAGCTCACAAAACGCTTCCCATGTCATTGCCTCTAAGTCCCTCGAGGCTTTGACCCCGAAGCCCATGTTGCCAGGATCGCCTCTGGCTGAATGCGGCCGGCTTTATCTTCGGTAGCATCGGAGGTGTCTCTATAGCTTCCATAATCTTTCCAACTTGGCGGAACCAATGATCATCTACCATCGGGTCCCCTCTCACTCCCTTGAAGGTTGGAGGATGGTGTGTGAACTCTGGAAGTTGCCCGGCCTCCACGGCTCCCTAGTTGCACTAGCTTGTGCAATAGTAGTAGTCGCAGCACTAATAGCCTTTATGAAGGCTTGTTAGTTAAAGGCCAGTGGTTGTGGGTTGTTGCTCCGCCCACCGCCTCGATGTTCTCTTCCTCAAGTAGCCATCTACATATGTCAGATAGTAATAGAGTATTACATGGTATCTAAGAATGGTGTTTTCAGTTTAAACTTGATTTCTTTCATCGTCTAACTAGTAGTGCTTGTACTGACCACTAATACCCTTAACTATATAACTATCCTGTTCGTTCTTTTTCCAAACCCCTAAGACTCGTGGATATCGAGTGAATCGATACCACACTATGTGTCCCATTTACCGGGATCCACAAACTTAACAACTAAATGGCCACTCCGGGCCCATGTATCCATTTTCATTTAAAACATGTAAGATTATAATTAAAAAAAACCCATAAGTGTTTAATTATAACTCCCTTGCATAATAAAACACATGGCAAAACTAGTTTGCACATAAAGTTTACAGAAAGATTTTTGTAAAGCCACAATCCGGCTTTCTTCACAATTGTTGCCTCAAGTGAGCAACGTCCACCGGTGTACTCCCTGCACTTAAAATGTTTTCCCATAAAGGGTGAGCCACACCCAGTAGGGTAGACTTTTATAGAGGATACTCCCCACCTAAGTGCACATGCAATGGTCATGTTCCACAATTTACATTCACATTCCTAGTAAAAACATGCAATTTCTACCATGGAATCCTACATGCCATGAAATGAGATGAGACTCAATCATGTACCATGCCCTGAGTCCTTACCAACTCCCACCATACCCTAGTCTTTACCTACTCCTACCACACAATGCGATGCCAATGTGTGATAAAATACGTCATTTATGGATTACATCAAATGATCATTTTCAAACAGAATTCATTTGTTTATAAACCAAAAGCTTTCTGGATGTTACATCTCAAATGATCATTTTATATTCAAAACTCATGTTTCTTTTTGTAGGCGGTAATTTGATTAATAGCACCCACCGGGCTTCATACGCCCAAACACTTTCACGAACTTTCACCGTTGGAAATATGTATAACCACAAATATCGGTCTTTCGCGAGGGTATCCCATCCTTTGCTTGTTACTGCAGACAAAGTTTCTTTACCATTTTTATTCCAATGGAGTGCGACTTTGTTGGACTTAGTTAACAATGAAGACCCACGATCAATCATCAAACGCAGTATTGATTTTCAACCATGCACTCACACCCATTCAATACGATGTCCCCGTGCATATGCAATGCAATGAGCCATTGCATGTTATATCATGCCACATGCATAATGAATGCTACATGGACAACATATCCACACCACTCACCGGGTGTCATGGACAATCACATCACCTGTATATGACTTCCACACTTCATTTCATTCATGTCAATATATCATGACGCATATATCAACATCAACACATA
Organism: Tetrastigma voinierianum; assembly: GCA_016808115.1. Lineage (NCBI taxonomy): Eukaryota > Viridiplantae > Streptophyta > Magnoliopsida > Vitales > Vitaceae > Tetrastigma > Tetrastigma voinierianum. The sequence goes on from JAEQBH010007094.1 coordinate 160,716, forward strand.
ACATATCATTCAATGTTCAAGTAATGATACACACACAATCAAGCCAAGTAATGGCCATTTACACATACAAATCCACCACATGTCAATATATTAGAACACACATATTGACATCCAAACATGTCACTACTTAGTTAAGCAATGACACTTTCAAACAAGTCATACAATGGCCCCGAAGCAAGCCATAAAAATCACAAACCGAGCCATGAAACAGTACTTACTAAGAATTATACTAGTAGTTTATTACATGTTCTGGGTATAATAAAAAGTCAAGTATTTTAATTTATAAATGCTAAGGGTAAAATGGTAATTATCAAATTAAGGACTTAAAAGGTCATAAAAAAGGATTATATGCTATTGTAGGAATTTGAATGGTTCAATTTTACAAATAGATGGGGTGAAGAAGGACCAAATAGAAAAATGGACATTTGACTCAAATGAGGATAAGACCAAACATGGTCTCATGAGGAGAATATTTCTCATTGATTTGGGAGAGCTAGGGTTTACGATGGAGAGAAGAGAAGAAGCCATTTTGGGTTTCCCATTCAGTAAAGAAGGAAAAAGAGAGAAGAAATCCCGGGTATGAAATTCATGTTTGGAACTTTGGTTTTGGAACTCTTGTATATGTTAGTATGGAACCTATGTATGGATTGTTGGTTAGAAACAATCACAACTCTTTCTTTGTCTATGTTTGGGTTAGGAAAACCCTAACTCTTCGATACATGTGTATTTTGGTTGGTTCATGTCAGTTTTGTGGTTGGTTTTGAGTTGGTTTAGTTTTGGTTTGAAGATTTCCAGTGAAAATGGCTAAAACTGGCTATTTTTGTAGAAATTGCATGTAAGTACCGGTACTCAATGTGGTTTTTAGCCTAGAGGATGTTGAGTAAGGTACTGGTTAATTTGATTCAGGAGGATGTTAAGTACCGATGCGAAGTTGAGTACCAACTCAAAGTGATTTAGGTCTAGAGGGATGTTGGTACCGATGCGAAAGGTGAGTACGGTATTGAAAGTTAATTGCAGTGCGCAAAGTTGTTTAAAGGTCCTAAGTACCAGGTCTTGCAACCTGTTTTTTGCCACTGTTCGTCAGTTAATTAGAATGAAATGGTCGTACATACATAAAAGTTATATGAAAAATGCTACGTAGTAAGATAACATGCTGTTTTTCCCTTATTTGATAATGTAATTAAGAGTATATAACAAACAAGGTAACACATATAAATTATTATATCTGCTTAAGGCGAATAGTGAATGAATAGGCTGCTACGTTTTGGAGTGTCGGCACTCTACTAGTGCTCACGACTTACACTTTTGTTGCGTGGGTGAGCCGTCTGCGATTGAGTGTTTGACACTCACGCTAGTGCTACGACACTTTTGTTAAGTGAGCGGGCGCATGTATCGATTAACTCACGACACTCCACGCTGGTGCTACGACACTTTTGATGCATTGAAGCGGTGTTTTGTCCGGTCTTTCGACACTCCTACTAGTGCTACGACACTTCTATTATGTAGGAAAGCATGTCTCTGATTAGTGCTTTGGCACTCCTGCTAGTGCTACGACACTTCTTTTACGTGGGCAGGCACGTCTCTATTTAGTACTATCTTAGGTACCTTGGTGCCTATTATGCTATGTTATCGATTCCTTGTTCAGGTTTTATACGGGAAAAATACTTATATGTTATGCGTGAGACAATATGATACATGAAATTAAAAGTACTCAGTTCCGTTCTATGGTCTATACAGACAAACATATATATTAAACGTATCTGAATAAAATGATGTGTGAAACATTTATATGATAAGAATATGAATAATGAACAATAAGAAAGCATAAGTAATCAGGTTCTATACGTGCAGTATTGTACTACAAGTACCTTACGTACAAAATCTACATTACGAATATATGAAACTTTGTGATAAGAATTAGGTTATACGTAAACTCCGACATATGCATTATGTTATATGTATTCTATAATTTCGACCACTTCAAGTGGTCATATATGTTATCTGTTTCCCACTATAGTATAAACAGCACGGGGTTCGTCGGTGTAGTGTGAAGGGACATCGCAGTTGTCCGGTATTTTCCATGGCCAATACAAATAATGTGAGTCCAATTCGATGTAGGTTTTGATTTTTGGTTTTGGAATGTAAATGTAAAATTTTTTGAAATAGTGGAATTTGTTTATGTATAGGTAAATGGGACTCAAGCATGTATATACAAGACATTTAAACACCACTTGATGGTAGTACTAGAAGTTTTATTTCATAATGAAACTATATATGAAATGGGCCCACAAATGTTAGAAAAGCAGGTTAAAGAGTCCTAGTCCCATGCCGCGCCCCCCTCTCTTCGCCTAGGCGGGGGTAGGGGCGTGACAATTGAGTGGTATCAGAGCGTAGGTTTAGGTGTTTTTGGATTATTAGAGCCAAGGTTTATGCATTTCTGGAAAACTTATTAGGTTAAAAATGTACCTCGTAGTATTATGTTAGCCTAATGTGGATGTCCTTGTTTTGTCTATTGTTTAGAATGGATCAAGCCTAGGAAGCTGTGGAGGAAACAACTGAAAGCGTCAACTCTATGGTTCTTGATCCATCAGTCTCTGGTCCGTCTGGGTTGGCTAGAAGTGAACATCTTCAACAGAAGCGTTGGAAAAAATTTCCCAGGATATGGCAAGGGTCTTAGATAGACTCACGACCCTAATAGCATTGATCGATTCTGTAAGAAAGCATGGAGTGGAAGAATTCCATGGTACAAGTTTAGAAGAGTCTGATAAAGTCGAGTTTTGGCTTGATAAATTACAAAGAGCTTTGGGTGAAGTAAAATGTCCACTTGAACAAATGGCCAAATGTGTGGTCTCATTGTCGCAAGGTGCAAACTTATGTCGTGGAAGCTAGTTCTAAGAAATCCATCGCTTTCAAGAACCACTTCATGGGACTTCGTCCAGAATTTCAAACAAAGTACGTCACTGATGACTATAAGGAAACCAAGTGGAAGCAATTCCTGAATATGAAATAGGGGAATTTGACAATGGCGGAGAAGCGAAAGGAGCGAGCGCCGCAAGTATGCACTGCAGCTAGTTCTGGCGTAAACTTTCCAATGTGTATTATTTTGAGGATGGTCTAAGGGAATCCATAAAGAGGTACCTCACAGCTGTGACATTGTTGCAAGTAGTGAATTTTTATCAGCTGGTTTGTGCAACTATGAAAATAGAGAAATTGGAAATGAAGAGTCAGGAAAGGAATCGAGAGAGAAAGTTTTCTAGAGGTAGTTCATCTTCCGGTAAAAGGACTAGAGAGTCTTAAGTGGACTCGGTACATGATTCAGCTACAAGAGGTAGGAGACGAGGTCCAACTATGACACAGGGTTCCAGTAGAGGCATTTCAACCGGACAAGACGAAAGACCTAAATGCCCGCACTGTCACAAACATCATGTTGGTATTTGCAGATGGGTAACTGGGGGGTGTTTCTGATGCGGAAGCACAGACCATTTAATAGCAAATTGTTTGCAAAGATCGGGGATTTCTATAAATCCTCAAAGAAGTAGCCAAGGAGGATCAAATGTACCTTCATTGACTCTTGTTAAAGGTAGAGTGTAGCACCCCTTTTTCGGTCCGATCTGATTGGTGGGTCCGAACCGGATCAAGGATGCTCTGATACCACTAAAGTGTAGCACCCTTTTTTCGGTCCGACCCGTTTGGCAGGTCCGAACCGGATCCGGGATACTCTGATACCACTATATCACTTTATCAAAATCATTTATAAAAAACACTTCATTAATATAAGCATTTTCGTTCTCACATCTTTGCGGAAGGGATTTCAATTTGGGGCAAGCCCATAAAAATTTACAAATTCAATGCAATTCCTTCACAAAATATGCATTTAACCAAAAATGAAATTTTATGCCATTAACAACATAATATCCAAAATCGTATTCAGGTATAGGTACAATGTGACGGAGCATACTTTGTGAACTTTCTGAATGACTCTGAGCTCCTCGACTTTGGGTCCGCTTTCAATCACTGCCTATCACTCGGTACTTGCGCATTGATAAAACAATACACTAAGCATTTTCATACTTAGTGGTTCCTTCTGTTTCAATTTAAGTCAAATCATGCAATTTTACTAAACAAAACTTTCAAATCTTTTTGGATGATCAATGTCAATACAATACATATACTTATTTCATATACAATCATTTATGGTTCATTGATTATTCCAAATATACACTTTCATATGCAATAAATCATTTATAACCAAATCATGCATTTCACAATGCTCTTTTCATTTCAATTTGCAATCATGCTTTTCAATTCCAATATGTCAACAATCCCAAAGTCAATTCCGCTTATGCCTCTTAACGCATTTAATCTATGTTTTCTGTGATACGTGGATATCGGAATTACTCCAAGACGGTTCCACCGCTGCAAGTCGGTATAAAAACATTTGTTTTATAACAGAGTTCGGTCCCTCTGGGCTAATGTCTGATTATTAAAAATCACCTCAGAACACTATCGACATCGCTCCATTGGCCGCTAATCGAAGTGACATCACGCTTGTTTAGTACTCTAATTGACCCTTATCGTATATATCAATCTATCCTCAATGTGAAATAAACGGTCAACATTCTATTAAGGGCGTTCAAATCCTTTATAGCAAAAATACAGTACGATATGTACATTTGTATAAATAGTTCATTTTCAATACTCATGCAATTTTCATATGCAAACATTTCACAATCAATTGCCTGAAATTAATTAAAACAAATCAATATGATTTCCTTATACATTTAGAACAAACATTTCAAATCTTGAAACGAGAATAGGAGAAGATAGAACAAACCAATCTATTTCTTTCTTTTTTCCTTGGCTTCAATCTCGGTCCTAGATTAGGTGATCCTCACCGGCCCCTAGCAAATCACACACATCACATTTAGTAAACTAGTACTACTCACACTTAACGAATATCGCCTCGGCGGTGAGGTATGGTACGTTTTTCATTTAGTTTTATCCTTTTTTGAACCCCCATTAATCATTTATTAGGGTTCTTAAACTATCGATGTACGAATACGAGGTGCTCAGAAACAAAAATCCAAAATTTGCTTACCGTGAACAAGCAGCCACGCCGCGGTCAGCGGCAACCTTCGCCGCGGCAGCTTTGCTACGCCCGACGTACCCGAGGGCTGCCATTTGGAACTGTCACGCGATGAGGGCATCCCACGCCTTAGCATAGGCCCATGACGCAGCAGGGATTCCCTACGCCGCGACGTAGGAGCCCGATTTTCGCCCCTGTGATTTTCCAAATCTTTTGCACTTTGCGATTTTTCTTCAAAATCCTCAAAATCCCAAAACAAAACATGGGAATCACTCCCAATAACATCCTAATATCATCCTAAACCAACCATGAGCAAAAACCAAGGATGGATTAGGGTTTTTCTAACCCAAACATCATCAAAGAAACTCTAGGGTTTGGTTCTTACCTTAAATTCCTTTGCACTTGAAGCCTTAGCCTTTTTCCTTTTTCCTTCTTCCTTCTTGCAAGATCTTGAACAAACATGGAGATATTCACACCAATCTCCAACTATTTCCAAAACCCTAGCTTTTTATTCTCTCCCACTCTCTCAAAAACGTTTTTTCCCAAATGCACAAATGTGATATTCTAAGACCACTTTTAGTCTTATTTCTCTATTTAAGTGTAAGGCCATGTTTGGCTTACACACAAATTCCATTTCTCATATTTCTCCCTTTTGGTCTTCATTTCACTTTCATTTATCATTTAATTCACTTTTGCATTTAAGCTTATTCTATTCTTGACCCTTAGGTCGTCATTTTACAAATTTCCATTTTTGCCCTTTTTCACTTGGGTTAATTTCTGGGTTCGATCATTTAATCACTTAGCATATATCATTCAATCATATACTCATTTCCAATCGTATAACATTTAACATTTTCATTTAATCATTTATCAATTCTCGGAAAATCCCCATTTGGCTCGATTCATACCCTAAACATATAATAAAATTATTACACAAATTCTAGGGTTTTTTTGGGGCGTTACATAGAGGGCGAGGTAGTTCAGGATAGCAAAGAAGAGGTATTGCCTTAAACGTAAACGCTCCTACTACAACCCCAATGAGCTTATGCTATGAGAGTCAGAAGATCAGATGCACGAGATTACGTGTACTTCACTTGCAACATTGAAATGCATGCTTTGATAGGTCCTGGTTCTACACATTCGTATATATGCATTGAGAAATTGAGTGATAAATTTCCATCCAGAGTCACAAGATACGACATGCTTGTTAGCCCCTAGGCATACAGCCGAGTCAACCGAGTGTATAAGAACTGTCCCCTAATGGTCCATGAAAGGGAATTTTCAGTTGATCTGATTGCTTTGCCTTTTCATGAGTTGGATTTGATTTTAGGAATAGATTGGTTATCCAAACATCGGGTTACAGTTGATTGTGATAAGAAAACAGTAATGCTTAAATGTTCTAACCTGTTAGAAGTAACTGTACATGGTATTCGATCTGACTCAGTGTCAAATGTAATCTCCGCTATGCAAACCCAAAGTTTTCTTAGAAAAGGTTGTGAAGCCTTTTTGGCTTTAGTACTTGACTCCAAGAGGGGACAGGTAAATCTAGAAATTATTTCGGTGATAAAAGAATTCCTTGGAGTGTGTTTCGAGGAATTACCGGTTTACACCAAAGAGAAGTAGATCCGTCTATTGAAATTGCGCGTGACCCACTCCTATTTCTAGGGCACCTTACTGTATGGCTCCAACCGAACTAAAAGAGTTGAAGACTCAATTATACGAGCTGTTGGACAAGGGATTCGTTCGACCTAGTGTTTCGCCCTAGGGTGTGCCATTTTTGTTTGTTAAAAAGGAAGATGACACTCTCTAGATGTGCATTGATTATTGGCAAATAAATAAGGTACCAGTAAAGAATAAATATCCATTGCCGAGAATAGAAGATCTTTTTGATCAGTTGAAAGGGGCAAGTGTCTTTTCTAAGATAGACTTGCGATCAGGATATTATCAACTTCGAGTGAAGGATGTTGATGCTCGAATAAATTTCTTTCTAGAACCTATTACGGTCCTTATGAGTTTTTAGTAATGCCATTTGGGTTGACTAATGCACTAGCTGCATTCATGGACTTGATGAATAGGGTATTCCACCTTTTGGACCGTCAGAAGGCATTCATAGATGATATCCTGGTGTATTCTAAGGATGCATAAGAGCATGAACAACATTTGAAGATAGTGTTATAGATTCTGAGAGAGAAAAGGTTGTTTGCCAAGTTAAGTAAATGTGATTTTTGGCTTAAGGAAGTGTCATTCCTAGGTCATATTGTTTATGCAGAGGGTATTAGAGTAGACCCTGCAAAAATTTAAGCAATTGTTAGTTGGAAACCACCTCGAAATGTAATAGAGGTGAGAAGTTTCTTGGGTTTAGCAGGGTACTATCGACGGTTCGTAAAAGGATTCTCTGGTCATAGCATCTCACTACTCGTTACTCCTAAAGGTAAAGTTTGTTTGGGATGACAGGTCAGTCAAGTTTTGATCAATTAAAGAAAATACCAGTCGGGGGCTAATTCAATGTTGACTCAAATTACTTCGGTAGAGAATATGCTTTGTATAGTGATGCCACAAAGATAGGCTTAAGATGTGTATTGATGCAAGATGGAAAAGTAGTGGCATATGCCTCTAGGTAGATGAAACTGCATGAGAAAAATTATCCCACACATGATCTAGAGTTAGCAGCGGTAGTGTTTGCTTTGAAAATATGACGACATTACTTATATCGTGAAAAATGTAGAATATTTACAAATCATAAGAGTCTTAAGTATCTATTAACTCAGAAGGAATGAACTTGAGGCAACGTCGGTGGCTAGAATTGTTCAAGGACTATGATTGCATAATTGATTACCACCTAGGAAAAGCTAACGTGGTGGTGGATGCTTTGAGTAGAAAAATGATTTCTGGTTTGTCCCTGAAAGAATGTACATGGAGATTTGAGTCTAATGGAGCCTTGTTAGCTCAATTGAGAGTTATGCTTGAGTTGATGCAAATGATGATTGAGGCTCAGAAAAATGATGTCAAGTTACAACAAAGTGTACAATTGGTCAGAAATGGAGTCCCGACTGATTATTCTATAGAAGAAGATGGAGGTTTGTATTACTAGACAAGATTATGTGTACCGAATGTCCTGGAATTGAGAAAGAAGTTGATGTATGAAAGCCACAATACTGTATTTACCATGCATCCTAGAGGTAACAAGATGTACTAGGATTTGAAATAGTACTATTGGTGGCGAGGGATGAAAAAGGATGTAGTAGAGTATGTATCCAAATGTCTGACTTGTCAGCAAGTAAAAGCCGAACATCAAGTCCCGTCTGGTTTGTTAAATCCCATCCCATTTCCACAATGGAAGTGGGACAATATAACTATGGACTTTGTGTCTGGTTTCCCCCTCACCCAAGTGAAACATGATTCAGTTTGGGTAATCGTTTATAGACTTACAAAGTCTTCTCACTTCTTGCTAGTCCGACTTGACTATTCCATGGATCGGTTATCGGAGTTATATGTGAATGAGATAGTTCAGTTGCATAGGATTCCACTATCAATAGTGTCTGACCGCGATCCACTGCGACGTCAAGGTTTTGAAGAATTACACAATTTTAGTACTGTCAATTTAGTACGCCTTCCATCCACAAACAAATGGACAATCTGAAAGAGTGATTCAAGTGTTAGAAGATATGCTACGGGGTTAGGTGCTAGATTTTCTCCCGAAGTTGATAGGTATATTTCCCTTTATAAAATTTCATTTATACACAGCTTATCACCCACATTGCATGACCCCCATGGCTTCCTCAGATGGAAGAAAATGTAGAACTCCTGTATGTTGGACCGAATTGAACGAGCATAAAGTAATTAGTCCTGACACAATGAGAGAGACAGAAGAGAAACTTCGGGTCATTCAGCAAAGGTTAAAACTACTGATGTAATAAAAAGTCATATGCACTGTTATCGTGACATAGAAAGTACCTGAGTTAGAGATAAGGTTTCCTTTGAGCATCACATGGAGGAAGATACACCGGTTTGGAAAGAAAGGAAAACTGAGTCCGGTTTATCGACCTTACGTGATTTAAACACCGGGACTGGGGTAGCGTATCGCTTCGTCTCCCTCCGGGTTAGCCAAATTAAATAATGTGTTCCATGTGTCAATGCTTCGAAAATACTATTATGATGAATTGCACATATTACCAGTACAAGATATACAAGTGCAATCAGACTTCACTTTTGATGAAGAGCCAAAAACTATTCTAGATTGTGAAGGAAAACAATTGCGGAATAAACAAGTCTCGCTGGTAAAGGTGCTTTGGCAACACCATAGTATGGAAGAAGCAACTTGGGAGGCAGAAGCGACAGTGAGGGCACAATATTCGCAACTCTTCGATTCAGGTATAATTTCGAGGATAAAATTATTTTAAGGGGGGGAGAGTTGTAACACCCCAAATTATACCCTAGTAGTTTATTACATGTTCAGTATAATAAAAGTCAAAATTATATTTTTTGAAATTTAAGTGTTAAGGGTAAAATGGTAATTATCAAATTAAGGACTTAAAGGTCATAAAACAAGAAGATTATATGCTATTGTAGGAATTTAGATAAGTTCATTTGCAAATGGGATGGGAGTCAAGGACCAAATAGAAAACGGATATTTTGATCAAATGAGGATAAGACCAAACATGGTCTTATGAGAAGATAATTTCACAGATTTCGGAGCTAGGGTTACAAAGTGGGAGAGGAAGAGAAGAAGCCATTTTTGGCTCTATCAAGCAAAGAGAAGAAAAGAAGAAGAAGAAATCCGTGCATGGAAATCATGCTCGAATCCTTTGGCTCGAACTCAGATTTGTTAGTATGGAACCTATATGTATGGATTTGCTGGTTAGAACCATCCTAACTCTTTCTTTGTTTATGTTTGGGTTAGGAAAAAATCCTAACTCTTCAATACATGTGTATTTTGGTTGGTTCGTCGCTTTGTGGTCGATTAGTTTTGCAGGAAGATTCGATGAAATGGGCCGAACTTGCCATTTCTGTAGAAATCGTAGGTGAGTACCGATACTAAAAGTTGAGTACCGATACTCAATGTGGTTTTTAGCCTAGAGGATGTTGAGTACTAGTACTGAAGGTTGAGTACCGGTACTCAAAGCTGAATTTGGTCAAGAGGATGTTAAGTATCGATACTGAAAGTTGAGTATTGGTACTCAAAGTGATTTAAGGTTTAGAGGATGTTGAGTACCGGTACTCAAAGTGATTTAAGGTCTAGAGGATGTTGAGTACCGGTACTCAAAGTGATATATGCCCAGGAGGATACCGAAAATCGGTACCAAAGGATATAAGGCCTAGAGGATACCGAAAATTAGTAATCGGTAAAGGTGAGTACCGCATCGAAAAGGTGAGTACCAAGATCGACATGAGTAATTCCAGACCAGTTGAGCACCAAGATCTGTAAAGTTGTTTAAGGTTCGAGTACCGGTCTTGCAACCCTATTTTTGCCCTATTCGTCCGTTAATTCCGAATGAAAGGATCAGTACATGCATAAAAGTTATATGAAAAATGATTTGTCATGGGGCAAACATTGTTTCTTGCCCTTAGTTGATAATGTAATTAAGAATGATATAACAAAACTCGCAACACATAATTGTGGCGTTTGCTTAAGACCGATTGCGAATGAACAGCACCTATGTTCGCGTTTCGCCACTCCTGCTAGTGCTACGACTTTTATTACGTGGGCAAGCACATCTCCGATCAGTGCTACAACACTTCTGCTAGTGCTATGACACTTCTGTTATGTGGGCAGGCACGTCTCTGATTAGTGCTACGGCACTCCTGCTAGTGCTACGACACTTGTTACATGGGCAGGCACGTCAGTTCGGGGCATCACCGCACCTTCGGGTACCCCATGTGTTGTGTTCCTCCGATCCATTGTTACCGGCTTATGTGCAAATACTATATGTCAGATACATGAATAATATGATACATGAAATTAAAAGTACTCAGTTATGTTCTATGGTCTATACAGGAAAACATTTATATGAAAAGTATCTGAATAAAATGATGTGTGAAACATTTATATGATGAGAATATGAATAATGAACAATAAGAAAGCATAGGTAATCAGTTCTGCTCTGTTCTGTATTGTACCTACATGTACCTTCGTATTAAAGACTTCGCCTTCGAATATGAAAACTCAGATAATAATTAGGTTATACGTAAACTCTGACATATGCATCATGTTATATGTATTTTGTAATTGTGGACCACTTCAAGTGGTCATATATGTTATCTGTTTCCCACTAAGCTATAAGGTTAGCACGGGTTTTCATCCGTGTAGGTATTGAAGAGGACATCCTGGGTATTTCGCATTTGTCGTGGTCACGCAAGAATAGGAGTCCAATTGATGTAGGTTTGATTTTGGAATGTAAATGTAAAAGTTTTTGTAATAGTGGAATTTGTTTATGTACAAGTAAATGGGACTCAGGCATGTATATATAGGACATTTAAACAACACTTGGTGGTAGTACTATAAGTTTTATTTCATAATGAAATTATATATGAAATGGGCCCACCAATGTTAGAAAAGCAGGTTAAAGAGTCCCAACCCTGCCTGGTGGCTCCCTCTTCTCCTCCTGTGCGGGGTAGGGCATGAAAATCGATTCAAACAGCCATGAACACAGGCCTCAACATAGTCACAATCTCACCTAGGCGTAGCCTACCTTCACCTAGGCGAGCAAAGCCTTGATGCTCAGCGGATCCGTAAACTCCCACACACCTCTATCTCGCCGCCTAGGCTGCCATACCTTCGCTGAAGGACCCTCTAGGTGAACACTTCTTCGCCTAAGTGGAGACCCCTTTCTTCCTGGGGAAGCTCCATGTCCTTACCTAGGCGAAGCATAGTTCCCTTAGGCGACAAACGCCTGACAAGAACTTGAACATCCACCATTTCCAACCTAGAAATGGAAATTAAACCAAGGTAGGAAGAATCCTTACCTTTTGGAGCGTAAAAGAAACACTAGGAAGCATCATGACACTTCCTAAACCCGAAACCTTTGATTTTCCGAACTCCTCATTTGGATCCTCGATGAAATCCCGCGTTTTTAGCACTCACGCGTAGTCCTCGTCGATGTGATGACCTTTCGTTCTTGGCCCGACGAATTTTGACTAATGGAACTCCATAGATTGCGGAAAGAAGCCCTTGGCTCTCCTCTTCCTCTCTTCTCTCACTCTCATGCGTACACAGCAGCAGAAAAATGTGATTTTCTACCCTAGTTTCCCCTATTTGTTTAAGTTTAAGTAGTGGCCCACATCGCGCCACGTGTCCAAACTTACTCGGGTCCGATTTTAGCCCGAAACCATTTATTTCATCTCAGTTCAAGTTCAAATCATATTCCATGAACTTAACTCAAGTTATTTTCCTAACTTCCAAGATTTCGTGAAAATCTTGTCCTTGGAAGTCACTGGACACCCGTCACCCTTAAAAAGGTGAAAATTCGATTGTCTTGGAACTCAACGAAATTCGTCTGGGCAACTAGATTTCATGAGACGAATATTTGTTTCGTCATCCAAAATATAGGAAATTTCTTGGTTTTCAACCTGTACTATTTCGACAATTTATTGTTTTTCCTTTTTGTAGAAAAAATCTATTTTTCCCGGGTTTTGCAAAAATTACAAGTTAGATTGTTCCAAAACATTTTACAAAAAAGTTATTAAAATCCACCTGTCGGCTTTCTTCACAATTGCAGCCTTGAATGAGCGCCGTCCACCAGTGTCTATTTTGCATCTGAAATATTTTTCTTTATAGGATGAGCCACGCCTAGTAGAAAAACTTTCTACAGAGGCTACTACCCATCTAAGTGCACATGCAATGTTCACATGGAACCATTCACATTCATATTAACATTCCAACCAAAATATGCAATTCTAAGTGGAATTCTACATGCTATGCCATGAAATGAGATTAGACTCACTCAATGCATATATCCCGAGTCTTCACCGACTCCCATCACACAATGTAATACCAATGTGTGATAATATCCATCTTTGATGAATTTTCATTCAATGATCACATTGAAACAAAATTCAAGTTTTTTTAGAAATCAAAACTTATTGGATGGTTCACCTCCAAGGATAATTTCATTTACAAAATCATGTTTTTTTTATGGGTAGCGAATTCTCGGGGTCTCACCGCAGGCTTTGCACGCCTTCCTACATTTTTTGGACTTTCACCGTTAGAGTGTATGAAATCCAACCGGTCTTTTCATCCAAGGGAGTGTTTAAATTTCTCGCTAATACCCGACAATGTTTTTTCCATGTCGTTAGCTGTAGGACTCGCTTGAACTGCTCAACGAAGACGAGACCACTCATCAACCACCAAGTATGGTGTTTGATCGCAACCATGCACTTACACCCATGAAATGAGATGTCTTAGTGCATATGCAATGCAATATGTCATTGCATGTCACTTCCATGTCTCATATGTAATGAATGCCACATGGACAATTAAAACCATCCATACCACAATGTATCCTGGACAATTATATCACATGCATATAATTTCCAAATAAAACTCATTCTAATGTCAATATATATATTAGCACTCATATACCAGCATTTGATCAAACAATTACAACCAAGCATGTTATTCAAACTCAAGTAATGACAACTTTGATCCTTCAGACCAACTGTGGCATAAGAGATGTCCATAAAACAGTCCACACAATAGCCTCAAGATAAGCCAAAAACAGGTTGTAACTAGGCCACACATTTAGCCATAACAGGCCACATAAGCATGCCACAACCCTGACATGTCACCCCCGGGTTCGATCCCAAGATCTGCCCACAACTAGGCATAGTCGCCACAAAACCGCTTACGGGCCGCACAAGCCATACACAGGCTATAGGATGGTTCTGAACTCAGTTCAGAATTTAGTCCCCGAGCAGTCCCAAAACCGGGCTTAAGTAGTCCACAAGATTGTTTATAAATAGGCTATGAAACCAGCCACCAAACAGTCTCAAAATAGGCCATAAACAGATAAACAACATAAGCTATGGAAGTTCCGGGAATTGGACCATAACTTAAGTTGTAGAGGTCCGATTTAGGTGATTCAAAAGCCTAACATCAAGTTCACAGATGCGGCTACAATTTCTATGAAGAACACAAGTCCAAAATCCCTCCGTTTCCCAACCGAAAACCGGGCCCAAAATCTGGACATAAACTATTAAACAACCTAAGCTGTGGTATTTTCAGGAAAGGGACCATAACTTGAGCTGTAGAGGTCCAATTAGGTGATTCAAAAGCCTAACATCAAGTTCATAGATGGGGATACAATTTTTATGAAGAACACGAGTCCAAAATCCCTCTGTTTCCCAACCAAAAACCAAACCTATAGGGTCAAAACAGGGCAACCCTATAAAAATCTGGCCAAACAACCCTTAGGGTGGAAATAAACCAAAGGAGGAAGAAACCCTACCTCTTGGAGCGTAGCCCTTGTTGAGTAAACGGACTTTAACTCTCTACCCGACGAACTCCGACCGACGGAACGTCGGAAATCAAAGGAAGAAGCTACCGAATCTTCCTTTATCTTCTTCTTCCTTTCTTTCTTTCTCTCTTTTCTTCCTTTTGTTTCTCTCCATTGCCAAGACTAGCATGAGGTATTTCTTCTCTCCTCCCACTCACTCTCATCCACCTCCACTCAAACCCAAAAGATCTCTAGCCATGAAACTTGGCCCTCATCATGCCGAGTGTCACCATGGCGTGTGTCATCATGCCATGTGTCACCCATTCATTTGGCTCCGTTTGGTTCCATTTTCTACCCCGAGCTGCTTTATTTCGTCATGGTTTACGTTCAAACAGATTTTGTATGAACTTTATTCAAGTTATTTTCCAACTTCCAAAATTTTCTTAAAAATTTTGTTTATGGGAGTTACTCGTTGCCTTGAAAAAAGCGACAATCCTATTCGAATTGACTAAATTGCTTCAGTAACTAGATCTCACAAGATCATCCAACAAAGGAGGTCCGTTTCATCGTCTTAAAATTCAAATTTACTCGGGTTTTACATTGATAGTGTGTACAAAACACTATAATACATTGTCATTACATTATTGTCTTCTTTCATAAAATCATTCCTAAGAATTCAAATATAAGCTGGGGACATATCAAAATCTTTATCTCTTAGATTAATATTATATTGGGTAACATGTGAACATCAATTTTGTATATGCTAAATTTCCTTTGGATACTTCCTAGGTGGTTTTCATGTGTTTTTGTATCAATATTTTATCATGTAAACTTAAAACTATTGGTTTATTTAGATTTTTAGGGAATAATGATTTTATTATTATCTGTACTTCTGCTAAATATATATACTTTATTTTTTCTTTTACTTTTTCAATTTTTATTTACTTAAAGTTTCATTTATAGTTTCTTTTGTTAATAAATTGAGTTTTATGTTTCCTTTACCTTTGTTAATTGTTATACTTCTTTCTATCTTTTGGTATTCATGGGTGGTATATTTTTTATGCATATATATTTTATTTAGGTATCTTAGTAATCCTTCTCCTGGGGCTTTCAAATCAAAATTTAGACTCTGGATTTTCTGTAATTTTCTATTATCAAAAGTGTTTTTTAATCTATATCCTTCTTGATCGTTTTTAGCACTAATAACTTCAAATTCAGAAATATCATATTCCTCAATTATTTCCTTGTTCATTATGTACCACTTTCTGAAGAACTATTGTCATACTCGCTATAAACACTACTCATTTCACTATCAAAAAATATAAACACTGTTAATGTTCCCATCATTATTTGGGTCTTAGTATTATTGTCCCAATTTGTTCCTTATGTCATAAAGTAGAATGTCATTGTGTGTGACCATTTATTTAACACTGGTTTAATATCCTTTTGACAATCTATGTCTAGGTATACTCCTATATTTCCTAATTGTTCAATTTTTGTTTCTTTTGGTTCATATTTAGGTATTTTGTATTGTTTTTCAAATGTTTTTGGGTATTCATCTTTTATTTTACTAGGCCCTCCTACATGTCCTATAGGGCTCACATTTTTTGTTTCATTTAAATTCATCATCTGTATTTCTATCATTATATCTTCTATTTCACTTTCACTTATTTGATTCATTCTTCTGCAATTTCTTCTTCTATTACTTGTTTTCCTCCTTTTATTTTTCTTTTTCTTTCAAACTCTAAGTATTGTTCTAATAACTTTTCATCTAGACTTCCTTTTTCTATGTCTTCCTTTTTTATTGCTCTTTCAAGATATCTTTTAAATATTATTTGTTCTACTATTTTCTCAGTTGTTCCTCTAACATATTTTGGGTATTTTCCTATACTTATAAGAGTATTTTGTTGTATTTCTATATTTATCCTTCTATTTTCTAATTTATTTAATTTTTCTTCGATTTTTTCCATCTTATTATATGTTCTTTTCACAGCCTTTAATATTTCTTCTATTAATATTTCCATTTTTCTAGATTCCATTTTAGCTTGGACCTTAAGGGGATCTGATATATGATTTCTTTATAGGTTTGATTCTTTCTATAAAAAATTTCCTCAATTCTTTATTTAATCCATATTCTTTTATTTTATCTTTTGGATATTTTTCTGTCATCAGATTTTTAAATATTTTTTTATGTTTGTCCATCATTCTGGTTTTTTATTTTTTCAATTACTTTTCTTGTTTTTTCTAGGTCTAAATTAACCTTAAAGGATAAATATTCATTGTAATTTTATACTATATCAAGTATTATTATATATGTTAGTTCTATATATTTTTTTGGACTAGCTTTTTTAGATAAAGGTAAACAAATTTCTAAACATTCCATAACCATCTTATATATTGTGATTTTTATTCTTTCCATTTTCCTATTAGTAAAGTCTTTACATAAATGTTGTCTTTTTTCTAAATATTTGTTTATTGTTTTTTGTACAAAAGTTTTTATTGTTATTTA
The DNA here is from genome assembly GCA_016808115.1 of Tetrastigma voinierianum. Classification (NCBI taxonomy): domain Eukaryota; kingdom Viridiplantae; phylum Streptophyta; class Magnoliopsida; order Vitales; family Vitaceae; genus Tetrastigma; species Tetrastigma voinierianum. The sequence goes on from JAEQBH010007094.1 coordinate 177,742, forward strand.
TTCATTATCTAGATTCAAAATCTTCTATATTTATATTTTTCCTTGTTGTCTTGGAAATATTTCACTAAAATCTTTTCTTGCTGTAAGTTTCTCCAGTGATTATTTTCTAATTATATTTAAATATAAGGTTATAACCATAAGTATATTTTTGTTCTTAAATTTTCCATCTCAACTTTTTCTAATATTTCTTCTTTCATTTTTTGTGAGAGATCTAACTGTATAATTATCATTGATTCTTGTAAAGATATTTGAGGCTTAGAGATATATAATGTTCTTAATATCCGATCATTTGTCAAAAATTCTAATTTATAATAAGTTAGAAATTCTATTATTACAATATCATTTGGATCATAATCATTATGTTCCTTTATTATTTTCATAATTACAAAAGTTCATATAATTATGTTATATCCGGGTTTTAGGTTTTTGTTATGTTTTAGTTTAAAGTCTTTATTTTGACTTTATTATTTGAATAACTTTATTATCACAACTATTGAGTTTGATTTGTATTTCTTTATTGTTTATACAATTTACTATTACACCAACTTTGGATTTATTACCATGAACTTGTTCTTTCCTATAACTTATCTTGGACAAGACTTTTAAAAACATGTTATAGCTGTCATCTACTCTATTAATTGCTATTTACACAAGGCTCTTAATACCCTACTTCTCATAGCCTTTGCTTATATTACCATCCTTTTGATATATTTTTCTTTATACGAAGATATTATCGGGTTCCTATTTTATCATAACAATTCCAAAAATATTTTTATATAATCTAATAGTCTTATATTTCTATGAGTTTCCTCATAATTACAAAATTCTTCTATATGATATTGATTATGATTATCTGTCAAATTTATTATTGTTTTTGTTATTTCGGTTTTAAATTATTCTATCTTTTGTTTTTCAGTCAGATATATCATGTTTATATTATAACAAATTTTTTCTATATAGCTTTTATTATTCATGACTAAACCAAAATTTCGTATCGAATTATTCTAAATCATAAACTTCAATATTATCTTCTAATATTCTTTGATAATTTATTCTTATATTATTTTAAAAATAATATAATATTAATTTTCTAATTTCTTTGTATTTTATTATTCCTATTTCTCTAAACAAGAGAAATTTCATTATTATTATTACTTCTTTTATTTTATCATAACCTAGGGCTCTGATACCATTAGTTGTATAACTCTAATCTCATAGAGTGTAAACAACAGATTAAAAAAAATAAACAAAATGTATGGATTTTATCATACTAGAGAAAACTTATATGCATATAAGAGTTAAACAGTAATAATAAAAGTATCGACTCTTTCAAATATGTTACTTTCGAAGGCTACAGTAGTGTTATTTGTAATTATATTAAAACTAGGGGCTGATAATCCTTTCCTCAATTTTCTAACACATTCTGTTAATGTTCCTACCATTATTTGAGTCTTAGTATTATTATCTCAATTTGTTCCTGGGTCTTAGTATTATTATCCCAATTTGTTCCTTGTATCATAAAGTATAATGTTATTGCCCATTTATTTAACACTGTTTTAATATCCTTTTGACAATCTATGTCTAGGTATACACCTGTATTTCCTAATTGTTCAATTTTTGTTTCTTTTGGTTCATATTTATGTATCTTGTATCGTTTTTCAAATGTTTTTGGGTTTCATCTTTTATTTTACTAGAATCTCCTACATGTCCTATAGGGCTCACATTTTTTGTTACATTTAAATTCATTATTTGTATTTCTATCATTATATCTTCTATTTCACTTTCACTTATTTGACTCATTCTTCTGTAGTTTCTTCTTCTATTACTTGTTTTCCTGATCTTTTATTTTTCTTTTTCTTTCTAACTTTAAGTATTGTTCCAATAAATTTTCATTTAGACTTCCTTTTTTTATGTCTTCCTTTTTTATTTGTTTTTTCAGCTATTATTGCCAGTCAGTCAAATGACAAGAATAGAGGCATAAAGATTTATGAAAAAGACAAAAAATAACAATGAAGGGTAGATTACCATTGGGAAAAAAATGTAATGTCTATCCTTAAAGTGATATGACAAGACATGTCTGCCACTATAAATGCAAATGACAGCTAAGTGGTCTGATAATAAATGACAATCACTATAATTATAATATGCTTTTTGAAGACATATCCCTCAAGGATAGCTAGAGGATAATAATCAAAGACAAAAAGAGGTGGAAAGAATACGTCACCTAGAAGATAATGTTTACTTTTGAAAGTGAGAAGACATATAATAACAAAGTTGAATATGAAGATAAAATGATAACTCACAGTCAAGAAGAAAAGCGATAAAGTAATGAATCCAAAATAGTAGAAGACTCCCATAAATCGAGAATGTCATTGAGAGGATATCGTAAAAACTTAACCTATCTTGTATCCATTTTCAGAACTACTTTCAAAGCCTTCCTGTATAAGCCAGACAAGATAAGAGAGAAGTTTTTATGAAATAAAAAGTTTGAAGTTTCTCCAAATACCTTTTGTGTGTTTTAATCTATACAGTGAGTGTCTCTGATATTAACTTATCCAAGCACCGTCAAACTAGGAGGGCGTTTAGAGAAAAAGGTATAAGACCCGAGAAATTCCAATTTATGGAAAAGGGCAAAATCGTATTTTCGATTACAAAATTGTTATTTCGGTTAAAAAAAATCCGGAATTTATTCTCTAGATCTCGGATGACGAAACGGATTTTTACCGTTGGAATAGTCTCGCAAAATCTAGCTAGCACATAAATTCGTCAATTCCGGCACAGCCAATTTACACGCCGGAAAGATCGCGTCGTGCCGTAAAACTATTTTCGATGCGACGAAAGTCACATATAACATGTACTCATGTGTCATAAGTGGCATGAGTAGAGAAATGATGAAAATGGACGGCCGAGATAGTACCGAATGTCAAAACTGGGAAAAGAAGGGACAAAATGGTCATTTTTGAATTGTTTAAGTTGGATAATAGGACAAAAGTTGCATAGTGTCGTCTCTTTCAAACAAAAGAAATGAGAAAACGTGAAAGAGGAAGGAGTCTTACAGAAGCTATGAATTTTTAAGTTCTAGTGAGAGAGAGTCTTCCTTATCTCTAGAAATACGCGTATGCATCCGACCGTCATTTCGACAAGAAGGAGAGTCGTTTACGCGGAAAGGGCTTCGTAAGACCGGATTAGGAGTTTCAAACTCAAGAGGTGGGTTTCACTCATGCTTTTACTTTGTTTAAGAACATTAAAATGCTTGAGCTGAATGAGGCCGTGAGGGGTCAGTTGATCGGTCCCAAACCTTAGGACCGAATTGATATAATTTTTTGGAACACCAAATGGAGCGTACCGTGACTGCCACGGTTGACGGTTGTTAAATATTGAAATGTCTTATTAAATCATGTATTGGTTTGGATGAGGTCGAAATGGTCAGTGGAAATGCGTTCCACAAAGTAATCGATGAATTGATGAATGACGGAACAAAGAAAACCCTAGGTTTTACTGCCTTGGTGAATAGTGACACGAAAATATATTTTTGTGTGAAAATGTGTTTGATCGAAAGTGATTCAAGTTGAATTGTTTCGTGTTTTTGATCATTAGCCCAAGTGAGCTAATTTTGATGTATATAAAATGAAAATTTACATGACATGATTGTGTGAAGGAATGTTTTGTAAATATACGCAGTTTATATATTTACATGCGAATTAGATCAGATTAAATTGCATACATGCATTCCATATGCACTGGAACACCCTAGGACTATAGGAGTGAGTGCATGAGATGAGTCTAGAGAAAATGGTTCGGAGGGTTGTCTAAAATGTTAATTATCTGAGGGTTGTCTAAAACTAACAATATCAATCGTCGGAGACGGCCCAATTGATATACATCGGAGGGTAGTCAACAAATAATATCAATCGTCGGAGACGGCCCAATTGATATACATCGGAGGGTAGTCCACAAATAATATCAATCTGCCGGAGACGCACCCACCAGATATATACACATTCCGAGGGTTGTCCACAAACAAACAAAATAACAATTCCCTTACAATGAAATTTAGACGAGTGTGAGGGAGCTCTAAGGAGGACTCTGGCACGAGATGATGAGTTGATTATCTCAAGTAATCACTTATCGCTCGAATGTGTTTATTTTGGAATATTGCACGCACTTAGGTAGAGAGCAGCCCACTTAGGCGATTCCACTACTCGAGTACTAGCTCACCCCGTCGAGGACAATATTTACACACAGGAGCGTATAGGGACGGCCTCATTCTAGAGACTGAGGTTTGTAAGAAGTTCTATCGCGCTGTTTGTGATGTATACATGCATAGAATTCTCTAATTTTAATATATGTTGTATAAAAGAGAATTGATTAACTTCTTTGAAACTATTGGATATAGTTGTTGTATCATGATGAGTATTGTTATTGGGCCCAAGTGGTCGTTTTCCTCATGTTATTGTTATATTGATGTTCGGGGATTGTGTTATATGCGTGTTTTGTATTCGTAAGAGCCCCCGTATGTTTAACTCGCCCGATCTTCTCGGGAGAAACGTCCACACCATGATTCACGAGTGTTTCCGGTCGACCGGATAGCCTAACGACCCCGGGTATTGGGGCCAATGTAAGGATATGTTGTCAATGAGTCGCGAAGGTTACTGGATTAAGCCATATAACAGGTAACTGAGGAGACTATTCTAACTTTTACTGTTTAACTCTTATCTATATATAAGTTTTCTTTAGTCTGATAAAATCCATCCCTTTTGTTTATTTGTTTTAATCTAATGTTTTTTTAATGTTTTTTCTATTAAGAAAAACTAAATATTGAAATATGAGAAAATTATATATTTTATAATCCAATTGAAACTCTCATAATTCATTTCATGCTAATTAAATAAAATCATATGTATTTATTTAAAATTTTATTGTTTGATAAAAATTAAAAGTTAATTTTAAAAATAAATAAATAAATAAACAACTAAATACTTAATCGGAACAAAAGTTAAAAAAACAAAGGCCACCTAAAACTACATATCAGCACTCTTTCCATGTCGATAAATTGCACTAATATATGGCATTTTATAAGGTAACTAACACACATGAGGACTTCGTTGTATTCAACATTTTCAGCCAACTGAATTAACCACATATCATCCCTTCTTCATTTCTTTAACAAAGTCTTGCCAATTAATAGTGGACCCTATAAATACCAGTACGTACATCTCTGACCTCTCCCGGCCACTATCTATATATCCCACTGCATATGGCTAACAAGATGGTAGCAGTAGTAAGCTTGAAAGATAGTTACACAGTGAAGCCGGCGGAGCCTACTTTCAATGGCCGTTTAGCTCTGTCGGAGTGGGATCAGATAGGAACCATAACTCACGTCCCTACCATCTATTTCTATAGACCTTCCCAAGACTATATAATGCGGGAAGGCGACGTCTTGGCAACCCTGAGAGACTCATTGAGCAGGGCGTTGGTGCATTTCTACCCACTTGCTGGCCGTTTGTGCTGGATTCAAGGAGGTCGGCTTGAGATCGAGTGCAATTCTATGGGGGTTCAGCTGATTGAAGCTGAATCGAAGGCGACATTAGAGGATTTTGGGGACTTCACTTCATCCCCATACCTTGAATACCTAGAACACCTTGTCCCTAGTGTAGACTACAGTATCCCAATTCATGAACTGCCGCTGATGCTTGTGCAGCTCACCAAGTTCAGCTGCGGCGGAATCAGCATCAGCACCTCTATATCACATGCCGTGGCGGACGGCCAGCGCTCTTTCACTCGGCCCACGAGTGGGCACGGCTCGCCCGGGGAGAGCATGTAGAGACTGCGCCATTCCTCGACCGGACGGTGCTGCTGGCTGGGGGCGGAATGATTAATAATGCCGCTCCTGCTCCTCGCTTTGATCATCAGGAATTCAGGCATCCGCCGCCGTTGATGGGAGAACCGAGTGCTGTCCAGGAGGAGAGGAAAAAGAAGACTACTGTGGCATTCTTGAAGCTGACGAAAACCCAAGTGGAGAAACTGAAGAAGACGGCGAACGAGAGTCGGGTCACGGAAGGGCGTCCTTATAGCCGATACGAGACTATTGCAGCACATATATGGAGATCCGCATGCAAAGCGCGTGGCCACCTGCCTGAGCAGCCGACAGCGATAGGCATATGCGTTGATTCACGCAGCCGTATGTGGCCGCCATTGCCTCAGGCTTACTTCGGCAATGCTACCTTTGATGTCATCGCGGCTGGCCGATCCGGCGAGCTAGCGTCGAACCCATTAGGATATGTTTCCAGTAGAATAAGAGAAGCAATACAGAAAGTGAAGGACGAATACGTGCGGTCCGCCATAGATTTTCTGAGGAATCAGCCTGACTTGTCACGGTTCCAGGATCTACATGCCTTGGGGAGAGATGAAGGACCTTTCTATGGTAACCCAAATCTTGGGGTCATAAGTTGGTTGACTCTACCCATGTATGGGGTGGATTTTGATGGGAGGGAGATTTACATGGGTCCAGGACCCCATGATTTTGATGGAGATTCGTTGATACCAACAGGCTATGATGGAGATGGATCCGTGGTTGTTGCCTTGCACTTGCAGGTATGCCTCCATATGGATGCTTTCAAGAACTTCTTCACGGAAGCCATTGTAGAGCCTTAATTCATTAAACTGAAAACTACACTTATCTTAATAGTACTAGCTAGGACAAAATAAAAGTGACCTTGGCCTGATGTGATGGAAAAAATATCAAAATATGAATATCCCATCATTTTGTGAGGCCCTAGTTATTTATGTTTTCATGATCGTCCAAATTCTCGGTCACAATGAAAGATGTGTTTCATTATCCTACGGAAATAATGCGTACATGAATGAGATATATCATATATGCTTCGTCAATTCTGATCATGAGGGTCCACTTATATATATTACATTAAAGGAACAATATTGAAGAACTTATTTCGTGTCAAAATCTAAAAGTTGATCAAAATAGTATGAATTTTCATTGAGACTGTTACAGACTATATTTTCATGTATGGTAATGTGGAATTTAATCAATTTAGGGAAGGCATATAAAGTGATATTTTGTTTTAGGGTTAAATGATAAAAATTGAACGAAATTATTACAAACAGAAAGCGATAATTCAAAAAAAAAAGTTACAGAGGTAAAATGGGAGGGATTATTGAAATTGTAATCCGACTTAAAGTCAAATTAGAAATTATTATTTAGTTAGGTCTTTTTTTATCAAATAGATTTATATGGTTTTGTAAAATTGATTCCTAGTAGAAGTGTGATTAATTTGGTATACATAGAGCCATCATTATCGTTGTTAGACGCACACATAGTTGATGCAATAAAAGTATATTACAGTGTTAATAATATATTTTTTAAAATATTGTCAATACCCAATCGCATGGGTTTCAACAAGTGATATTCGAGGTAAAAGATCAGGGAAGATGGAATACCAAATCAGAGCAAAAACACTAGAGAACATGCAGAATTACAAGAAAGTTGCAATCTTGTTGATAAAATCATGGTTAACAATAATAATTCCATCCATCCTCAACTCCCATAATTCATGGGTAAGAATTTGATAATTGGTGCATTCAAATACTTGTTTTGTTTAGATCTCAAGATTTGTGGGATTCAGTGAATAATGGTTATTTCGAAGTGACCAATTCAAAATCAGTTTGAGTTACTAACAAAGGAGCAAAAAGATTCATTGAAAGAACTTCAAAAGAGAGATCATAAAGCACTTTTTGCAATATTCCAAGCAGTAAATGAATCTATATTTGGACAAATCTCAAAAGCAGAAATGGAAAAAAGGCTTTAGTTACTCTACAAAAATACGCATAGGTGATGATCGTGTCAATCAAATGAAGTTGCAAACATTAAGAGGTGAATTTGAGTCTCTTCACATGAATGACTTTGAATCTATCTTAGATTATTTTGATCTAGTACAAACATTGTGAACCATATGCAAGCTCATTGTGAGAGCTTGATGATCAACCAATAATGGAGAAAATTATGCGATCTTTAAAGACAGAATTCAATTATATTATTACAACAATTAAAGAAGGTAAAACTATTTTTCGCTTAGATTTAAAGGGTTGATGAGTTCATTGTGTTCACATGAAGAACAGATGAAACATAGAATCAACTCTGTCGGTACCTGGTTCGTTTGATCTTCGAGGCATCAGCAACGTGATATGAACCTGCAAAAAGAAAAGGGTCTGCCGTCTCTCCGATGCTTAAGTCAGCAAAAGGATGGAGAAGAAGGAGAATGAAGTTTTACAATTAGGGTTGCATACCTTACCTTCATAGGGAGCCTTCATTTTATACTCGAATTTCTCCTTGATTATAGGAAATATAATCTCGTAATTCTGGTGATAAGATTTTTCTTTCCTTATCAAGGACTAGTTCTTCCTTATCGAGGATTAACATTTTTGAGGCGTATGGGATTTGGACATTGGGAGATCAGTGGGTAAATATCCTACGGGTGATTTCTTCCCTAATATAGTCCTCCATAACACCCTTTCCATATGTGGTAGGATGGCCAGTTGGGGGGCTCGAGATCCCAGACGAGTTCTAGGATTGCAAGTTTGGTCGGTTCTCGTGTGGTTTTAGTATAGTGGGTCGCCTTGGGACGCTTCATGAGGTGGGCCAGGTGATGGCCCTATGCGGGCGCTAGGCCTATTGAGTAGTGGGTCTAGGCCCAAAGGCCTTGGTACTCACAATGCCCCTCTTTTTCTTCGACTGGAGAATTATCCTCTTCTAGTCGGGGAAAAATATTGTGTTTCGGGACCCCAAGTATGGAGAATTATAGATTATTAATGCGCTTATATTCCAATGTGTCAGTGACATGTGATGTCCCGATGGTGCATTTAGTACGTTTTTTGAGGTTCCACCTCTATATATATGGGGTTGAACCTCCGAAGTTTATGAAGTTGCCAATGGATTCCTCTTTTGTCACACAAAGCCTCTCTTCACTATTGTGATTTCTTCCCCTACCCGTGTCCATAGGCTAGCGAAGGGGGAGAAGTTATGGAGGGAGGCTTTCAAAAGTCTCTACAGCTATTTATCGTTAATGGATATTGTGTGTTTGAAAACGACGTCTGTGTTGACCTATCAGGTGTCCTAGATGGGAGGCCTAACTATGCCAACATCACCTTTCAAAGCTCTTTGTCAGCCTCATGATCGGTCGGAGGTCATGGACAAGGGGCTTGATTATGCTATTGCCTTCTTCCACGCTTATATGTCGGGCTAGGTAGCTTGTGTCGACGCCTCCGGAGGTGCAAACGATCAAGGTGTATCGAGAAGGAGAGTCTTCGCAAAGCATTTCAGATTCTTTATTTTCTTCAATTTTTTCCTTTTTTTTTTTTTTTTTTTTCTTTGACGAATACCGGGTATGGTTGCTTGGACGTATTTGTAGTGGGTCTATCATGGCCACAGTTAACTGTTGTGTAACCACCGATGCCTATCGGGCTTATTTTAATAAGATCCGTTAGCATAATTACACCAAACTTTCTTATCTTTCATTCTTTTCATGTATGTCGATTGGGGTTGCAGCCGTCCTTAGGATGGCTTTTGAGAAGCCTTTACTAGTTGTGAATGATTTCCTACTGCTGTATACCGCCCACTACTGGGCTCGGGGCCGCCTTGAAAGGCACCAAGGGGCCCAAGATTTAGGTGGATTTAAGCCCATAAAGCTTTTGGGCCTTGGAGGTCGATTGATCCAAAGGGCGGGCGTTTTGATGTCTTGGAATATGAAACGGGTCGTGAATATCAGATGTGGGAGATGAGGTGCACGTCTCCTGATATTGTATCGACCCGTCTAAGGCATTTAATGCGCCTGCTCGCGCCGCTCTCTATATAAAGACAAAGGTGCGCATTCAAATACTTTTGCCCAAGAATCCTTTGAGCGTTTGCATCCTCTTGAAGATTTTGGTGAAGGAGCCGAAGAGTCTGCACCATTTTCAATCTCCCGTGGGCTTTTACTGAATACTGTATGTTTGGTTTCACTGCGCACTTTTGGGCCTAAGAAGGTCCCTAGCGACAGAACCTGTGACGCCAGCCGCTTTGGGATTACATTGTTCTGGTGTGTCCCACTAGTTTTCTGAGCCTCGCCTACTCTGTTGGTTATGCTTATCATTTTTCCAAGAGATCGTCGAGTTAATCCTCGTTCTTTGTTTGCTTGTAGAATAATGAGAGGTAAAGAGGAGACTTCCACCCGTCGCCGCTGTATAGCGGATCCATCCGGGAGTTGCTTATCGCGAGCAAATTTTATGTATTTATGTCCATGGAGGAACTAAGGTCTACGAGTCCCCGACCAATATTTTATACTTTAATGTGCCGACTTCATCGTGTTTACTGTGCTAATAACATATCTTCACCGGAGCTTATCGTAACTGGGATTTCGCTTCGGTTTCACATCAGAATCGCTTCTAACACATTACCCCGCCTTCAGGCTTATTCATCCGAATGTTTTTCGGATTTTGATGGGTTGTAGCGTGCTTAACTTTCTCTACCAGTTGGATATTTCGTTAACAGAGATATGTTTTGTCTATACATTGAAGCTGGGGACCGGGGGCTGGCTGTCCATGTTGGTCCACAGTCATCGGCTACAATTCTTAACCGGGCTTCCTGACTCCCCCAAGATAGAGGCGAAGGGGGGTTGTCCTGGTTAGGGGCCCATGGTACGAGACGCTCGGCTCTCTAGGGCTTCCTTTTGATGTGAATCAATCTTTGACGTTCCCTGGTTGGTCTTAGTCTGGTTGCAAATCATGTTCTATCAGATGATTCATGTTTTTGACATGCATCCGTTTTCCTGTTGCTATCCAAGTAAGCACAAGCGGGGCCGGCTAGTCAACTGGATAGAGAAGGCTGGCCTGGAGAACATCAAACGACTATTGGAGATAACAGAGGCAGAGCGTAATCAAGAGCTTCTCTTAACGACGAGGAACTTGCTAGAGCTGGCTGCCTACACCTTTCCTTACATCATCCCCGTCGTTCCTCTCTCGTTGCCCGTAGAGCTCATTGAGGGAGAGCACTTTGTTCTCACCAACCTTTGCAAGTCTAGCCTGGGTAGCTCTTTTAAAGCGGTTACTGCTCAAGAAGACCAAGCGGAGGTTGCCATAGGGGCCTTAGTGAGGTATGTCCGGGTCACCTAGTCCCAAAGTCTGTGGTCTACCCCCTTACCTGAAAAGAAGGAACGAGATAGGAAGAGGGCCTAGCAAACTAAAGCAATCAGCTTCAGGTTGGAAGGTTTCATGGATTGGACGGGTGTACTTGCCAGTGAGTCTACCAAGGAAGAGGAGATGTCTATGCTTACCGTCGGGTTTGCTGCACAGATGCGAAAGCAGATTACGGACTAGGAGGATGAGTTCGCCCCCATATCTGAGGGGAAGCGTCCAAGGCGGTCTTCTCTAGATGAAGAGGCCTAGAAAGACCAGGCAATAATTCCAATGGACTCCCCCGACCGAGCCACCAATGATCAGCCAGTTCCAGAAGGCTCCCCTAGTGGGGTCGGCGTGCCTCTAGAGGAGGGGATCCTAATTGGGGGTCCTTATGTTGACGAAATTGGGGAGGGGTCCCCCTTAGGGGTTGCTGCTGCTCCACTACTACCGCCCAAGCCAGCAAATACCGTGCCTAGCAAGAGAAGTGCCACCCGACCACCGTCGGTCAACACGCACGCTCTATGAGAGGATCCACCGGCATGCGTTTAAGGAAAGCAATAAAGTCTTCTTCTTTTTGATATAGAGGGTGCTCTGGGAGATCATTCACCATTGAGCTCCCTTTAACCGTGCTGAGCTCTCCACAGCACATGCGCAACCTCTGTCCTAATTACTTTCGAGTACCAGTGGCGGCTAGCGCAGAGCAGTATTCCATCCCATTCCCCGTCTATATGAATAAGGAGGCTTTCTAGTCGGTGGTCGTGGACGGGATGTTCATTCACAACCATGATTTTAACCGATCATCCGAACTGGTACGTGCTCCCTTACTTGGTTACTATTTTTGTTTAGTAAGTTTGTTCTAACTTCTCTTTTATAGGCTATGATGGCCATCCGGAATATGGCCCGCCAACATAGGGAATTTTAGTCCCGACTAGATGACGCCGAGAGATTGTGGCTTTACGCCCAACTGCGCCTGCTAACTGCCTGTGCGCTTCCCAGCTGGCTACAGGAATCTAAGTTGCAACATTGGAAGAAGGAGGCCAAAGCTGGTGCGGATAAGATTGAATCCAAGAAAGGGACGAGGCCAGCGGCAGTGGGCCGAGGGTGGCTCGCCTAGCAAAATAGTGAGCGAAAGAGGCTAAGGCAATGGTAGAGGATGACCTGACTAGGGTCCTATATGCCTTGGCGGCTGCGGAGGAAGATGAGCGCAGGTTGGAGGCTGAGGCTACCCGTCTGACGGTTGAGTGAACGTCGCTCTTATTTGATCTTGAGGCATCTAGGGATGAGGTGTCTACTCTTCATTCCCAGACAAGTAAGGACAAGGAAGCCATGGTGGAAGACTACCAGAAAGCCTTAGAGCAGATTTTTACTTATGGCTACGGATGGTGTGCGTTCAAACATGGCATCCATGGTGAACGGCCAAGGTTTCCGGATGGCATTCCTGACTCAGCTCCCGGCCCCAACAATCGTCGAAGCCAAGGCTGTGGAAGTACACCTGGCTGAAACGACAAAAGATCCGGTGGGGGGAGTCATCGCAGAGGAGCGGGGCTGACTTTTTCCCTTATTAGTGTTGGTTATTTTAGGAGAATTTTGTAAGGGGTGTTGTTTTTCCACCATAATACATATTATTCCTTGTAATCCTCTGGCGCTTTTTAGTGCATTTTAATGAGATACAGAGGTGCCAGCAGAATGTGAGTCATGTTTGATAAAAATCCCTGCATGGCCACAACCATGTCTAGGTTCCCGTTTTCTTTTATTTTGAAAATGCCAGTAGACCAACAACCAGGGCTAGGCTTTCTCTAAGTGCTAGCAGGGCAACAACCATGTTTGGATTTTTTTTATTTTTTTATTTTATGTGCCAGCAGGACATCAATCATATTTGGACTTTTAGAATACCAAACTTTTAGGATGCCAACAGGACAACAACCATGTCTGGACTTTTAGAATGTCAGTAGGATAACAACCATATCTAGGCTTTTAGAATGCCAACAGGACAACAACCATATCTGGACTTTTTAGAATGCCAGCAGGACAACAACCATATCTTGACTTTTTAGGAAGAAAACAATCAGAGATTTAAGAGAAATGTGTAAAGGATAATCTTTTATTTTATTGATGATAATCTCCTCAAAGAATACACTATTGATAATACTTCTTAAGATGCATGGCATTCCACATCCTGGGAACAGTGGTCTCGTCTAGTTTGCTCAACGCATAAGACCTGACTGTCCTTACTCGAACCACCATGTATGGTCCTTCCCAATTGGCTTAGAACTTCCCGTCTGTTGGGTTGGTCGTGTTTTCAAAGACCCTTCTTAAGACTAACTCCCCGGCTTTGAATGTACGTGGCTTTACACGCTGGTTGTGCAAGTTTGCTAGCCTCTATTGGTATGATGCTATGCGCACAATCACCGCTTCTCGGAGTTTGTCTGTTGCGTCTAGGTCTTTGGTTATGGCTTCGGCATTTGCTTCCTCTAGAATTTCTGTCTGAATGGTGGGCATCCCGATTTATGTGGGGATGATAGCCTCCATCTCGTATGTAAGGGCGAACGGTAATTTCCCCATTGGCTTCCGATTGGTTGTTCTGTAGGTCCATAATACTCCTGGTAGTTCTTCAACCCACTTTCCTTTGGCTGAATGTAGACGTTTTTTCAGAGCTAATAGGAGTGTTTTATTAAACGCTTCCGCCTGGCTGTTGCTTTGCGGGTACCGCAAGGTCAAGTATAAGTTTTTGATTTTTAGTTCGCTGCAAAAGTTCATATATACTTGACTATTGAATTGCGGCCCATTGTCTGTTACAATTGATCGGGGTATTTCGAACCTGCACACAATGTTCTTCCATATAAACTGAACGATCTCTTTATCTTTAATGGATGTGCTAAGGCTTCACTTCTATCCATTTGTCGGCGTATCTCGATAGCAACCAGAATGTACCTTCTTCTAAGCCGTGGCGGTAGGCAAGTAAATGGGCGGCCAAGGGCTTATTATGGTTGTTAAATTTTAGGCTGGGAGCTTTGAGACGGGGGCATGTCTCTAGCAGCGGTCGCACCTTTTAACATAAGCAGCGACATCCACACGCATGGTTGGCCAATAGTACCCTTGGGTACGAGCTCTATGCGCCAGCGTCCTGCCGGTTGGATGATTTCCGCATTTCCCATTATGGAGTTATGCCAATATGTATTGTCCTTTCTAATAAGTGAGGCACTTAAGATAGGGCCCGCCCAGGGACTACTTATATAGCTGCCCGTTAATGAGGGAGAACCGAGCTGCTTGGACTTAGATCTTGTGGGCTTCAGCCTTGTTATCCGGCAATTCCCTCGATATTAAATAGCGGGCTATTGGAGTCATTCAAGAAAGACCCATTTCGTCTATTTCATTCACTCGATTGATAGTGATCGACGGCTCTAGCTGGTAGTACATGAGTAGGAGCACTGTTTCTTTTATTGGTAAGGACGCGACTACGGCTGCCAAAACGTCTGCCTTTTCATTAGAATTTCTCAAGACATGCTCCAGCCGCTAAGCTGCAAAACTTCCTAACCATAGGTTGACTATACTCACATACTTGGTCATGCGCTGGTCTCTTGTTTCATATTTTCTGTTTACTTGCCCCACAACCAATTGAGAGTCGCTTCTTATGATGATTTTTTCTGAGGATACGAAGATTGCGAGGTCGAGCTCGGCTATTATTGCTTCATACTCAGCCTCGTTGTTGGAAACGGGAAATCTAAACGTATGGCTTGTTATATTATTTCCCTTATTGGGGCTTCAAGTTGTAGCCCCAGTCCAGCTCCCAACTGTCGCGAATCGCCATCCATATTCAGGATCCACCAGCTACAATTGTCTGACTTTGTTTCCCGTTGAGGAACCTCTGCTAAAAAGTTAGCCAGTACTTACCCCTTCATCGCCAGATGAGGTTTATATTGAATATCGCACTCACTCAGCTCAATCACCCATCGAGCCATCCGCCCCGATAGATCGGGCTTATGTATAGTGCTCCTTAGAGGGAGGTTGGTGAGTACAATGATAGGGTGTGCCTGGAAGTAGGGACGAAGTTTTTTTGCAGCTACTTGGAGTGCTAGTGCGGCCTACTCGAGATGTGTATATCGAGCTTCTACCTCGAATAGGGACTTGCTTACAAAGAATATGGGTCTCTGCTTCTGATTTTCATCTTCTTTGAATAATGTTGCACTTATCGAGATTTCAGAGACTGCCAAATAAATATAGAGTGTGTCCCCGGCTTCAGGGCTAACGAGAACAGGTGGTTCGGTGAGGTATTGTTTGATGGTTGTAAGGACCTGGTCGCATTCTTGATTCTAATCGACCTATTAGGCTCCCTTTAGGGTGGCAAAGAACGGCTTCAAACGATTTGTGAAGCGAGATATGAACCGACCTCGAGCCGCCAGTCGACCAGTCAGTTGCTGAACCCCTTTTCTGGAAGAGGGGGTCTGAGAATCCATTATGGCCTTGAGCTGGATGAGACTAGCCTTTATCCCTCTCTATGTTACCATAAAGCCAAGGAATTTGCCCGAGTTGACTCCGAAAGCGCATTTCAAAGGGTTAAGTTTCATGTTGTGTCTTCGCAACAGCTCGAAGGTTTCTAGTAAAGGCCTTATGTGGTCAAGGCGTTCTTTGGATTTTACAAGCATATCGTCGATATAAACCTCTATGGATTTACCTATCAGGGGTCAGAATATCTTGGTCACCATCCCTTGATAAGTTGCCCCTTTGTTTTTCAGACCAAACGACATTAAGTTGTAGTAATATAATCCGTGGGGCGTGATGAAGGTCGCTTTTTAGAGAAGGCTGCCCTAAACGCATTGCACGTCATGCTTCGATGCTTGCATCCACAAATCGATCTATATGTGGCAAGGAAGCTATCCAGAGAGGCTTCATTGATATCGCTGTAGTCTGCCACATACGCGCCCACTTACACCCCCCCTTTGGTACCACACCACATTGGCCGCCCATTCGGGATACTTTACCTCCTTATAAATCCTACATCGCTAAGCATTGTCTACTTCCGTTTAAATGATCTCGTTGGATTAATCCGTACTGAACCACCTCACCCTTTGCCTTATCGGGGTTTACGATGGGAGGATGTCAATTTTGTGAGAAGCTACTGTTGGACTTATCCTAACCATATCAGAGTGTTTCCAGGCAAATACATCAATGTTGTGCAGTAGTGCAAGTCATAACTATGCTTTTACTTCATTGGACATAAGCGAACTGACGTAGGCAACTTTCTCTTGCCCGTCCAACTCCACTTCTTCTAGTGGATCCACAACCAGCGGGTCCTTTTCTTCCACCTTAACTTGGGTGGCATATTGTGATTGCTATACGGGTGAAAGATCGTCCTGGGAGGTCAGTTTCTAATCGCACTTCCTCCTTGCTCAGGCAGGTCGCTGATAGCATTGTCGTGCGGCCGCCTGGGGCTGCCAAAAGGTCGAATTCCTCTACACTTGTCAAATATCTCATTTTGCACGTTGATTCGCACCGCTCATGGACCTTCATGGAGTATAGCCAAGCCCGGCCCACTATGGCATTATAAGGCCCCAAGTCTTCAATGACTGAGAACAAAACCCGCTGAGTGACTAGCCCAACTCTCATAGGAAGTGTGATATCGCCCAACGTCGTTGTAGTTGCTCCATTGAAGCCAGAGAGGATTCGCCCAGTTGAATTTAGCATGTTAGAAGAAAGCTTCATTTGTGTGAAGGCTGGGAGTTCAAGCAAGTTTGTCGCACTGCCTAGATCCACCAATACCCTATGCACATCAAAACCATTAATACAGAGGGTGAGTACTAGGGCATCGTAGTGAGGCATAATGACCCTGTTCGGGTTAACTGAAGGAAAGGATATAGGGCCATCTATTGGCTCAACTGTTAGTAATAGTGCTCTAGGCCTATCGTATGGACATGGTATTTTGACTATTTATGAGAATTAATTATTATGATGATTTGCATGTTTATTATATATAATGTCCTTAATATTATTAATTATTTTAAATGTCCCTTTAATCGGGTTATTGTTATAGGAATAACAATGAATTAAGATTAGTATAAAGTTTGATTGGTAATTGCAGATGAATATGTATGAGATACAAACTTAAATTTATATATATTTGTTGAGAACAAATATCGACGCACCGCCTTCGAGATTAATACATGGATCAAAGTCATAAGTTAATCTCTAATAGTTAGTTATTAAATCCTTTGACCCGAGATCGCTTATAGCTCTCAACATAAGGAATATTGTGTTTTGATATAATCAAACGTTGTCTTTAATCTGGATGACTATAGTTGTTATACTTGAACATAATACAATTATGTAAAGGAGATATGAGCGATTAAGATGGAATTTGTCCCTCTTATTATAAGAGAAATATCTTCGGTCCCCTCGAATAACACAGATCGGAAATGCATTTACGCGCTTCAACAAATTGATGGAGATCACGTCGCTGTTATCATCAATTGCTTGAAAGTAATCAAAGATAGAACGATATAAGGTTGATTTTTGTCCATGCCTATATTCTATCATATATCATGAGACAAAAGGATTATGTCATTAGCTATATTATGTTGTCTTCGGATCATGAGCTTTTCATTTAACTTAGGTAGTCATAATGTCTGCTAGAGGCCACTTATGTGACTTGTAGGATCAAAATGTGATTTAGGCCCACCGCCACGTTAATTGAACTTATGTGGCCGCACATTAAGAAACGACAATGTTATACCACTCTCTCGTAGTAATTTAAAATGATGAGATTATTTTAAATTACAACAATTAGTTGTTATTTAAATTAATTAATTTTGAGAAAATTTAAATTTTGTGATTTAAACTATAACAAATAATTAATTTGTTTATATTTTCTTATTTGGATAAGAAAATAATCAGAAGGGTTTTTTAAAATAGTTTTAAATATATAATAATATGCAATTGCTTTCCTTATTCGGGATAAGGATTTGAATTTAAATTGTTATTTAAAGAGTTTTAAATATATACAATATAAATAAATTCGCTCTTATCTCGATTATGATTGAATAACTGTTATTATTTAAAAGAGTTTAAATATATAATAATATAAATTGCTTCCTTATCCGATAAGGATTTGAATTTAAAATTGTTATTATTAAAAGAGTTTATATATAATAATATAAACACCAAACCCTAGCATACTTATATAGATATATATATGTGAGACATATATATTTTGGTTGTAGTCGTCTTTTACTCAGAGAACAACCAAAACATAGAGACCCTAATTTCGTTTTGAGAAGACGAACCTGAACTAGCATTCAACAAGATCGTTCATTATTTGTTCATGTGTGGATACTTGTAGAGTGTGGTCGCCAGAAGGCAAAGACCTTGATCCAATGAACCAAGACGTTGTGACTAAGGCTTGACGAATCGATTCACAAGAGGTAAGTTTCGTTTACTCCTCGATTTTATGAAACGCATGTGATCCTTGGTGGTTATGATAAAATTTTAAATTCACGTATTTATGTTCCAATCAATTGATATTCCCGCTCCAACCCAACATCAACTTCTCCTTGGTTGCTTTCTGTGTGGACGACATTCACCCTAGCTTTAACCATAGCTGCCCTGACGAGTCTCTTTTGTTATCATTTTGATTGATACTAATCATCAGTTGGGTTATGGTTGGTTTAAGCTCTGATGGAGTCGCCTGACTGGCTACAATTCTCCCTATGGGCCACCCCGATTCCACTCCCTGATCAGCTTCCCTGAGGTACCTCCTGAGGTGTCCCGCCTTGATCAACTTTTCGACTAGGAACTGCAGACTTCGGCACCGGTTGGTTTCATGTCCATGGTCTCAGATAATCGTGATCGAGAAGGTTTTATTTCTCTCGAGCGGATCATCTTGATGTGGTAAGCCATTTGAAATATGGCAGGGTTAGAACGAGGGGCAAATGTTCTTCGCACGAGATGTTTAGGGGAGTGAATTGCAAGGACTCTTCTTTTATGAGATCAGCCCTGTCGCCTGCTCGCTTTGACCTTCCTTGGATGTGGACGGCTTCTTTCTCGTCGGCTTATCTTTCTCAACCGGTTGGTTTGTGATCATGACCGTATGAGTTGCTGCTCGGATATAGTCCTCCAATGTTGAGTACATGTCTACCCCCTTGTATAACTCTTCCATTGTTGCTGGCGGGTCTAGAGATAGTGAATGGAAGAAGGGGATTGACGACCTAAAGCTTCTTTGGAAGCTTCTCTGCGTGCCCTAGAAAGCTTCTTATGCCCTTCATTGATGATGGTGGAGGTGGTTTCTCTATTGCCTCAATCTTAGCTCTATTGACCCTGTCCCTTCAGAATCCGTGGCTAAGTACGATGCCTTCTTCATGTACCATAAGTGGCACTTTTCCAATTCAACACAAGATTGGTTTCTTCACACCTAACAAGCATCGTTCTCAAGTTTTCTGCATAATCGTCAAAAGAACTCCTCACACTGAAAGTCATCCATGAACACCTCAATTGTATTTTCAACCATATATGAGAATATAGCCATCATGCACCACTGGAATGTGCCTGGTGCATTGCACAGCCCAAACGGCATTCGCCTGAATGCAAATGTACCATACGGGCACGTGAATGTTGTCTTCTCTTGGTCTTCAGGGGCTACGGCGATCTGATTGTACCCAGAGTACCCATCCAAGAAGCAATAGTATTCATGCCCTGCTAGCCTATCCAACATCTAATCTAGAAACATTAGTGGAAAGTGGTCTTTTTGAGTAAAATTTTGGTCTGGCTTCCTAGTCGATACAAACTTTCTATCCCGTGATTGTTCTAGAAGGCACATATTATTCTCTGCCAATCACCGTTGTTCCTCCTTTCAGGTATTACTTGTAACACTCACCTGCTAATCATTTTGAGATAAGATATATAACCCCGCATCCAAATTAATTTTTAGTACTCAAGGACAACCTCTTTCATAGTTGGATTCAGTCTCCTCTATGCTTCCACTGACGGCTTATGACCCTCTTCTAGTTGAATTCGATGCATGCACATAGAGGGGCGAATCCCCTTTAAATCGGCTAAAGACCAACCAATTGCATCCTTATGATCTCTAAGCACCCAATATCTTTCTCGATGTCGCCGAGACGCTGAAATAAATACTGGTGCGTGTGCCTCCCAAGATAAGCTGCATCTTTAAATGGGCAAGGTAGTGGGTTTTGCTCTACCTTGGGTGGTTATTCAAAAGAGGGTATTGACGTCTTAGTGTTTTCACTTAGAGGTTCATAGTATTTCCTTCCATTAGGTTCGAAGGAGTTCATCCAATTCACATACTCGGCAGCCTCTTCACTCAAGTTCTCTTAATCACTCTGTACCAGGCTAGCCTCCAAAGGGTTAGTGGGTCCACTATTGTTGGACACTATAGCCTCAACAGTCTCTACTAAGAAGCATGCATCACTCTCTGTTAGGTGTCTCATAGCTTTGAATACATTGAATTTGACCTCATCATCTTGTACTCTCAATTTCACCTCCTTCACATCACGCTTTCCAGCTGCTAGAAATAGCCTTCCCAAGATGATAGGTATTTCTTTATCTTCTTCCATATCCGTAACAATGGGAATCATTAAAGATGAATCTTTGTCCACTTTGACCAGAACGTCTTCTATTACCCACCCTCACCCCTCCCTTAGGTGTTTGACCTTATCCGCCAACTGAGGATCGTCAGCGAACTTCACCTAATCCCAATCGGTTCGAATATAGATAATGCAGACGAGGTTTGAGGCTTGCCCCAGATCACACAAGGCCTTCTCAAAGATGGAATTTCCAATTGTGTACCTGTGATAGTAAAACTCGCGGGGTCTTTAGATTTGTGGCGCTTTGTTACAGATTTACACTACATTCCTCGTTGAGGTCACCGTCTCAAAGTTCACGCCTTTCTTTTCTCGACGCATTTCCCTTCATGAATTTCACGTAATCAAGATCACCAATGCACTCCAAGAAAAAAGAAATGTTTATATGCGCTTGAATACCTCCGTAAACTTGGTGAATTACTTGTCCAATTTTACTCTTCTTCAAGCTGAGGGTAATGGATCGGGACAAGAGGTTCACTCTATGCGGTCGCACTCGTGCCCAATTTCTTTTTCACCCAACTTTTTCTGATGGGGTTGTTCCTCTACTACCTTGTCGGCCCGCTGTCGATCACTTCTTCCGCCTCTACCTTACCTTATCACCGGTGGTCAGCTCTGGCACGCAGTTCTTCGCCACCCCACGTGACAGCCTTACATGCTCATTACCCTCTTGCCTCGGGTTCACCTCATAATTAATCGGTAATGCTCCCCGCTGCCTCTCCGTCAACATATTGGCCATTTAGCCCATTTGCACTTCTAAGTTTCTCAATTGTGTTGCCTGATTGTTCAATTGGGTGGTCTGGTTCTGCAAATTCACCTTGGTCTCATTCATAAAGGCGCTGTGCGAGGTGAGCAATTTTGCAAGTGCTTGCTCCAAGTCTACTTTCTTCTCAGGGGGTGGTTCATTCACTTGGGGTAGTGGCATGTTATTCTGACTATTCCTCCATCCATAGCTTTGATTATTCGACCATTATGATCAGCTTCTCCATCCTCGCCTCGACTCGATTCCGATTTTGGTATCTGCTCTGACATGCATCATCCGCATTCTACCCTTCTCGTCAGAGTTGGACTTTACTCAATTCACATATCAGCCCGCTTCATCGTCATCCGCCCCGATTGACACTCCATAAGATCGTGTTGGTCCATCTAAGATTCACACAAATTTCCCACGGATTATTCTGAATAGCATTTACTATACCCTATTGCTTCTGCAGCTGTTTAGTTAATTGTGCAACATGATTTACCAGGTTACTTAGAATCTTCGTGGTTCAGCCTCCGCGAGGGCTTCCTAGGTGCCGATCTATCTCAGCTACTGATTTTCTCATTGTATCTTCTAAGATCTCATAGGCTTGATCTGTTGTTTTCTTCATCAAGGCGCCTCTTGTTGAGGCATCAATAATTTTCCTAGCTAAGTCGCTTAGACCGTTGTAGAACGTATGCATTTGCATCCACTTAGTTAATATGTGATGTGGACATCTCCTCAATAGCTCATGAAATCTCTCCCGAAGCCTCGGCTAGGTTCTCCCCTCAAATTGTGCGAGATGTGTTAGTTTCCCTCTGTGGCCAGGCTCTCTTCGGTGGGAAAATTTTGGTCATAAATTTCTGCACCAAGTCATTCCATGAGTTAATGGAATCTGGAGGTTGGCTGGTCAACCAGTGATTAGCCCGATCGCTAAGTGACAATGGGAATAGCCGCAGTCTGAGAGTTTCTTCAGTTACCCCATTATTGTGACACCCCAAAACCGGGGTGTCCGTTGACTACCCGTCAACCGCGGAAAATCTATTCGTCTCGTATTGCGAGACCCATACCTAAGTAAAAATGGCCACTTGGCCCCCTGCACCTTTGTATGGGGAGCTCTACCCAAATACATAACCTGTCCCAAACAGTTCACGTGACCACACGGGGGTCCCAGTAAGTAAAATAATGGCCACTTGATTTGCATCAATACTCACAAATAAATATTCTGACCAAATATATCTCACATGGTTTAAGAGTTAACACACTACTCTTAATCTGAAGAACATATATTAAAATTATAAAATTCTAATACATGTCATACAAAATAACTACCAAAAACCATCAAAGCCACAACCCGGCTTTCTTCAAAATCGGCCTCTAAGATGAGCCGTCTTCCCAAACGCCCCATTACACGAAATGATATTCCCTTGGTGAGCTATATCGCCCGGTATTAGATTACCTAAATGGGTTACTCCCCACTATGTGCATATGATGATCCAATGTAAACACCTCAAATAAATTCGTGATCCTACTTGAATGTCTAAATGACTAACCCATGTCTGAGTCCTCACCGACTCCCTCACACTTGCCCTAAGCCATGTATGAAAGCACCATTTCAAAACAAAAATTGTTGTTCTCGAATACCTTACCAGTTTAGGTAAAAATATAGGACTACCCTGCGGCGAATGTGTGGAGAACCTTGAAACAATACATGGGCTCCTTGACGTGTAATTGTAGGACCATCTCGATACCATTCTCCAAAAAATCATCCAGTGAAATTCACTAGCAACAATGTTCGTTTTAGTTTTCTTTTCGTATAAATGCCTTGTGCTAATTTAGGTGCAGAGTGCATATGAAATACATTATACCATTTCAACACAATTTATACAACACATGCCAATACATCATCATGCATATATTGACATAAATTAAATCCACAACAACATATTTACTCTATTTTGTCAGTAACATCAAATTTAGCTCACTTGAGCTAAACCATTTCCACACAATTCATGCACACAACAAATGGGCGATTTTTGGTCGATTCACACAAGCAGACGAGTGGGCATCCGCAGGTAACCCGCTCCGCAATACTCGGTTCCACTTTGAACCCGAAATCCATAATGCATTCTGGCCTCATACACCACAACACCAATTTATTGTATAAATTATGACCCAGGCTCCAAGCAGTCCATACGACATCACGGATACATCCTGCGACCACTAAAAATTTTCATTTACGTTCGAGTTTTAGGACCCGATCAAACAACCCTCCACGACCTCAATCATACTCAACCATCAACAAAACACTTAAACAGAGGTAAAGCAAGTAGGATAAAACCCCTACCTCACGGATTTTGTCGAAACTCCCTAAAATCGGTGCCCATGCGTAGTCCTCACCGCGTAGAACAACTTTCCTTCTTGGCCTAAAGAAATCCGATGGTCCGATCGCCCGGGATCTTAGAGAAGTTGAACCTCTCTCCGCTAAAAACCAAAACACAACTCAACTGCGTCACACTTTTCTCATTGGCTTCCACGTTTTGGTCTCTTTTGAAGAAGATGACCCAGCCCCAATGGCTCTTTTGTCCTTATTATCATTTACAATTCAATTAATGCCATCCATGTCCCTTCTCTTGGATTTTTGACACTTGGCACTATCTAGGCCGTCCATTTCCATCCTCTCTCTGCTAAATGCGGCGTGTGTCGTAGTACATGTTACAGGTGGCTTTTTCGCATCGCATGTGGCTTGCTATTATCGGCGGGTGTCTTGAAGCCTCCTGAAATCCCAGTAGTTACCTCTAACGACTGAAAATCCTGTGACGGCCGTATTGCTTGCTTCAATCTCGTATAAATTTTTTTTATAAACTTATGATTTTATAAAATTTCGTGACATAACACGGTACATATAGGACATGTCCCAAATCCTGTATACCTGATTTACACTATTTCAAATATGGCAACCAGCAACATTCTTTCAAAAAGAGCCTCAAGCTCCACACATTTTCACAAAACCACCTTATGTACATACATATATTCCTTTATACAAATTCAAAGTATTTTCTTACAAGTGATTGTGTTGACAACGATACTAAAGTCGGAGAGTCCTATTTTGCTCAAGCTGTCTGGCGTGCATGCACGGAAAATAATTTTAAAACAGGAAATAATAGGCTAATGAGCTCGAGTGAGTGTTGCTTTATAAATTTCTTTTTAAAGAAAATATCTCAGCGGTAAAAGCTACTCTTTCTGAAGATATTTTCTAAAAATCTTCTTGCTTTGTAAAAAGTTTCTAAAACTTTCATGCCTTGCTTTGCTTTGCTTTTCTTTAAAAGTTTCCAAACTTTTATACTTGCTTGCTTTGAAAGTTTACAAAACTTTTCAAAATCTCTTGCTTGCTTACCTTACTTTAAAGTTTCCAAAACTTTTCATAAACCCACCCAGCTAAAAGTTTATAAAACTTTTCTCAAACATGAGACACAGGCTCAAACCGTTTTCCTTTAAAACAAACAGAACTGGGCTCAACCGTGCACCGATGGTTGATTTTCAAAGCTGTATAAAACATTCTTATAAATCATCAACCAACTGGGCGCTCCTACTTGCTATGCTAGTGAACACGGGAGCACAGGCATCATCGGTGGCGGTGGAAGGACTTGGTCGCATCACTGGGATTGGAGGGCCTTGGCCCCGCGTCACCTTTTTAGGTAAATATGGTGGAATTGACGCGGGTCTCCATCACCGTAATTTAGTTAGAGCTCACAGCCTATATACTCCGATCGTGCACGGTCTCCTTTAAATGCATGATGCATGATCTAGGACTAGGCCCCAAGTAATCTGCATCCATGTATGATATCCCAACAGCTGCTTGCGTACGGAATACCTCGGCCGTGTGCTTGCTTAAGACTAGGGATTTTGGTTAGGCCTATTTTACAAAATAGACTTTATTTGCTTGCTTGCTTCTTTGAAATATGGTTTTACAATTCAAAACCATTGCCCCTTACTTTATAAAAGTATAGTTGATTACATCAAAATCATTAATTGTTTGCTTTTCACATATGGTTTAAATCAAAACCATTTTGTTTGCTTAAAAACTCATTGTTTGCTTTAAACATGGTTTACAATTAAAACCATTAAATACCAATGTAAAACAGTTATAATATGTAATACACTAGTATTTGAAAAATAGGTTTAGAACACTCACCTCTTTGTTTCCCGAAGCCCAGGCACAACTCCACTACTTTCCCGCATTTACTTTTAACCTACACACTCAACGAATACGGCAACGTATTGTGCTGCGTATAAGCATTAAAACTTAACGTACTTTACCGCAAGTCACTTTAGGGTCTACGACATTCATATAAAAAGTCAAATTAACCAATTTACTCTTGAACACTAAAGCTAACAGCCTCATTTTGGTAAACCTTTTCCAACAGTACTCTCTGGACTTTATTACCCAAAAAATAATTCAAACAGTCTTCAAAAATTATGAAACTCTCCATATCAGTCCTTTATATATCCAATGACATTTCTTTAAATTTTCAATTTAAAATTCCTTCTCTAAGGGCCTCAACCACATAACACAAGTTACAACATGTTTTTGATGCCAAATTGGTTAGCTCACTGAATCACCTACTATTATCCTTAATTTATGGGGTCTTAACTCCATAAATGCAGAAGTCCTCTTCCTCATTTGAAGCTATGGTTCTAGATTTCTTCTCAATTAGAACCTTTAATTTGGATCACCAAAACTCAAGTTATTGTATTTTATATCTAGATTACTCAAATTGGCAGAACAGAATCTGCACATAGCTCCACTTAAAACAATTTCTGGGCACTTTGGGGTCACAATTTGCATGCACTTCCTTCAGCTAACTTATTCCCCTAGAGGTCTATTTTACCCATAATTTTGAATCACTCAATTTGGATGAGTGAAACTCCACTTATGGCCAAAACACTACAACAATACCCAAAGCGAGCATAATCAGTGGCTACGAGGCTCACCTTTCGATCCATATTTGGGAGCCTTAGAGATACAATTTGCTCTTGGTCCCTTCTATAAACTTGTAGCCCTATCTCTTATGGTTTCTTTCCAATTGAATCAATTGATTTGGATGATTATAATTTAATCTATATCCAAAACAAGAACAGGGGTTTTACAAAATTTTGACAGCAATTCCTTTAAAAACCCAACGTTCTCCTTTGTTTTTACAGCCATTCCTCAAAACCAATTCGACAATCAAGACAACATAAACAACACAAAACCTAGCTTTGGAACTAGATCAAAACCAAGAACCATGAAATCCATATAAAGGAATCGATAATCCATAAAAAAACACAGAAATCCAAATACACTTGGTTTGAGAAATAGCTTATCTGCTTAGTTGTTCTTGCCCTCTTCTCCCTTCTTCTTATCTTCTTCCTCTTCTTTTCACCCTTCTCCTCCTCTCCTCGTTTCCTAGCTTTTGTGAGACAAAAAAATACAGACTTTAAGTTTGTCTCATATCTCCTTTATAATCCCATTTTTGACTTAATTATTATTAAGTCCTTAATCTCTCAAAAATTGCACATCAACTCTTGGAATTTTTATTATGGCCCATCTCTACTCATTTTATGATTTTCATATCCCTTATGACAATTACAATTTTATCCTTGTTCTAGTACCATGATTTCGGGTTCACTAAATTTATCATTTCATATTTTCATCCTTAAAAACAAGTCCCAAAAATATTACAATTTCACTTGGTGCTCTTACTCGCCCTAGTTACATGTCTTGTACACTATCTCGGGTCGAGTTACAACATGTTGTTTCTGACACCCGATACTCGATGTCTCGAAAAATGAATAAATTCAAGCTTGTCTCGAAATTCGAAATTAATGTGGTAGCTAGATTTCGCAAGACGATTCCAACGGTGAAATCCGTTTCGTCATTTGAGATCTAGAAAAATTTCGGGTTTTGACCGAAATTATGATTTTGCCCTTTTTCAGAAAATTGGAATTTTCTCGGGTCTTACAATTATACTTGACTGTGTCATAGACTTCGATAAAGCTGGTCAAATGTGCATTCGGATTCTCACTAGGTAGCCCGTGACTGTATATTATTGAGCATTTGCAAAGTACTCATTTGCTTCAAAGTTGTTCACTTGTATGGGTGGTGATGTTCAGTGACTGAACTCCATTGGCAAATTGTAACTGAAACTCCTTGGTAACATATCGTGGATCCTTCGAGAATTTGTCTGAAGGAGTGTGGTGGCACGATTTCTATAGTTACATAGGACCATTTCACTTGTGGTTCATCCACATCATGAATTTGTCTTGCGTACACTTGATCTTTGCATGATTCGGAGCTGGTTCTGTGGGGCTATCTCATGTCGATGCAATGCGATACGGCTCGGGATCAAATGGGACGATTCCTGTGATCTTGTCTTTGCATACACTCTAAATACCTTCCTAAAATCACAGGATGAGATCTGAGCCAAATCACGGCCTGTGGATCTGATAAAGGAGAACACGTAAACCGGGAATAAAAGTAAAAATGGAAAAAATAGAAAATGATCAATAAGTGAGAAGAACTACTTGAAAGTAAAATTGATCAAAGTACTATCTATAGCGCAGTTACCATCTATCAGCACTAAACTTCTCCCAATGACGAGGCAAAAACTTAGTAAGCGCTTCGCGTGAGTGTGTAAAATTAGGTGGGAAATGCAAACCCATGTGCGCAAGTATACGTGTCGAGTTGACGTAGTGTAATGGTTAGTCAAGTGTCGTTCCCTCGAAGAGAAGCGTGTTGACTATTGATTTTGACAATA
This sequence comes from Tetrastigma voinierianum, assembly GCA_016808115.1. Classification (NCBI taxonomy): domain Eukaryota; kingdom Viridiplantae; phylum Streptophyta; class Magnoliopsida; order Vitales; family Vitaceae; genus Tetrastigma; species Tetrastigma voinierianum. The sequence continues at coordinate 206,037 of JAEQBH010007094.1, forward strand.
TTTGGATCTAATCCTAAAGCGAATTACGACTAAATTACTAGAATTTACAAAAACTTAAAATTGGATGTATTTAATTATATCGATGATGAGAAACCTAGGGTTTTACCATCTCCTACCACACTTGATGGATGTCAATTCAATTAAGGACTTATTGAAGTATTCATATGAGTTATGTTGGCGGGTTGATCTTTCCTACAAGATATTCTCTCTCGAGATATATTTTCCTCTCATGAGTGGGGTTATGTTGCATCTACTGCCTCAACCCCTCGACTGAAGCTTGAAATGTGCAAACTGTTGCCAGCACGAGTCTGAATATCTCTATTCTTCGACTACCCCAGTGTTGCTTCCCCAACCGTAATCACTAAAAGTCATCTTCTCTCGATCTCAAACTCGACTTTAGCATGTGCAGTTGGCGACGATAACATGTAATTAAATCAAATTAAAAGCAAACATGTGAACTCATATTACTATTCAAATAAGTCAAACGAAAATCAATCCATCAAGCATGGTTGGGGTTAGCCCTAGAGAAAGAATTAGTTCATCATATTATTTAATACAGTTAATGGTCGAATCATGCTGAAATGAGTTGAAGGAAGAGCTCTGAAAAATCGTCTTCGCAATGCTTTCTTGGTCGTCTCTATGATCTCCTCTTACTTTTGTCTCTCCTTCTTCTTCTCGATCCAATCCCCCCTTTAGTGTCGAAATTACTTCCCTTTGATACCTCGGGACACGGGCCCATCAATGGCCCAGAAAATTAGGGTTCTTCGCGTTCTCGTTTTGGAAAAGGGTGCTATTCTGGCATGGCAAGGTTGCTTCAACATTGCATGTGAGACCCTTTAAACTTTGGTCTCGGGTTCGTGATCTTGAAAGGGGGTCTTATTTGCGGCGAAGTGCTATGTAAGCGACAAAGGGTCTTCGCGTGTACTAGTAACGCCACGTTGTCCGTCTTTTGTCATTTAGCTACGATACGTTTTTTGTCTTTTAGCTGCCCTTTTGATTCCAACATCGCCATATTCTATAGAATAATATTAATGAAAAAGACTGTGAATCATGCATTTTAGTTATAAAGAACACCGAGAATTCAACTGAAATGCACATAAGATTCATCTCAATCACCTGGCGGAGTATGCCATTATCAGTGTTGCTGAATGTAGGGCGATGCGAGTGTCTCTGACCCGATCTAGCCCTGGTGCTTTTTTTCGGGGAGAGGTTTGGCAAGCTACCTGAGGATAACGCGTCATCCGCTAGGGTATCTATGTTGTCAAGGACGATGGGCTTCTTTCATTTATCTTAAACGATCGGGTGCTTCACTTGGTCGCTATCTTGCGAGTCTTTTTCACCAAGATTGGGCCTTTCTTCAACCTGGGCTTGCAAAAGGTCATTTCGGCTGCGAGGCCGTTCGAAGACGAAATCCTGCGATTCCTAAATGCATTTTGCTTGCTCTTCTGGTTTTCTTCTCTATTGTCTTGGCCTTGATGAAGAGCTTATCCTGGTGGCTGGATCGAGTTGCGATCATTATGCCGTGTCGGACCAGTCGGATGTGAATTATGGGGCAGTCAGGCCCTAATTGGCGAAGGGCTGCTAGATAGTTATCGGGCCAAGGCTACAGCAAACCCCGCCAATGATGCTTTTTGTTCGATTCCCCTGGACACCACCAATTTCGATTGCAGTTCATCCCGACCTCTCAGGGGCATCGTGATATGAACCTGAAAAAAGTAAAGGGTCCGTTGGCGATGTGCAGGTCGCGTCTTCGATGCTTAAGTCAGTAAAAGGATGGAGAATAAGGAGAAGGAAGTTTTACAATTAGGGTTGCATACCTTGCCTTCGTGGAAAGCCTTCCCTTTATACTCGAAACTCTCCTTGATTATAGGAAAGATAATCTCGTAATTTTTGTGGTAAGATCTTTCTTTCCTTTAAAGGACTAGTTCTTCCCTACGGGTGATTTCTTCCCTAATATCCTACGAGTGATTTCTTCCCTAATATAGTCATCCATAACACCCTTGCCATATGTGGTAGGATGGCTGGTTGGGGGCCTCGAGATCCTAGACGGGTTCTAGGATTGCATCGTCTGGTCGATTCCCATGTGGTTTTAATGCAGTGGGCCGCCTTGGACCGCTTCATGAGGTGGGCGGGCGATGGGCGCCTGTGGGCGATAGGCGCATTGAGTAGTAGTGGGCGAAGGCATATGCTACTTAAAACTCTGCTAATTTAGAGCGAAGCGTTGCAAAAGGCTCTCATGGAAGTGCGACAGCGTAGTAAGGTGACAAAAGTCATGATGGCCAACAAGGTGACAAAGGTCATGGTTGTAAGTTGAGTTCATTGTGTTCACATCAACAACGAATGAAACAAAGAAAGTAAATTTAGAACAACCTTATAAAAAGCATCTGGTTGGTAGCTGCTCATATTAGACACCGAGATCCTTTTGGAAAGGTTGGATATGGACTTCGAGGTGACCATGCGCTGTTCACCACACCTTGAGACTTTTTGTCCATTGAAAGTAAATCGCTGGGATCTTGATGAAGTTCATATTTGTTTGTTTTCACTAGACCATTCTCAATGCTTTTTGGATAAACTTTGGCACCTTCACAACTCTATTTTTTATTTGTTTTCTGTTTGTTTTAGTTTGATTTGTTTTTGTTAGTTTTTATTTTGATCACGTATCTTTATCTATTAATTCTATTTCTTGGGTTAGAATTAATGAGCTAGTTGAGGAGTGTGATAACGATAAAGTGATGTTTTTAGATACTTAATTCATACTGGATCCTTTGAGTAAGTAATTAATTGTGCCTATTTATCCACTTATGTGGTGATCTAAACACTTATTACTAATGTTCCCTAGAGTTTTGTGATGTTTTGAAGCCTTTTATGTACCTTTTCGACCCTTGGGCTTGGGTGAAGCAGCAAGATGTCGGAGATTTCGAGCTTTGGCTCCCGAGATCTTCGTACATGAGTTTGGACTCAGCCAAGTAGCAGGAGTGAAAATAATCCAAAGGAAAGAGGGTGAAAAGCAAGATGGTTCTAACCCAATCACGAGTGAATTTTGTCTCTTGACAAGTGAAACGAGCTTGTATATTTGCACTCAAGTTCGGTCGATTTTTATTCGTTTTGTGCATTGGCTCTCTATTGATTGTAAAGCTTATGGAAATCTTGAAACTTACCCTTAAAGCCCCTAGGGATGTGATTTTGTGTATTTATAGAGGGTGAATGTGATAAAAAAAGAAGAACCAAATACCAAGTAATTAGGTTCTTAGTTTGTAATCTTTTCTTTCAATCTTTTAGTAAATTTTTCCTTTCTTTTTCCATATATACACAAGTTATCCTTATTGAACGACGTTCTTTAACCCTAGAATGAGTGTGTAAGCTCATCTCTTGGGGCTAATGTGGATTTATGGTACAAAGTTGAAGGTGATCAAGGAGGTACATGCTTCATACCAAAGGTATGACTGTGTTGCTTTAAAATAACTCCCGAATAGGTAGGATTTATTAAGCCTAGAAGCACGTCCCAGATAGTTGGACGGACATAGGCGTATTTGTTTCTAAGTCTCCTCTCGTTGGCCACTTAGTTCAATTAGAACTTAGTAAATCCTATAGGCTCATTAGATAGTTAGCTAACACCATTTCATCTAGTGTAGGTGATATAGGATGCCTCTTTTCGACTATCTGAAAGAGTCGAGTTAGGAACCTAAGGTTAGAGGTGCATGGCAAGATTGATTGTCGTGCATAAGAGGATTGGATATTGATCTAATTCTTGAGGACCACCTAGGTAGGGTTAAGGCAATCAACTATATGTTGACTTTCCTCCCCAGACAATTGGGGCTTTTAATTATCTCATTGATTACTGAAACTAAGTGACTCATGGAAAGGAGTATCTGAGACCTTCATCCGTGGTAATTTCATCTTTACTCTCATTTAAGTGTCAAAAATCACCAAAAATAAATTTTATTTATTTTAATTTAGTCTTTGATTGATTTTTGGCACGTCAGTAGAATATCCATCTATGGAAGGCCACAAAAGCTTCTTAGCTACAATAGCTTGGCTATCACTAGCTAGGGTCTTTGGATTCTAATTACTATGATATTGATGCCAGGCCAGCTAGCTAAGATCGAATCAAGAAACCCTAGAAACTGAAGTACCCAAAGTTTTAATGTTGCCTTAGTGAAGCGAGATACGAGGCTTTCTCCATTAAATAATTCCTACCTTTAGATCTGAATTTTAGTTTTAATTCACAAAAATCACTATTTTTTTTCTTGTATAAAACCCAATCACTTTAGACATTGTTGATTACCATTAGTCATCATAAGTGAAATTCATCTTGTGGGCTGATTTAAAGTCTCTTATCACTACAGTAATTAAGAGCTACCTTAGCTAATGTTTGCCAGGTTTATAAATTATTGCGTCGAACTATACATCAATTTTCAAAATGAATCAGAAACTCCATGCCTCCTCTAGGCCATCTTCACATATTTTGTTTTTAGGAGATGAATTTTGCACCTATTCCACATTCTCTTGAAACAAGTAATGAATAAATTTGTTGTTTCTCCACTCCTTTAAGTCTCTCTAGATAATTTTGCAATACATACCTCATTTGAGCTTTGAAGAACTGTGTATGAAACTATCTCTCCATTTCCCACTAACTCATAATATAATTTCTTTGTAATGTTGCATATCAAGTGAAAGTAGCTCATGTTAATGAGTTTGAAAACAACCTGAGTTTGAAACAGAAGAAATTCTCATAGTTAGCCAAATTCTTCAAGGCGAATTGTGAACCCTAGCAACATGCTCCCAAATGGAGTGTTCATATTCTCCAAAAATTAATGAGAAGTTAGGAATAATATGCCCATTGAATAAGGAATTTCTGCGGATATTACTTGTAAGAGTGCAGGCAACCAATTGCATAAGACCATTCCATATTTCTTTATCTTTGCCTCCTTATTGGCTTCCAAGTCTAGTAGTGGAGGTAATTGTATACCAAAGGTTGGGAATTGTTTTCTTATTAACCGTGCTTGAGGGAGGTGCATGATACCACCAGAGGCCTCGACAAAAGTGATTCATTGTCAAACCGGTTGTGTAGCTGGGGTGAGCAAAGAACCCTTGAGGAGCCACTATTCTAGAAACATTAGGATGTCCACAGATTCACGCTTACATGATTCCATTCTTTATCATTTGGGGGAGGTGCGATTATCAACTACACATGTAGTAGTGAAACTTACCAGCTACGGAATTCTAGAATCTTGCACTTTGAAGCTCATTAGACAGGTTCCTTATAGGTCCAAAACCAACTTCCTATCTATGTTGTCTCACTTCTCCCATAACTCCAAAGATTACCTCCAAGAGTTTCACTTGGGATCGAGATTATTGTTTCAACTCCTCCACAATGAAATTGGCTTGGTGAGCATACTCGATGTTGCTATTATTTTCTACGCGCAAGTGCATGCGTAACTCACAAATGTCAGAGTGGACAATTAAGTACAGGTTATCGAACCCACGGGGACATCTATGACTACTAATCTAATTTAACCCTATTTTGTTTGGATGACTAGTGAGAGTGATTTTGTTGTTTTAAACCTAATTATGAAGTAATCAATTATGACAAGAAACTAAGGTTTCCGATTTCACCCAAGGAAATCCCAATGATTAGGGCATGATAGAATCCTAAAGCATCAATTTCATCTCGAGCATCAACACCATATTCACAAGACTGGGTTATCACGTCTCTACCTCAACTAAGTTTATAGAAAGCATTAGGTTTAGCTAATCACTAGACCACGTGGAAGTCATATATATCTCTATCCTATGATCATCCAACAACACTCTATTCTCAATCCCATTCTTCCATCTCTTTTCATTCTCAAGTCGAATGATCTGATCATTTAAATGTGGCGAGTGCCTAAGCAATAGAAAAAATAGAATACTCAATATATTGAAAAGCGATGCGAAAAATTAAAATTAAAAGCCCTAATACATTGTTCCTTAACTTGTTACATCGTAGCCGCCCGATAAAGCTAAAACATAACTAAACTAAATACAAGAAAAACGGAAGGCATAGAATAAGGAGAAGAATTATGGAATTCGACTAAACTCCTTCATCACCCCTTCAAGTCCTAATTATCTCCTCTAGATTTTGCCTCCTTTTCTTTCTCGGGTTCCTCTCCTTTTATAAATAACGTCCAGGGCCTCATAGAATCCTCCTAGATCATGCATTTCCTTTCCCGATCTTATAAGGGATCTTCCCATCGACTTGCACAAGTTGTCCTTCTATATTTGGCCTTTCTCACAATTTTTGCAACACCTTCAAGTAACTATGAAACCAACCAGGGAGGATTTGAATGCACTATGAAGTTTTGAAGTGATATGAGTCATTACGAAATTGTCAAAGCTACTAGCTGTAATGCAAATTTTACTTAATGATCATAGGTCTCTGAAGCCCGATAAAGTGGGTAATATCTTTGCCTTGCCAAAGATTTTATAATCAACTGAAGCGACTGCGAACTAATTGCAAAATCTCTCTAGATCTCCTTAGGCTCCCAATTCAGTTCTTGCTATGTCCCATGCGTGCTAGCAACTCCTGGATACTAATAGCTTGCCTCCAAATGCTAATTGCACTTAATTACCTGCAAAATCACATAAACTCTAGATAATCATTAGTTTCTTACTTAAGAACTAACAATTGGGAAAATTAAGGGTTTATTGTGATAAGTACTTAAGAATGACTCAAAATATGTGTAAAAACACGTAATTTGAGCACTCATCACTCGACCATTGTGCTTCTAGACGTGTGACCGTCAGACTTTGGTTCTTCATCAATTCCTCTATCAAAGCTTGAAAATCACCAAAAGTGTTAGCAAAATGGATGGGTACATCAACATTGCCTGTACCTCCTACCCCTCGTTGTTCGATTGGGTTGTCTCATACATCCTCATCCTAAATCGGTTGAGGATTTGCTAAATTTCTTCCCATTTGCTCCACCATTGTTGGAACAATTCCTTCTTGTGCTGCTTTTGTAGCATCATATCCTCAGCTCTAAGACTCTACGACTATCTTACTCTTAAACTTTGGTGACATCTTCAATAAAGAAAGGTCCCACAAACTGTGCCAAAAATATGTTGGCGGTGATTTTGTGAATTTCACTTCAACACATAAAATAAAAGCCGAAGGTAAGTCTTGTAAGGTAAAGTGTTCCGTATTATTGTGCAAACGACCACAATAAAGAAAATAGGTTAATGAATGCGCGCTTGATTCTTTGCAAAATCACAAATGAAATATACCCCAATAAATAAACCGAAGACGGTAGAATATATATTTCATAATTGATGAGAACTATATATATATATATATATATATATATATATATATATATATATACTATATATATATATTAAAATTCTATCATTATTTAGTTTAATTTAACTAACATATATAAACGTATTTGGCAAGAAAAAGTTACAAACGTGGTGTGGCCCATAGGTCAGCCTAGTCTCTTCTCCATGGCTGAGCCGTTGGGTTTAATTCCTCAAGGTGCATATTTGTTTTTTGCACACTAAAAAATCAAATCCAAGCAAATCCCACGTCGAAAGCTTAAAAGGAACATCAAGAGGCCTTTATAAAAAAGATTGTTCTTCATAGGGATCGAGCCTTTTCATTAAATGGTTGAATTGAACCGTCTGGTTTCAATAAAATCCTTTTAACGAGCGATTCGTCGGTCTGGTATCGATTGGTGGTTGAATCCGGTTGATCGTCCATTGGTTTTAGCCGATGAACTCGATCAACAAACCCACTAATCGACGATCTAACTGATTGAACTGGTATGGTTTTTAAAACCTTGATAACATCCATCTATGAACTATTGTCCATGTTTTCCAATTAGTGAGACTTGCTTTTTAGTTTTCTCCATCTTTTTTCACGTCTTCATTTCCTCGAATTGTCCATTTACTGGTCCCACTCTGTTTAGCCCCATCTCCAAAATATCTCACCATCTTTGATTCATGAGCTTGGACTTTTAAAAATTTAATGTCATAAAAATGGACTTGGGCCCACTTAATTTGGCTTCACATAAATTGGCCTGGGCCAAAATCTACTTAGGGCCAACAACCTTAAATTTGTTTTTCAAAAAAATCTTGGAAAAAATCATTTATTATAACATTTAATAAATTTATGTCGGCAAATTTTAATTGTGTATGAGAAAATAACAAAAAGAAATCTGGCTTCTTGGCATTACATTGTACACAAATGATCAGTAAAAGATATGGTTTTGCACCAAACAAGACCTTGGAATGAACAAACTCAATCCTGCTAAAAGGAGTGCACCAACTTTGCTCAAAGGGTGGACAGTTAGAATGTAACATATCTATAGGAAGAGAAACCGCATAGCGCATTTTTTGGCATACCTCTCAATGGAACTCAATAAGAGCGAAGTAAGAATATGACAATCCCCCAATGGTATTGAAAGTCTCCTACAACAAGACTTCATTGGGCCATAACTCAACAAGGACGAAGTAAAAGTATGACATTCCCCAATGGTGTGAAGTCTCCTGCAACAAGATTGTCAGGTCAGCTTGTGAGCTGATAAGAGCGAAGTAAAGTATGTAATCACGATGGTATTGAAAGTCCCTTACAACAAAATTAGTGGAGCTCACTTGGCGGGGAACTCAACAAGGGCAAAGTAAAGTATGTGATCCTAATGGTATTGAAAGTCTCCTGACAGGCGTAATGAAATTCGACATTCAATGGGGTGAAGTAAAGTATGTGTCCCTCAATGATATTGAAAGTCTTCTACTTGCCCAGAACTCAATAAGGGCGAAGTAAGAGTATGGCAATCCCATAGTGAAGGCTCTGAAAATGATACCATTGGGCCATAGCCAACGGGGGCGAGTAAAGTATGACAATCGATGGTATTGAAAGTTTCACACAACAAGACTTAATTGGGATCTTTGCGAAGCGGCTTGCACGCGTTGGCTTGCCTTGCGCTGCCGCCGCCATACCGCACTGCGCAACGAACGCCTTGCTGAAACTTCGATAAAGTGCGAGAAGTAAAAGTATGACAATCCCCTAATGGTATTGAAAGTCTCTTACAACAAGACTTAATTGGGGTCACTTTGCCATAACTCAATAAGGGCAAAGTAAAAGTATGACAATCCCCGATAGTATTAGAAATATATCTGACAAGACTTAATAGGGGTAAACTGGCCATAACTCAAAAGAAATGAAGTAAAGTATGACAATCCCCCAATGGTATTGAAAATCTGACCCATAACTCAATAAGGGCGAAGTAAAAATATGACAATCCCCTAATGGTATTGAAAGTCTTCTACAACAAGGATAATTAAGGTCATTTAGCTGCTCTTCAATGAGCGAAGTAAAGTATGACCAATCTAATGATATTGAAAGTCTTCTACTTGAATGGAACTTAATAAGAGCGAAATAAAGGATGACAATCCCAGTAGTATTGAAAGTCTCCTACAACAAGACTTCATTAGGCGGGCTCCAACAGGGCTGAATAAAGTACTTAATGATCCCAGTGGTGGTGAAAGTCTCCTCTGTGAAGACTTAATTGGGGTCACTTAACGAGAGACTTCAATGGGAGCAAAGAAATAAAAGTATATTGATCTGATAATTGAAAGTCTCCCCCAACAAGACTTAATAGGGGGTCACTGGGCCAAAACTCAAGGGCTAAGTAAAAGTATGACAACTCCAATGATATTGAAAAGTCTTCTACTTGCCCGTGACCACTGGGGTATGGGCAAAAGTATGACAATCCCCAATGGTATTGAAAGTCTCCTACAACAAGACTTCATTGGGCCATAACTCAACAAGGACGAAGTAAATAATGACAATCCCCCAATGGTATTTAAAGTCTCATACAACAAGACTTAATTGGGATCACTTGGTCAGAACTCAGTAAGGGAGAAGTAAAAGTATGACAATCCCCTAATGGTATTGAAAGTCTCTTACAACAAGACTTAATCGATCACTTTGGCCAAAAACCTGAAGGGCAAAGTAAAAGTATGACAATCCCCTAATGGTATTGAAAGTCTCTTACATCAACACTTAATTGGGGTCACTTTGCCATAACTCAATAAGGGCGAAGTAAAAGTATGACAATCCCCCAATGGTATTGAAAATCTCATACAACAAGACTTAATAGGGGTCGCTTGGCCATAACTCAATAAGGGCGAAGTAAAAGTATGACAATCCCCCTCATGGTATTGAAAGTCTTCTACAACAAGACTTAATTGGGGTCATTTGGCTATAATTCAATAAGGACGAAGTAAAAGTATGACGATCCCCCAATGATATTGAAAGTCTTCTATTTGGCCAAACTCAATAAGGGAGAAGTAAAAGTATGACAATCCCTAATGGTATTGAAAGTCTCCTACAACAAGACTTCATTAGGCCATAACTCAACAAGGACGAAGTAAAGTATGACAATCCCCCAATGGTATTGAAAGTCTCCTACAACAAGACTTAATTGGGGTCACTTGGCCATAACTCAATAAGGGGGAAGTAAAAGTATGACAATCCCCCAATGGTATTGAAAGTCTCTTACAACAAGACTTAATTGGGCTCACTTGGCCAGAACTCAATAAGGGCAAAGTAAAAGTATGACAATCCCCCAATGGTATTGAAAATCTCATACAACAAGACTTAATAGCAGTCTTGTTAAACCCGGGTAAATTTGAACTTTTCCAAAAAACGAGGCAAACACGATGAACTTGTCGCTACAATACAGGTTGAAAACCTAGAATGTATATGTTCGTGTGAATTTCACGACAAAATTCTTTTAAAGGGGGAAGAATGTAAAACCCAGGTAAATTTGAACTTTTCCAAAAAACGGGGCAAACATAGTGAACTTGTCGCTACAATACAGGTTGAAAACCTGGAATTTTCTATATTTCGGATGATGAAACGGACCTCACCAATGAATTTGTCTCGCAAAATCTAGTTACCTAGGTGAATTTCTTTGAATTCCGAGACAATCAAAATTTCATGTTTTTCGAGGCAACAAGTGTCGGGTGACACAGAAGGCATGCAAAGGCAAATGCATGTGTGACACACCACATGCATGCTAATGGAGAAGTCTATAAACGGGGAGGGAGATCAGTTCGTACAGGAGGAGAAAAACAAAAAGGAAAGGAAGGAAAAAAAAAGAAAAAAAAGAGAGAGAAAGAGAAGAAAGGGAGAGAGAAAGAGGGGGAAAATGAAATCAACATTCCAACGGTCAGAACTCATCGAACCAAAAAGTAAAGTCCGTATATTCGACGAGGGCTACACTCCAAGAGTTAAGGATTCTTCCTACTTTGGTTTATTTTCCACCATAAGGGCAAGTGGGTTGTGGTTCGCTTAAGGGATTAGTTTGGCCGACTTCGAAATACTGAATGCTACCTATTTTTATCCCACACACTCGCCGATTTCTGTGACCGATTTTCTCGGCGGAACCGAGGACTTCGACTCGAGTCCTTCATGTAAATTGTAACCTCATCAGTGAACTCGATGTTGGCCTTTGAATCACCCAAATCAGACCTCTACAGCCCAAGTTATGGTCCATTTCCTAAGACTGCCATAGTTGGGCTGTTTATTTGTTGTGTCCAGATTTTTGGACTGATTTCGGTGTAGATTTTGTCATGATTTCGTGGACTATTTTGGTGGTCTATTAACGACTGGTTGGCGGCCTGAATCGGGACTATTTCACGATTGTTTTAGGACTGATTGTGCCTTGTTTTGGTGGTATGTTATGGCCAACTTGTGAGGTCTGAAATTGTGGATTGTTTTAAAGTGTTATTGCTTGATTTTGTGATAACATGTTTGATTGTTCTTATTGATATATATGTTTTAATATGTCAAGTAATTGAATGAAATGTTTGGAAATTATATGCTTTGACATAATTATTATCCATGATACATGATAAATTGTATGTTGGAATTGTCCATATGACATTCATTACATATGAGACATGGAATTGATATGAAATGGCATAATGCCTTGCATATGCACTGAAACATCGCATTTCATGGGTATAAGTGCATGATTGCGATCAAATACCATTCTTGGTGATTTGATGAGTGGGTTGGTACTTTTGACTGAAGTTCAACAAAGTCACATTATTGCAGAAACATGAAAATATGTGTCGAGTAATAGCAAGCAGGTATAGATACCCCCTTAGGTGAAAGACCTGGTATTTTTTGTTATACATATGTGTCCAACGGTGAATGCCCATGAAAGTATAGGAAGGCGCGTGAAACCTACGGTGAGATCCCGAAAATTCGCTACCCACAAAAGACACATGATTTTGTAAAAGAAAGTAATCATTAGAATATGACATCCAAAAGGTTTTGGTTTATAAACAAAATGAAATTTTGTTTGAAATGATCATTGGATGCGATTAATCAATGACAGTTTTATCATGCATGGGCATTATGGTATGTGATAGGAGTCGGTGATTGACTCAGAATTTATTACTCTTTGGCATCATATTGAGTAATGGAGTCAGTAATGACTCGGAGCGTGGTACATGATTGAGTCTCATCTCATTTCATAGCATGACATATAGAATTCCATGATATAATTGCATAATCAGGATTTTAATGGTTGATGCGAATGTGCAAGTGTTACTGCATGTGCACTTGGGATGTGAGTAGTCTTTATGTGAGTTTCTTACTAGGTACCATTTTCACAACTTATACGGTAGATAACATTTCAAAAAGGAGCAACACCGGACGGTTTCATTAGTGAGTCAAATTATGTAAGAAGCCTCCCATTGTATGTTTATAATCTTAGTTACTGACAAACAAGTTTATATTTAAAGCCAAAGAGGTTATAATTAAACTCATAGTAATATGTTTTAAAAATAACATAAAATGTTCATTGAATGTAAATAAACGAATCCTTGTAAATGGGATTGGACAATGTGATATCGAGACACACAATAGCCACGAGTATTTCCACGTGTTGACAGTTGGTTAACGGATCCCCGGATTTTGAGGTGTCACGGGTCGCTTGGCCATAACTCAATAAGGGCAAAGTAAATGTATGACAATCCCCCCAATGGTATTGAAAGTCTTCTACAACAAGATTGGGGTCATTTGGCTATAACTCAATAAGGTGGAATTAAAAGTATGACAATCCCCCAATGGTATTGAAAGTCTCTTACAACAAGAGATAATTGGGGTCACTAGGGCGAAGTAAAAATATGACAATCCCCCAATGATATTGAAAATCTCATACAACAAAAACTTAATAGGGTCGCCACATAACTCAATAAAGTAAGAAAAGCATTTAATAATCCCCAAATTCGTAGACATTGAAAGTCTCCTTGGCCAATCAACGATCACTGGGGTCATTTGGCCATGAAACCTCAATACAGTACAAGCAAAGGGATCACAACTCTCAATAGTGTTGAAAGTCTCTCACAACAAACCATAGGGGCCTACCACAGTAACTATTAACGTGTGATTTTGTGGGTCGCCCCTTCCCCTGATAAAAAATAAAAATGTATAGAGAGAATAAAGTAAAAGCCACAGCAAAGAAAACCAAGGTGGGGACTACATGTGACAAAGAGGGCGCGGCCGCCCAACGTTTTCATATTCTTCCATATTTATTGATCAAGGGCTTTAATGCTAATAAACTATTTCACAACTTGGTAGTTTTTAATATATCTAAAGCTAAAGTTAAATCATTTCCTCTCCAACCATATCCTCTTTGGATGTCGTGCATTCTCAATCGACGATGAGATTCCTATTTGTATCATAAAGATTTTGCCTTCTTTTGATACCATTGAAGTTATCAATTGTTTTTGGGAAAATTGATATTAAAATCATGAACTTTCATGATTTTTTATTTAAATCATAAATAAATATTTTTTTTTTAAATTTAACACATGAATTTTATTTTTATATTCTCAACAAGACTCTAAACCTCTACTATGTCTATCGTGGCACAATGAATTCGAAGTCATTTTGATAATAGAATTAGAATTAAAATGAAAATTGAGGATATAAAAACAAAATTCATAAAAGTTGTTATATTTAAAAAACAAATCTTTTGTTCAGGAATTAAATGCAAAAACCATGAAAGTTCATGATTTTAACACTTATTTTTATTTATTAAAATAAATTTTCAATGTATATATATATATATATATATATATATATATATATATATATATATATATATATATATATATATATTTAGTATAAATGCATTTATAAAAATCAAGTCCATATTTCAAGATTACATTACCTATTTACTTGTAAAGAAAATATATTGATGGATAGTAGCATAGCACTAACCCAAACGAACAATTTAATGTAAGTCAACGTGAAAAATAGTATGCAAGATTTAATATATAAATAAATAACAAGATAAATGTTTCAATTAATTTATTAAATAATTAGAAGAAAAGTGTAATTTTGTAAAGATTAACCACATTTCCAACAAATCTCAAAAGAGTGCATAACATTAAAAACAATTTTGAATTAATTATTTCAAATTATTTATTAAATAAACATTTTACTTTATTTTCAATGAGTTGTGGAAGTCAATTTTATTTTGAAGATAGTCATTTACACTTAATACTTGAAAAAAAGTTATTACAAGAAATTTCATTAAAAAATAAACATGAATTTTTACAATTTTATTTACAAATATATTTCAAGTTCATTTTTATTAAGATATTGCATCTTTTGTGCACACTTTTGTTCTAATTTAATTTATTTTTATCATATAATTATTTTAAATAGTTATTTCCTCTGAATTGAAATTGACGGTTGTTCAACTAACTACAACATCAATGAGAAGTCCAAAAGTTTGGTCTATAGTTCTCTAAGACACTTTCAGGTAACAAAGAGAAGTAGTATATACATGTTTTTGTACTTGAATGTTCAAAATTTAAGTAGGGAAGGAATTGTTTAGGAATTTCATGCAATTTTAGCTTACAAAATAATTGGATATTGACTCTATTAATTACCTATAAATACTTCCTTTAAACCCATTTGGGATAATTAAGTGTTTAGATATTCTTGAGATCTTTTTCCTAAGAATCAAAACAATGGGGATTCTTTTAGCATTCATCAAGAACTCCTTATTTGAGTTGAGAGAGTTTTAAGAGTCATATAATTTTGAAATCTAATATTTTAAAGACAGTTTCAAGAAAAGATTGCTTAAAGAGACCAATTCTTCTTAGAGGCCAAATGTTTGCATTCAGAGGAATTATGAAAGCAAATTGCTTGTTTCTTTAATTTTTCAAATTTACTCTATCGCTATTTTTTTTAAATTTTGGCAAAAAGTCCAAATATTTGCTTTTTTGGCGTTTATTACTCTTTTGAAATCGTTATTTTCTATAAAAGTTAAAAAACTATATTCAAATACGAAAAAATCACATATTTTGGCGATCAAATCAAACTCTACATTCATTTAATGTTAATTAATCTAAAACATGCGTATTTTAAAATTTTATTTAAAAAACTATTTTCTCAAAATTCAAATAAAAATTAAAAGATTGATTTAAAAAAAATAAAAAACTAAATACTTAATCCTATTAAGCACTATTAAGAACAAAATTTTATTTAGATTAAGTTAAAAAACAAACGAACCTAAGTCTAGTGTAAAGGATTGGCTGAACCAATAAGACTTGATTTTGAATACTATATTTAAATTAGCAATCTTGAACTTATTGATTTTCTTATCTCCACAATTAGTAGAGGGGTTTCCATATTCTTCCACAGTTAGTTCAGGGGCTTACTATACGCTTGATATTTCAACTAATCGAATTTGAGGGTTATCATAATGGAGTCACAAAAAATAAAAATAAAAATAAATAAATAAACAAAGAGACAAGATGTGTAGCTTTATGTAGATTTCATTGGCATGAAGATGATGATGGTAATAAAGAAATATGTAATAACTATATAATTAGAGGAGAACATGGTGGGGGCTTATGGTTGGAGTAAGATGAAAATGGGGGGCGCCCAAGGTTTTCATATTCTTCCATATTTATAGTTTATAGATGTAGAGAGAGCATTGTTGGAATGTTGACGTCAAAGGGCTTTAATTCCAATAAACTAGCTTGCACTTGATGTGTTTACACACACATGATGCAACCACGTTTCCCATTTACATCTCCCTTTGATGTCACGTGACGATTAATGGAACAAAATAAGCCCAAGTTGATATGTTAGGTGGCACCAACAATAAGGGTAAAGGTGCAAAAATAAACCCTCGTGTTTTCCCAAATATTTTATTTATATTTTTAACTTTTTTTTTCGTTCAAATAGGCCCCACGTTTTCCATACCAAATTAAATTTCACACTGTAACTTCAAAATAAGCAATCGCAAAACGACGCTACATCGGTTGTTAAACTAATCATGCTGTACTAATACACTCTTTTGCCCTAATTACATTTAAACTAGTATATTTGAATCAGGGGAAATCAAAATTATAATTCATCTCTACCAATTTCTTTCAAAATACAACCTTTCTGTCAAAAGACAACCCTTATTCATTTCCGATTCTTTAGCCCTCTCTGGTTTTGTTTTGACAGACCTTTCCTTCCTCTCTGGTTTTGCTTCGACCTCATTTCCTTCTGCTTCCTTCCATCTATTGCTAACTCCTTTCTTCAAGTTCTCACAAACGACACAACTGAGTCATTTAATAATGACCTTACCAGATTGCAGATTGTGCTGCTTTAAGCTTCATTATTGACGGATTGGAATGAAACAAATCCAAGGAGGAGATTCTACTCATGCCCAAAATATCACGTAAGTAGATATGTTTATCAAAAAAGTTGTTTATTTTCTTTTGCTAAAAATTGATTAATTTGTATGTTTGTTGGTTATCCTTCTTTCAGCTGTGGGAACACAAATGTTTTGTTTTTTTTTTTTTTTTTGTGGCATGATCCAAAGATAACACCGAGGGCAAAGTTTGTTATCAACCAATTAAGGTGGGAAAAGAAGTTGCTCCAAATTGAGATTAAGGAAATGTAGAAAATGAGGGACACAAATGATAGAAATTATGAAAAAGATGATTAGGTGAACGATTTTGACCAGCATAATTCATTGAAGGCCTAAGATTGGTTAAGAACCGATAAGATGAATGATCTGAAGACATCATTCAAATGGAACAAGTTTACCTAGCCCCGTAGGGATCTGTTGTGGTAGTAGAATGGCCCAGCTCCATAGCCCACAACTGATCCCAAGGGGGTGCGTGGGCAAGTCCCCGCGGTATGGACCTTTCTGTTCGGTTATTTTCTTTATATTAACATATCAAAGTTTATTCTGTATTCCATTGTACATTGTAATTTATCTCATATTCATAGTGTAGCTTTTTCTTTTACCCGTAGTTTTTTCCCATAAAGGTTTCCACATAAATCTAATATGTTTTTCCATATATCAACACATTTTGTTGGCATCCAAACAAATCATAAAAAAAGAATATTGGAAATCAACATTTGTTGTCTTTTCATATTTCCATAGAAGAAAAGCTAATTGTCACGAGGAAAAAGCTACTTTAAACTTCCCCAACCTTGACCTTACAAAATAAAAACACACAAAAAAAAAAAAAGAAAAAGAAAAGTTTTAAGGCTTATGAAGATATCTTCCTGCAAGCAAAGCAGCCTCCATGACGAAGGAGATGACATCAATAACTCCCATCTGCCCGGCAATTTGCTGCTCCTTAAATGTATTGGGCTCCTGAGTTCTTGGAAGCTGTTCATGCAGTTGATGAAGTTTTGGCTGCACTCTGGTCTGTAGGATAGTCATCTGCACTCACCCAATTCCACTCATCAGTTCTCATTATCTATTTCTTGTGAGAAAAGATTCTTCTTTCTTTCCAATATTCTATTGATCATTAATCTTCACATGTATCATGAGATTCATGACCTTATCCTTGGGGAGCTAAAGTCTGAGTTGGGATGGTTCCCTGGCATAAGGACAAATTTGCCATCCAATTGTGCATTTTTTCCCACTGCAATGAGGGCAATTTTGTCCTAATTGCACAAAAGGCCCTCCATTCCCAAATATTTGAAGATGAATCCTTGGAATTAATGATTAAGGGTTTGTTCGGTTCTTATTTCAAAAATTCGTTTTTGAAAACACAAAGATCAACAATATCATTCTGGGGCATTTTAAATCTGCTCGTTTTCAATTTAATGCGTTTCTCCTTTTTTTTTTTGTGGCGCCTTTGCTTTTATTTAACAAAAAAGTCTTCAAAATCGACAATCAAACAAACAAAATGGTATGTGATGTAAATTTCTAGGAAATGAGGGTCATTTTAGAGATGTGAACAACTCACTGTCTTTGGCTTGTACGCAGGCATCATGCTTCATGCAGCAAGCATCTAGGCCATCACATGGCCCCTAGGGAATCACTATACAGAAGTCCAACATTTTGCCATCTCAAAAGGAGGCAAACTACCATTCATTCACAGAAAAAAAAATTCAAAATAATTAAAAATAAAATAAATCACTAGTTTAGAACCCATTAAACTAGGGAAATGAATAAAAAATAAAAAAAAAAGGGGTACCTGAACAGTATTCGGATTCACATTTTCTACTGCATTCTTTACTCTGCAGGTGTAAATTAATAAAGTGGAGTAAATAATTATTTAGGGGAAAAAGTAGGACAAATTAAGAAGAGAAAGAGACATAGAGAGAGAGAGAGAGATACCAGAGTGACGGAGGCATCTGTGGCTTGAACACCAATGTTGAGAGCAATGGTGGGAGTGGCAGACAATATAAGGCCAATAAGGGAACACAAGAAGAAGAAGAGAATCATAGCTAACTTCATTGTTGTTTCTGCAGAAGCAGCAGAGAATTGAGAGAGAGAAGAGGAAAGGAGAAAGAGAAGAGAAGCACTGAAAATGGAGAATGCAGTTTTGGAAAGAGAGATTTATAAAGAAAAATGAATGGAGAGACTGGTGCATTGTATAGTATAGAGAAGGCTAGCTAGAACTAGAAGTGGGTTTGTCTTGTAATGCTCGTGACTTCTGGTTTTTTGGAGGGCCTCACTTGTTCTCTGCCAGTTTTTTTCCTACAGTAATTTTGTTTATAAATAAATAAATATATATTATATATTTGGTGGTTGTGGGTTCCATATCGTGACTATGCCCTCTGAACCAACACCCACTGACTCATCATTCATCAAACTCTTCTCCCCTATCTACTCTCTATTCTCACCATTCAGTGTTTCTTCCTAGTCAATGCTACCCATATCAATTATTTTAATACTTTTTTTTATGAAAAGAAAGCTAATCCTACACTTCCGTTTTTTTTAAGTCAGGGAAGTTTTTATTCGTTATCAAGCTTTAAAACATCAACAATCAAAGGAGGGTCTAATGTCATAGTTGAGACATGAGCCATCTGGTTCACTGTTCTTTTAATAAATGAGATTGAACAATTCCATATCTTTGTTAAAAGTGAAATACAATCTGTAATAATCAAATCAAAATATACATCATCTACCTTGCAATGCTTAATAGAATTTATCATTACAAGAGCATCTGATTCCAATAGCATTGAACGCATTCCAATAGCATTTATCATTACATGTTTCTCTAAAACATGTGAATCACAATAATTTTCTAAGCCAAATTTTATAGCATTGGTAAGAAAATTTGACCATCAAATATTATAATCAATATTTTCAATGTCTTCTTTAGCCAACAATATGTTGTTTTATTTATTTCCCTATAAATATGACTGTATTTAAAAATATTTAGATTAATTATGAGGAATAAGGTACACCAATGTCTCTAATATATCTTAATTCGAATTTCTTAATGCTTTTTTTCGTGCTCTACCATTACCTTTAAAGTTGGATTTCAGAATTTCAAAATCCCTACCATCAACGATGTTAAATACGAATAAACTGAGCATTAACTTTGCCGATGTGGTACCCATAGCTTTTAGATTATGCGACACATTTCAGATACGATTCTTTAAACCCAAACATTGTTTCATTCTAATCGACAAATCAAGTCAGCCTAACAAAAAAAAAAAAAAAGCCTTAACAATTGGTTCTCCAAAAAACTTGGGAAAAAGGAAGAGAAATATAGATGTTAATTTGTGTTATAAACTCAGTCAACAACTACTTGGCTCAAGCCCCAACAAGGAAGAACCTAATTAAAAATAAAAATAAATACTGCAGTTTTTCCCGCATTTTCACCAACCAAACATTAGCAGAAGCAAAAGAAAATTTTCCAAATTCAAAGAAATGCTGAACCATCCTCACTTAATATTCCAAAATACTGAACCGTCCCTCAACATTCGTTTCCCATAAACTTCAAGTTCATTGAAGAAACGAATGAAATAACAATTTAATAACAGTTCCATATTAGGTTGGATTTGATTCAGTTTTATGTTGAAATTTAATGGATTCAATTTCATTTCCGTTTTAATTTTAAGTAATTCTACATCTTTCGTTTCATTTTTAATTTGAAAAATGAGTAATAAATACATAAGTTTCAAATCTTAGTATTTAATCTGCTAGAATTCAATTGACAGTTCACTCATTTAATGTGCCAGAGGGAGTTTTATTTTGGTACTAAAGTAATTGATTGCAGCTTAACTGTTATTTCTTTTTCATCATGTGTTTTTGCCTATGTGTGTGTTCCTTTTTTGTTTGGTTAGTGAGGAATCATAGGAGAACAATTTACAGGTTAGGATAAATCAAACAGGTTGTAAATAGGTAGGAATGAAGGTATTTTTATTAAAATAATATTTAAGTTTAAAGAATCACGTGTAAAAGTGTCATATAAGCTTAAAACGCATGCGACCCACATTAACAAAGTTAACACTTCGTTTATCCATTTGTTAACGTTGTTGATAGTAAAGATATTTTTGAGCTACAGAATAAACTTTAGGAATAATGGTAAACCCGAAAAAACATTAAGGGTCAAATTAAATATATGGTCAAAAACACCAGGGATATTGGTCTACCTTATCCCTTAATTATGAGATAGTCTTCCAACATTCTTTATTAATAAAATAATTCAATTTGATAAATTACATTTTTTATTTCTTAAAACAGTCCATGACCCTAAACCTTATATTAATTATTGAAACTTGCATAAACCCATTTCAGTCTCCCATTTAAGTTCTTCCAGTGTTTCTGACTGTGAATTTAAAACTTACTTTTGAACCTCCCATTTTTTTAAGCCTCAAAAGTCCCCTTTTCTTGCTTATAGTAAATGCATAATTCCTATTTTTTATTTTCAAATTAAAAAACAGAATATTTCAGAAAAAATATATGGTTTTATATTGTACCTCCAAAAATTACTTCATAAACTTTTTAGTTTTAGTATGTATCTTTCTTCTTCTTCTTTTTTTGCATATTGAAATTTTATTACTATTTTTCTTTAATGTATTGAAATGTACCATATATGTATAAGCAACTTTATAAAATTTATTTAAACTTCCTGACCAAAATAATATATTTCTTATTTTGGTTGTAGCATAATCAACACTTGTAATTAAGAAAGAAAAGTATGAGCTACTAGTAATAATACTTTCCTCTTACTCCTTAAATTTATATGCATGTTTTAACTTGGAGTTTGATTAGACAAGGTACACAAATACCTTGATTGAGTTTGGCTATATTGCGACTTGCTCCTTAATCTCCTTTTTTTTTGAATCAAATGGTCGCCTTAACGCGTCTAATTATTTCAAATATGCTTCACTGGCCAACAAAGCCGGTAATGGGGACGTGGGCAAATCTGCAGTCTAGAACGCCCACTCACACACCATAATGTCAGATACACTCACGACGTATCATGTCAAATAAGGTGAATGCCATATTGCATACGCCTGCCCATTGCCACTTTCTATTATTAGAGAAAGATATTTGGAAATCCATTTAAATAAACATTAGAAGCATCATTAGATCCAAAAAAGTTTAAAAATTGTTAGATTATTATATATGGCAATTGTATATTTTCCATTTTTAGATTTATATAGCTTATTATAGTAAGTTTTCATCTTTATACATGCACATCAGCTACATATAAATACATGTTTTTTCAAGTGTATCGAAAGGCGTTCTCTGATTTTTTCTTCCAATCGCTCTAATCTGGCCTAGGCATTACAAATATCTAGATAACTTATTTTTCTCTCGACTTAACACCACTGTTGTTTCCTTTTTATTTCCTACTTCACAAGCCTAAACCTAAGTTATAGGCTATTCAAGGTAGATCTTACCAGATCACTTACCTATGCAGTGCCAGTGAAGCCGTAACCCTCCCACGCTACCGTCACGCTGTGCCAAGTCCTCGACGCCCGCCCGTTCCGTGAGCGCCAAATCCACGCACGCAGGTGAACTTCACGCTGCCTTCAACCCTCGTAGGCTTACGGCCGCCATCGCCCTGTCCGACCCATACTCCACGCCCGCCACCGTGCATCCAACCCAACCCAAAGGTCGAGCCCGACCCGAAGGACGCTACCTCACTTTTTTTTCTTTTTTTTAATCATTTCGGTTAATCCAAATACAATTATTTTTCCAAACACAATTCAAATACTCACGAAAATATATATACGTAAATACCACTTTAATACATAGCTCTACTATTTGTCTGAATTACATTTTGTTTCAATATAGCATTACATGCCCATTTGCTACATTTCCCTCTAATTTTTATACATTACAAAGATTATGCTCATCTTCAAAATCAAAATATTTACAAACGGTTTTCAGACAAAAGAGTCAAATCACTCCCTTACGTGATGAATACACTTATCTTTACTTATCCGTAGGACTTTGAATACGATTTCCGATTCATCAAGTAGCCTACATCTTCGCACTGCATAACGATAGCAACGCGCTGGGCATTTTCATACGGTGGTTCTTTATAAGATTTCTACATTTCACTAAGTCAAATCATGCAATTTTTCTTAAACTATGTTAACCTTTTTGAATGATTAATGCAATACAATACATATATTCATTTCATACACATTCATTTACAGTTTATTGATCATTCCAAATATGCACTTTCATATATAATAAATCATTCAAAATACAAATCATGCATTTTACAAATTTTTATCAATTCGGGCTCTTTAAAACGACTTAACCTATGCTTTTGCACAGATAACTAATCACTAAAGACGGCATCGCTTCTGACCGTAGGCTCGCATAAAAACATTTTGTTTTATAACACAGCATGCCTCCCATCAATACCTAGAATGGTTATAAAAATCCAATTCACGAATACTACCGGGAGCATCGTTTCTCGCAGCTACTTGGACGTAGTAATACATCACATGCTTCGTCAAAAAGATCGCTTAATCACTCTTATCGATATATCAATCTATCCTCGAACCGAATTTAACTGCTAACATTTTATTAAGGGCGTTCAAACTATTCATAGCAAAATACAAGATAGTATGTACATTTATACAAAACAATTCATTTTCAATACTCATGCAATTTTTCATCTCGCAAATCATTTCACAATCAATTGCCTCAAATAAATTAAAAAGTTTCTAAATCATCATGTTTTTTTTCCACAAATCATTTCGTAGTACCCAAATCATTTTGTAATCATTCAAACATTTTGGAATAGAGAGAGAGAAGCTAGGGTAAACTGGGTGCTTGTCGCATTTGATCCCAATCCTCAAAATCTCAATCAATCTCTGCAAGCCTTCCTCCTTCACCCTATTCCAATACACTAACATTCATCAATCAACTTGGGTATTCTAAGGTTTCTATTTAGGGTCTTATTTCTACCAACCCCTTCTAAGACATCATTGTTCCTTCTATTTTTCTCATTTCATCCTTAGACATTCTTGTCATTCTTGTACTGAGCATACCTCATTTCACGAATTTTTTTGGTTCAATGAGGTCCAAATTAATACACTTATTTCAAGGATTTATCTTCCTAAGTCTAGTTTATCTATAAATTTTAATAACTCAATTTGAATAGAGAGTGGGATGGACAAGTTAAGCATAAATACCGAACCGCTCAAACACCAAATCAGACGAACCGAACTAAAATCGACCTAAAAACAGAATACTTTTAACGCACTTTGTCCAATGAAGCCCAAATTTGAATACACTTATTTCAAGGAGATTTGTTCTCCTTAAGTCTAATTACCTTAAAATTTGAATCACCACTCAGATGAGTGATGGCCAAGTTATGACCAAAACAAAAACATGGGTTTTGGAAAAATTTTGACAACATCTCCCCTAAAAACCCAACATTTTCTTTATATAAAAATTCCTCATTTGAGGATCACAACCAGTCAAACAACCAAAAACAACTTAGAGAAACCCATAAAAAACACTTTTATTCAAATTCGGGGTTTTCCCTAACCCAAACACAAGAAAAGAGGGGTTAGGGTTTGGTTTACTTACCTCAAATCTCTTTCAATCTTCTTTCTTTTCTTCTTCTTCTCTTTGATCACCTAAATCCCAACTTGGAGGAAAATCACCAAGTTCTTATCTTCTTCTCAACCGTAGTGTGCCCTAGCCTCTCCTCTCCCTTGCCTAAAATGTGGGTTATGGCCTCTGAAGACCAAAAATTGGTCTCATTCATTACATGGCTAAGGTCATGTTCTCACACTAACTATCATTTCTCATTTTTTTCCATTTTTAAAGCTTCATTTCAATTTCTATTTCCTCTATTTCATCTCATTTATACTTTGGCACTTACATTACTCATTTATGACCCTTAGGTCCTCATTTGACATTTTTACCAAATTTATTTGGCTCCTATAAATTTTTTGGGTTTTTATCATTTTTCGTTTTAGCCGTTTAAACCTCGTAAAATATAATTTATTTATTTTACACCGAACATGTTATAAAATCATAGGGTATTTTCAGCGTGTTACAACTCTACTCTCTTAAAAGAATTTCGGGTCCTCGAAATTACCTCTATTGAACAAGCATAGACATTAGCAGATAACTTCTTAAATTTTCCGACGCGCCTCTAGCCTCGTGGTTTCCTCCACAAGACTTTTACCAATGGAATTTCTTCCAACTCTTCACTTATCAGAGCCAAGATCTCTACTCGGGCTCCTCTTCATACGCCAACCGGCTTCAACATAATCAGTCTCCGAAGAGACTACATGCGACGTGGGTCTCAGGACGCCCCAACCCTAAGACCCGGTCAGGTGTCAAGCGAGGGTGTCACACTTCGACTGGGACTCTTCAACCTTTTTCTTCTCGGGTATTGACACTGCACTGCTTCTCATTCATATGCACAATTTCGTAATAATTAAAAAAATTCTTTTGTTATATACATTATAAGCATACCACCATAGTGGTATTCATGTTCTATACACCGAGTCCCATTACTTCTCATCAAACAAAGCTATACCTATTCAAATATACGTAGATTAAGTATAGCAAGGATGAGCACCTATCTCTCGAGTCGGGCTCGCTTCTACCATGGGATGTCCCGTCCTCTATCCCTTCGCTTCGTACCTACACGGATGAACCCGCATGCCTTTACACGCTTAGTGGGAAATACACCATATGTGGGACGACCACAACTATGATCGCCCCAACAAATACACTTATCTTATCATTTTCATAACGTACACTTCTATCATGTGACGCTGACATAACCTTTCATATCATTTATTTCATTCTGGGGCACTTATCATTTGATCTATTCTCTTTCTAATGGTTCATATTACACATCCCATTCCTCGTATGTCATATTCGTATACATATATTACTTTCATGGTTATATACTATACCAATTTGTTATATTCTATTTCATGTATCACATTTCTGCATCATATCATATACTATATTCATGTAATCGCTTCATGTACTGCCTTATGTACTATTTTCATATATTGTTTTCCGTATACTTTTCATATTACTTTCCTTTTAAGTGTAATCGTACTTGTTCATATACTTTTCGTGTAATCGTACTTCTTTGTACTTCCATATAATCAGATCTATTAACTTTCTCGATCATTTTACATTCTTATACATTTTTATATATCATGTCAGATCGTATAATCTCATGTTACATAACTTATCATCACATAGCAGTGCTATGCTTCTCAGATCATATAATATCTTTTCACATGTCATATGCAAATCATTTGTTTTATGTTTCATGTCTGCAAAAACATTAGAAGTGGATAAAGTAAACTATAAGGGTCTCGATATACTGCACTAATCGTGGCGAACAAAGGGTCTTATGGCGCACCGCACATATCTGCGGCGAGACAATGACCACATCTATATGTCATATGGCAAGTATCATCAGACGAGACAAATGACAATCTATAAGGGCCCAAGGCGCCAGAATGACCCAAACCCGGGGCTAATCGATCAAGATAAGCCGCAGATTTATTTTTCCCTTTAATAGATGCCAATCTATCTTCTACTGTGCTCTATGCATTAAATCAATTTTATTACATTTTTCTCAGACATATCTCATCTAGCATGAATAACTATTATCATGTATGTCGATGAGATATACACTATTATTTATTTCGTCTCGTAATACTCTTCTACATATTTCTTAGCTTCAGATTGCTGTTTCCTATATTTCTTTACAGCAATACGTATATTCATCTTTTTCTATCATTTACTTTTGTCTTCAGATCATATATGTAATCCTATCATATATCATGAATGCATCTATGAATCCTATATCTGCATTCATATATATCTTGATTCATTCATATCCCTTTATATCATTACGATCATATCCTTAGCATGCGCTTTCTATCATGATTTAGCTATTCATGTACTTTCTATATTTCATCATATATTTGATTTATCTATGTTCTTCGATCATGTTCCATCTATTCGTCTTATGTACTAAGAATCATATATTCATATCATACTCTATATTTATCGGTCCTCTACTTGTAACATCTATATCTTGTTAACTTATATCTCTACAAAGTGTACTTTGCATCTGATCATCATATCTTAAGGACCTATACCTATACATTCCTATACTAGATGTTTTCGTTTCTTTATCGGGATCGTCCTACTTCCGTAGAGACAGTAATGTAGACTCTTCCTTGATACCGTAGGTACTTCTCTTTTCTATCTATACCCTTTTACATATCAAATCTATATATTGGTTATTTCTTTCTCATATCTCGTATCCTTCTTACCATGTATTCCAATTAACTTTAACTAAGCGATTAGTACACTTGACAACAATTCAATTTTTTAGACAAGATGGGCACCAAATTCGCATTAAATAGTATATTGTTAGATTCTAGACTCATGATCTTTCCATCGAATCCAAGAATACCCATAACGGAGCCCCAACGAATGAGCTTATGCAAATCATAGTTTACGAAGAAAATCAGCAACTTGCAGCACCTGCCAGAAAGCAGCAGCAGCCAATGTCTTTTGTCATTTTCAGGTGTATTATGTTTCTGGTATCGATCAAGCCATATGGCGGATGATTCTAGACTCAAAGCATTTCCATAGCCCAAAGAACATCCAAAACTGCTCCCCCAACGGCGAGCTTTCTATGCAGTTTCGCAGCTCGCGAATAAAATCAGCAACTTGCAGCACCTACACAGCAGCAGCAGCTACTATATTTTGTCATTTTCTGACTTATTATAAGCTCAATATTGC
Source organism: Tetrastigma voinierianum (assembly GCA_016808115.1). Lineage (NCBI taxonomy): Eukaryota > Viridiplantae > Streptophyta > Magnoliopsida > Vitales > Vitaceae > Tetrastigma > Tetrastigma voinierianum. The sequence goes on from JAEQBH010007094.1 coordinate 233,587, forward strand.
ATCGCTTTCATATATGGATGGATTCTAGACTCAAAAGGCTTTCCATAGAGTCCTAGAACACCCAAAACTAAACTCTAACGGTTGAAAGCATGCATAAAGCTTGTAAGCCGTGAGTTGAAAATCAAGAACTTGCAGCACCTGCACAAGAGTAGCATCACTGTCTTTGTCATTTTAGGACTTATTACAGGCTCAAGATTATATCAAGCTATATATGGATGGATTCTAGGACTCAAAGGGCTTTCCATAGAGTCCTAGAACACCTAAAACTGAGTCCTAACGAAGGAGTTATACAAGTCAGTGAAGCCGCGTGTTAAAATCAAGAACCTCATAAAGACTCCGTAAAGCAACAAAGAGCCTACTGCCTTGTCATTTTCGGACTTATTATAAGTCACAATATGGCATCAAACATGCCAAACACACTAAGATAAAAAACCATCCTACAATCAATCCCTAAATCACCCTAAAAGTAGGAATAAACCAAACTTCCATATCCATACTAAATCTCTACAATCCATCCTCAGTCAGGAAGATTCCATACTCCTAACAAGAATCACACTCCCTAACACCTCAAACCCTAGCTCAAGGAGGAATTTCACATAAAAGTCCACAAATTCACTCTTCTATCTCTAGGTAGTCATATATTTATCACATCTTTCTTAACCTCATAACCTATCTTTATCACATTCCTCGTGTTCATGACATACGTTTTTATGTTCATGTTCATGTTTCATGCCTATATTCCATATGGCATTTCGTATACTTGTACCGGATGATGCCTATGTATTCACACATCATTCAAGCAATTTTGTCCCTCCATGAACCTATTTTACTTAGAAATTGAACTATTCCACTGATCATCAAAACTAGTTATGGTATTTCATGCCAAAACTAGTCAATTTACCGATTTTACACTAGTGGACAGTTTGTAATACTCATCTTCCGGAGGTCTTAACTCATATCTGATAATCGGGTTCTTTTAAATTAATTGAAGTTAAGGTGCTAAGGGTTCTTCCAACTGAATCACCCAAATCGGAGCACCTAAACTCGAGTTATGTCCTAAAACAACCCTCGGACACGCCATGATCAAAACCTGCGCAAATTCCGCTTGAACATACCTTGATTGGAACTCGGGGCCAAGCACAGAGTCGACCGAAGATAGCTATTTTCTGTGGTGGCTTAGTCTCCTAGAAGTCTAGCTTAACTAGCAACCTGAATCACTCAACCCGATACAGACCAAGTTATGGTCAATACGAACGTTGGCAAAATAGAAAACAGTAACACTTCCCGCAATATGTGTTTTTCTTCCTTTCCATATGGGCCCACCTAAATCCACTCCACACTAATATACATCAAAACCACTCCATATTCATCTTGTAGTGGTGGTTTAACTCACATTACCCAAACCTTGTAAAGCGAAAGTTCAAGAACCCATACCAAAGTCCACCATTCTTATACAAAACATAGAATTATGTGGATTCCATGCTTATATTAACTAAGCTAGAGTTTTCTAACTCAATTTCATTCAAACTCTAGAGTTAGGATCAATTCCAAACTAAACCCCAGGTTTAGAACCCATAAAAATCTCTACCAAAGTCCAAAATACATGATTCCATATTCAAAGCCTAAACTCGTAGAAATCTTTACAAAACCATAGAATCTACAACCGCGCTAGTTTCCATACAAATTTATACCAAGTTCCATACTGCTAGACAAAACGGAATCCATACTTTTTCCAAAAAATAAAACTAGACTTCCATACCAAAAAATCATAGAAATCCATACCATAAATCCATACCTTCTCGCTCCTCCTCTTTCCTCTTCTTCTTCTTCCTCTTCCTCTTTCTGCTCTTCTCCTTCCCTCTCTTTCTACCCGTTTCTTGCTCTCTTTTCACCAAAAAGACCAAAAGATATTTTGTCTTCTTGGATCTCATCCTTATTTATGGATTTTACTTTCCTTTATTTACCCATCGGGTCCCTCATCTTCATGTTATTTGTACCTCAAGTTCTACTTTTACGTTTCGTCCTTCATTCTTTCTAATTTCTATTCCATCTTTCTCAATTCCATAATCGCATATAAACTTATTGTTTTATGCCTCTATATCCTCAAGGGTAAATGACTACTTTACCTGTTTTCAATATAATTTTCTTGCCCTCGTTTTATTTCCCGAAAATTCCTATTTGTTTCTTTAATATACCCTAACCACGTTCGAAAACTCCACAGGCTGCTTTTTCTGCTGCATGTGTCTAACTCCGCACTTCTCAACATTAAACATGGAAAAACATTATGAATCTTTTCCAACCTGGTAAATCTAATTGTATGCCATCGACCACTTTCTATCACCTCACGGTCCAATGAACCTAGTGGCTCAACTTCGCTCTTTTCCTAAATCTCATTACCTTCTTCCAAGGCGATACTTCAAAAACACTTTTCGTCGATCTCACATCGAATATCCTTTTCTTCTCATGTCGGGCAGAGAACTTTGTCTATCCATGACCACTTCAATCTTTCTAATCATTTCACTTTTCCCTAGCTTAAACTCAACCCAGGCCACCATCTTCTTCTCGCTTAACTCCGGTCCAACACAATGGTGTTCGGGATTTTCTCCGTAGAGAGCCCTGTATAAGGCGCCATTCCAATACTGATCGAAGCTATTATTATATACAAATTCAACTAGAGAATGTGTCTATCCTAACTAACTCCTAGTCGACACATAACTTCAACATATCTTCCAACACTCGATCACTCTTTTCCGATCAGTCCATCCGTCTCATGCAGAATGTCAGGTCGAAATTCTACCAGTGCCCAAAGCCTCTTGTAACTTTCCCCAAAATCTCGAGGTAAACCTCGATCTCTATCTGAAATGATCGAGCATTGAATCTCACAACTCGAACTATTTCCCATGTGAAAAGCTTCTGCCAATAATGCTGAATACTCTGGCTCTCACTGCAGAAGTGAGCCGACTTAGTCAATCGGCCTACCATGACCCAACCGAGTCATGCTTTCTTCCCTCACACCGGTAACCCGACCACAAAATCCATCAGATTCTGGCCCTATTTCCACTCGAGTATTTTAATAGCCGTATTAATCCCAAGAACTTAATGTTCCCGCTTCACTTTAACACACCACTTGGTCACAAATTTCGATACATCTCTTTTCATTCTGGACCACCAGTATGAAGTCTTTAAATCCTGCTACATTTTTGTGCTACCGAGATGCATAGCTAAAGATCCACTATGTGCCTCTTTAAGTATGGATTTCTTTAATTCATCATCATTGGGTACATAAACTCGATCTCTATAATACAAGAATCCATCCTTTTTCACTGTAAACTTAGTTTCTTTCCCCACTCTATTCTGATTTACAATTACAAAGTTAATTCTTTCTCATCATTCTTTATGCCTTCTAGCACTCGGGATGCACAAATCTGGTTTTGCTATCAATTTACCACTATCGCACCACTGGTCTGATAATGACACAAATAAGCATTCAACGCTCAAAGCTGCCAGATCGACTTCTACTCCAGAAAGATTCAGCACATTGGCCTTCCCCGATGATAATCGATCACACAATCATAATCCTGATCAATTCCATCCATCTACGCTTGTTCCTGCTGTTTCCTTGGCGAGGGCAAATACTTAAGACTTTTGTGATCAACGATGAAACACTTTTCCATAAGATGTGGTTCCATATTTCAATGCGAACACAATGGCGGCCACCCTAACTGATAGTAGGCAGTTCTTTCATGCTACTCAACTCCGCCTACTATTGCTACCACTTTACCCTCTTGCATATGATACATCCAAGTCCATGTAATGAAGCATCACTAAAAATCACGTATTCTTACCGTAGTAAATGAGTAAGAACCTAAGGGCCTCGCTAAGAATGCTTCAACTTTCAAAACTAGCTCGACACTTTCACTCCAATTCAAATCTCACATTCTTTGTGAGCAATCTCATTATTAAGGTCATGAACTCCACGAAAAACCCCTAACGAACCCCATCGTAGTAACCCGCCAACTCTAGAAACTACGCACCTACGACATTTCTGGTTTCATTCAATAATCACCTCTATCTTCTTTGGATCCACTCGAATTCCTTCTTCTGATATAATGTGTCCAAGAAAGGATACTTCTCTCAACCAAAATTCACATTTGCCCGCCTTGCATATAAATGTTCCTTTCTAAGGTTTCTAAAGACTAACCGAAGGTGTGTAATTGGCGATCTCCCAATCCTTTGAATACACAAGGATGTCATCTATAAACACCACGACAAACTGATCTACATACGATCAGAAAACATGATTCATTTAGTCCATGAAAGCCGTCGACTGTCTTATGCACATCCGCATCCTTAATCCTTAACTAATGATACCTAGATCGCAAGTCAATCTTCGAAAGACACTCAGACCTTTCAACTGTCAATGTCATCTATCCTAGGTAATCTGATATTTGTTCTTCTTGTCATCTTATTCGCTTGCCTATAATCAACACACAACCTAAGTGTACCATATTTCTTTCTCTTAACAAAGAGCATCGAGCCCCATATGATACACTTGGACAAATAAATCCCTTCTCTAACAACTCTTGCAATTGAAGATTCAATTCTTTTAACTCCACTGGAGCCATTCTATACAGTTTAATGGATGCTGGAGTGGCACCCGAAACAATGTCAATTGCAAACTCAATCTTTCTCTATAGAAGCAACCCCGGCAATTCCTCTGAAAACACATTTGAATAATCACAAACTGTAGGGATGTCTGATAAACTAGGCTCCGCCTTCATAGCCACACATATGCCAAGCAAAGCCTACACCCCTTTCAAATCACTGCTCTGGAAGAAGAGAGGCTGAGACATTAGAGAGGTGGTCTGACCTCTCGCGATAAAGTCACTCTCACGCCTGTCCTTAAGGTCACTCTTCATTCTATAATCAACTACCACTCGTGCCTGACAACCAATCCATCCCCAATATCACATCAAACTTTAAATGACAACGCGATCAAATCTCCCTAAACTCATACCTCGGATTCCGATACAATCAGAATTTATCTATTAATGATATTTATTTCTATGATTTGTCACCAAAATGTCATACCTCTATTTTACTCGGTAAACTACCTAAACCTCTGAATGGTAGTACAAATATAAGAGTGGTTTGAACTAGATCTATCAATGCATGTATTAATAGTTTCAAAGATATAAATTACCAACTATCACATCTGGTACCTTTCTTTCCATCGCTTTCATCGCGACATGCCCTAAATGAGCACTACATCCTGCCTACTCCATGCTTGTCACACTCAGATTCCCTTGGCCCACTCCGATTGGCGGATCCGAACCGATTCCGGGGTGCAAGACCATATATTAGGACTCTTTACTTACTTTTTCAGACATTGGTGTAACCAATTCTTATAACTATATCAACATATCATATACAAAAGTCCAAAATAAAACTACCACCGTAGTGGTTTTTACAGTGTCATATGTACAGTACTGAGTCCCATTTACATATTCAAAAACTATACAATTACACCATCGATCGTAGCGCTAACTCCACAAGATGAACCCCTACTCGCGTATTCGGGCCCGCAGGACAGGTTCTCTGACGTCTTCCCGTACCCACACTGGATGAACCCGTGCTAAGCTTCACGCCTAGTGGAACATATGTAATATGCATGTACACATTTATGTTCAAAGATATAACAATAACAGACATCATAACTCCCATGCATCCATCATAGACCTATACAAGTACTCATGCCATAACAGCTTATACTTATTCTGATCTCCGTAGAGTCCCAAGAGCTTATTCCTTATTCAGAACTCTTATGCTTATAACCTGACTCCCATGTTTATCTCTGGGTCTCTCGTAGGAGTTACAGAGCTTATTCAGATTCTCTGACTTTATACTTATAATAAGACTTATTTTTATTCTGTCTCCCCGTAGGAGTTACAGAGTTTATTTTGTATTCGGACTTATACTTATGACAAATCCTATTTTATTCTGTCTCCCTGTAGGGAGTTGAGACAGAATATTTATTCGTAATATCTGGCTGCACATGTGATCGAATCGATACACATTTGTTTCCTCTTATTCATTATCCGCGTTATTATCATATAACTATGGGAATACTCTGCATCGGCAAGTATTAAAAGTAAGACACAAAGACAATAAGTATCTAAAGATATCATACAGTACCTGGCGCCGTGAGCACAAAGCAGGATTGGCTGAGTAACGGAATAGAGGGCCATAGCACTAATCGTGTGACGTATACCGTAGCACTAATAGGACAGAGTGCCTTAGCACTATCGTGACGTGGAGTGCTTTAGCACTATCAGAGGCCGGCACCAATCAGAGTGCCAAGCACTAATCGTGAGTACCGGGTTATTCGACCGTGGACGGCTTGCCCACGCCGTGACGTTATGCCGTGTCATTTAATACTTAGTCTTAGGCATTCCTACGATTGTATGTGTTCATAAACTTCCTATCTTATTATCGGGCATGAACTTTGCTCCCATCGAACTCGGCGAGGCGAAGCGAAGCGAGGTATGGTACATTTCTCACTTAATTTCATCCTTTCTATACTTTCTGAATGCGATTTTGGCCTAAATACGCAAAAATAAAGAAAACAGGGTCAGCGGGACCACCTGCACGGCATACCGACCGCACCGGTATAGGTTCCTGGGCTCGAGAAGGCCATACGGCATGTGTTTACGCCAGATTTGAGACAGCTTTGGTTATCGCATCACCCGCATTCCAGCATGTGTTCAAAGGTGCACCTATTGTGTCTTCGAATTTTGCCCATAAATGGTAATTTCACCATTTTTCATGCGCTTCCATAATTTCTCTATTTCAATTCTATCAAAAATCAACATGAAATCCTCCAAACAACTCCACAATTACTTTGAATTAGTCAAAGAATCTAAGGATTCATACCTGCCCACCCACCCTACAAAACCTGAATTGCAAGGATCTCCATATCTAAACATTAATAACTAGGGATTTTCAACCAACTTCCCTTAAATCTAGAGTTAGATACTTAACAAAACCCAGAAAATGGAACCAATTTATCTTTCAAGGAAAACCCTAGCAATCATACCTAATTCATGTACAAAATCATACCAAAGTCATGTATCCAAGAATCCATACCTCGTCTGATTTCCCCCCTTTCTTCCCCTTCTTCTCCTTCATCTTCCTCTCCTTCCCGTAAGCCTTGTTTGGAGACCAAAAATAATCCATTTTTGGTCTCCTCCTCTATTTATAGTGAAAGTTTTCCTTATTTGCCTTATAGTCCTCCATCTTCTAGGAATTTGTATTTCATTTTAGTTATTTCTACTAATCTTAAATCTTAACAACTTATAAATTTTATACTCCCTTGCATTACACTTTGACCCTTATAACTTGTACAATTTTTCTAGTTTCTAAGTTTTCACATTTTCGCATTTAATTTGTATTTAAAATTTAATTTATGCCTACAAAATACCCTAAACATGTTGAAAACAATCAGTATATTTCGAGGTGTTACACATAGTCTCGTGGTCACTCTGTCCTGCACTCGATGATGTACACTCTATTAGTCTCCTTATCGCCTTCCTCGCATTGTTGAAATTGCATCTCCAACCGGTGCTCCGAACGAACGAGCTCTCTAGGACAATCTTCACTTTGTCGCTACTGGATCCACACCAAACAAAATACCTCTCTAACTCAACACCTCCCCTTATGTTTCCTCCGACAATGTGTAATAGCGAGGAGCCGGGGTCCTCTCAAGAACCCCTCCTAGTGCACTAGCAACCGATGCCAGGTGTAGAATAGTCTTACTACCGCAACCCGAAATGATCCCCGAGTCAGAGCCGATTGTAACCTCGTGGTCCTCAATTCTTATCTTGCCGATAAGAATTCGATCGTCCGTAGCTCTTCTTACCCCGTTTTCTTTCTTTTCTTTCATACTTTCTTCTTTTACTCTTTCCAACATTTAGAGCACATATCACAATTTTAGAAAAGTCATCATGGCAAAATCCTATGACATGGGCCCGAATATGGTCATTTAGGCCATCTTCAAACTTCATGACATTTCTCTTCCTACTACTTCAGCATCCTGAGCATACTGCTCAATCGTGAATTCCTCTCCGATACTCAATCACACTCATCCGTCTCTTTTTGTTTCAAATTAGAAACTCCCGCCTCATATCGCTCGATAAACACGACCCACATATCAAGCTTCCTCGAATCCCGCTGCAGAAGAACACCCCATGTAACACCTCCCGGGTGGTGTGGTCCTAGTCATGAAACCCACAACCGATGCTTTTCCATCCTGTAGCGAGGTCGCACACTCAATTCTCCTCCGTGTGCAATGCATTTTCCACAACATTCTTTTAGTTCTTTCGGAGCCACTTCGTCATGGAAGCTCATTATCTTTCTTCCCAACGAAATCCATAACAATATTTCGCCATCTCTCTCTACAGGCTGATCGTCATAACAATCGTAACTCGGTTGTGCCGCTCCTTCAAAGGCTGAGATATCCGTCGGAGGATATCCATAAGACTTCCCGCTACTGACCTCGCTTCACGAATCGGCTTGGCATTGGAGCATGGGATGCTCGCCACCTTCCAATTAGCAGGCTATTCATACTTCCGAGTCACCCCGACCGCAGGTCTCTTGAACCATCCATGCTTACCTATTAAGACCGATAAGATCCACATCAGAGTCACGTCATCCTTTATATGCAAATGCAATGTATGTCATAAACAATTTCAAAAATCATTTTGTAGAATCACCTAAACCTAGGCTCTAATACCACTAAAAATGTGATGGCCCGCGCCGTCGTACCCGACCCGACCCAGAGGCTAAGCTCGGACCCGGGGATGCGGTCCTCACTTTTTTTTTTTTTTTTTTTAATCATTTCGAATAATCCAAATACAATTACTTTTCCAAACACATTTCAAATACTCAATGAAAATATATATGTAAATACCACTTTAACACATAGGGGCCCATGATTTGTTCAAAATTCACATTTTCGTTCAATATGGCATTACATGCCCATTTGCTACATTTCCCCACTTTTATACAATATGGCATTACAAGCCTTCTTCAATATCAAAATATTTACAAAATGGTTTTGTACAAAAAGAGTCAAATGAATTTCATGTATGCATGTGACGGAGCTTTACTTATCCTCCGTGTAACTTTGACGATGACTCTAATTCACTGCGGTCTATGTATTCGTACCTGTTCACTCGGTACCTGCGTGATGATAAAAGCAACACGCTAAGCATTTTCATGCTTTTGGTTCTATATAGTACTCTCTTTCCATTTCCCCGCCTAAGTCAATCATGCAAATTTTCTAAACCATGCTTTTGAACCTTTTGAATGATTAATGCACATACACATATATTCATTTCATATACATTCATTTACGCTTATTGATCATTCCAAATATGCACTTTCATATACACAAATCATTCAAAATACAAATCATGCACTTACAAATTTCCTTATCAATTTGCCCCTTAAACGAATTTAACTCTATGCTTTGGCAGACGAGATAATGGAATCACTGAAGACGCCCCACAGAGATACATGTTGTCACGCCATCATCGAACGCCACAATAAAGTTCTTTCAAATCGCAGCTGGTATAAAACATTTTGTTTTATAACACGCTGACTCCGCCCAATAGGGTCAATTTGGTTTTTAAAAATCAATTCATGAAACACACCGATATCGTTCCTCGCTACTTGATCAAGTGACACATCATTACGCTCGCTCACAAAGACTACTAATTCGAATCTTTATCGTGATACCAATCTATCCTCAACCTCGAATCTCTAATAGCTAACATTCTATTAAGGGCGTTCAAACCATTCATAGAAAAATACAGTATAGTATGTACATTTATACAAACAATTCATTTTCAATACTCATGCAATTTTTCATATGCAAATCATTTCACAATCAATTGTCTCAAATCAATTAAAACAAATCAATATGTTTGTTTCTTATAAATCATTTCAACAATTCAAATCATTTTGTAATCATTCAAACATTTTGGAATTAGAGAGAGAGAAGTGGGGAACAAACCAAAAAGCTTGTTGCACTTGATTCCAATCCTCGGAATCTCGATCACCCGAGCCTCCTCTTCAAATTCCTCATTCCAATATTAACAATCATCAGTTGGTTGGGTATTCTAAGGTTTCTATTTAGGTCTTATTTCTACCCGACTTCCTTCTTGTACATTGTTCCTTTCATTTTTCCCCATTTCCTCATCCTTAGACATTCTTATCATTCTTTTTAGGCATCGATATGCCTCATTTTGACGAATTTTTTGGGTTCAATGGGGTCCAAATTTGAATACACTTATTTCAAAGATATTTGTTCTCTTAGAAGTCTAGTTTATCCAAAATTTTGAATCACTCCGTTTGGATGAGTGAAACTCAACTTATGGCCTAAATACCGAAACTACTCCAAACACCAAAACTGTATCAGAACTGAACATAATTGACCCAAAAACAAAGCCTTACTTTGACGAATTTTCTGGGTTCAATGGGGTCCAAATTTGGATACACTTATTTCAAGAAGATATGTTCTCCTAGAAGTCTAGTTACCTAGAAATTTTAATAACTCAATTCGGATGAGTGATGGACAAGTTATGGCATAAATACAAAAACTGGCTTGAACACCAAAACTATATCAGAACTGAACCAGAATTGACCCGAAAACAGAGCCTCATTTTTTATGAATTTATGGGTCCAATGGGATCTAAATTTGAATACACTTATTTCAAGGAGATTTGTTCTCCTGGAAGTCTAGTTTACCCAAAAATTTGAATCACTCAATTCAGATGAGTGATGGCCAAGTAATGGCCAAAACAAAAACATGGGTTTTGGGAAAATTTTGACAGCATCTCCCCTAAAAACTCAACATTTCCTTTATATAAAAATTCCTCATTTGAGGACCACAACCAATCAAACAGCCAAAAACAACTTAGAGCACCCAATAAAAAACACTTTTATTCAAATTTGGGGTTTTCCCCAACCTAAACACAAGAAAAGGGGGGTTAGGATTTGGTTTAATTACCTCAAATCTCTTTCAATCTTCTTCTTTCTTCTTCTTTCTCTTTTTGATCACCTAAATCCTTGATCTTATGGAGGAAAATCACCAAGTTCTTATCTTCTTCCTCAACCGTAGTGTGCCTCTAACTCTCCCTTCTCTTGCCTAAAATGTGGGTTATGGCATTCAAATACCAAAAATTGCTTTTTTGTCCATTACATGACTAAGGCCATGTTTGGCTACACACTAATTCATCGTTGCTCATTAAACTCTAGAAAAATATAATTTATTTTATTTTACACCTTAAACATGCTATAAAACTGTTAGGGTATTTTCAGGGCGTTACAGATCTGGTTGATCTTTGTCACGCCCCTACCCCCGCCTGGGCAAAGATATGGGCATAGCACGGGACTGGGACTCCTTCACTTGCTTTTCGGACATTGGGCCCATTTCAATAAACAAATCCATAACGAAATAAAAATTATAATACCACCACCGTGGTGGTGGTTAGTTGTCTTATACATATTCTTGAGTCTCGTTTACTTGTACATAAATAACTTTCACTATTACAAAAAAAAACTTTCACATTTACATTACAAAATCAAATTCGAAACCCAGACAGTGGACTCCTACGTATGTGTCGCTCCTCGGGTCGATGCTGAATGCCACGAATGTCCTCTTCAAGCACCTACACTGGAGCAAACACTGCTATGCTGTTTTTATAGCTTAGTGGGAAACAGATATGACTACTTGAAGTGGTCCACATTTACAGAATACATATATCATAAAGCATATGTCAGAATTTACATATACGAATTCTATAACAGAGTTTTCATGTACATAATTTTGTAACTTAATCCTCTATATCTCCCGTAGGGAGTCTGCAATTATTATATCATATGTAGGGAGTACCCGAGGGTATAATACAAAACAGAACAGCTTGATTTCTTATGCTTACTTCTTATTCATTATTCAGATTCTTATAATTTAATTTCATGTATCTTATTATTCGGGTATTCAACATATAAATATATGTCTGCATAGACCGGTAACAATTAATGAGAGGAACACAGTACAATAGGTACCCGAAGGTATGGTACAATACTGAACAGAACGTGCCTGCACACGTAATAGAAGTGTCATAGCACTAGCAGGAGTGTTGAAGCACTGATCAAAATGTCCCTGCCCACGTAACAAAAGTGTCGTAGCACTAGCAGGAGTGCCGAAGCACTTATCAGAAATACCCATTCATTCACTATTCGATCTTAAGTAGGAATACGTTTATGTGTTTCAAGACTCGTTATATAATTCTTAATCTCATTAGCAAATGGGGTAAGGAACAATGTTTGCCTAATGACCGGATCGCCGAGGCGAAGCATTCGTATAACTTTTATATTTGTACGAACTCTTTCATTCACTTATTAGGGTCCTCATTAATCCAATGGATAATTGATAGAATTAATGGAAGAGAGGAACCAAAACATAACTTATAGGTACGCCTAGGCGAAGGTTCGCTACGCCTAGGCGGAGCATGCTATGCCTAGGTGGACTAGAAAGTTCGTAAAATCCTGACTCCCCTCGGGTTCGCCTAGGCGGTGTCTCGGGCCAGCAAAAAATGTCACTTCTATGCCTAGGCGTAGGGGTGTTGGGTTGAATGTAGAAATGGCCAGATTTTGCCTCTTTCACTGGAAATTTCTTCTAAACTATAACCAACTCAACCAAAAACACATTTATAAGTTAGGGTTTTCCTAACCTACATATAGACAAAGAAGGAGGTTGGAAATTTCTTAACACAAACATGAATTCCAACCAAAAGTTCCAAACAAGATTTCCAAACAAGTTCCAAACCAACCAATATCAATTTCCAAACAAATGAGATGTTCCAAACCTGGATTCTTCTCTTCTCTTCGTCCTTCATCCTTCTTCTTCTTCTCTTCTTATTTTCTCTCAAGCGTGAAGCCCTAGCCTTTCCCAACAAAATGAGATATTTTTGGCTTTATTCTCCTTCTTAAGTTAAGGCCTCGTTTGGCAAAAAAACTCATTTTTGCATTCTTTTCCATTTTTGCTATTTGTTCCTCATTCTCTCTATTATTTGCAAATCAACTTATCAAATTCTTATAATAGCATATCATCTTCTTATGTTTTGACTTTTGGGTCCTGAATTGGTAAATTACTAATTTACCTTTGACTCTTGAATTAATCTCAGGTTTTATCATTTAACCTTTTCTCTTTGCACTTAAATTTCTAAAATTCAAATTTATTTTTTATTATAAATTTAAACATGTAATAACACGACTAGGGTATAATTTGGGGTATTACAATCTTCCCTCCGAAAAATCTGCCATTGGTTGTAAATGAGTTTATAAGATCAAGACTCGGTCGGATGGCACTGTTGATCGCTACAAGGCTCGCCAAGTTGCCAAGGGTTTTACTCAGGAGTATGGGATTGATTATAAGGAGACTCGCTTCCCGTGGCTCGACTTTCTATCGTGACTTTATTTCCATTTCATACTCAAATGGCCGCTCTTCGTATGGATGTCAAAATGCTTTAATATGAACTCTCGCAGGAATTCCTTATGAAGCTTCCTCTTGGTTATTCCTCACCGGTTCTCTCATAGAGTATGTCGACTACTAGCGAAAGCACTTTATGGCCCTAAACTTGCTTCCTCGAAAGCATGGTTTGCAAAGTCTGGCCTACTATCTCTCAACATGGTTTTTCAGGCAGTTCTTTTGATACAGCTCTTTTTCTAAGACGGTCTAATCATGGTATTACTATTCTACTCTTGTATGTCGATGATATGCAGGGGATTCGGGATCTAAAGCACTTTCTTGGTCGTCAACTTGAAATGAAAGATCTCGGTTCTCTTAATTACTTTCTTGGTCTAGAAGTTTCTTCTTCTGCAGATGGTTATTATCTTACTCAAGCCAAGTATACTTCCGATCTGATTTCTCGAGCCAATATCACTAATAGCAAGATGGTCGACACACCTATTGAGTATAACGGTCACCTCAATTCTCATGATGGCGAATCACTATCTGATGCTACTCTCTATAGATAGCTTGTTGGGAGTCTAATCTATCTCATTGTTACTCACCCTGATATTTCCTATGCAATTCATGTAGTCAGTTAGTTTATGGTTGCCCCTAGATCTCCTCATATTATTGTTGTTCTTAGGATTCTTCGATATCTGAAAGGCACCATATTTTATGGTCTTCATTTTTCTTCCCATTCTTCTAACTCTTTAGGCATATTCAGATGCAAATTGGGCAGGTGTTCCCACTGATCGTCGATGTACTACAGGATATTGTTTTCTTCTAGGTGATTATCTTATCATTTAGAGAAGTGAGAAACAAATAGTCGTTGCTCGCTCCAAAGATTGCCGTAATACATGCAGCACCGGCAACTACTATGCTTGAACTACTGGTTATGTTGGTTACTACAGATCTTTGTGTCATTTGTCTAATCAAGAACTAAACTTCACCGTGATAATCAAGTGCTAATATTCAAACTCGTCATACTGTCGCTCTTCCATGAACATATCAAACATATTGAGATTCATCCGCTTTAGGTGCACCACACTTCAACTGCTTCCTCCTCGTGGATCGCTTAGTCGATATCTTCTACCAAACCCCTTCCTCCAGGAACTTTTCTAGCTTTAGCTTCCAAACTCAAAATGGTTTCTCTTAAACCACCATGAGTTTGAGGGGGAGGGGGGGTGTTAGATTATTATATATGGAAATTGTACATTTTCCATTTTTAGATTTGTATAGCTTAGCTTATATAAGCCTTCATCTTGTACATGTAATACTCAATTTTGATATATTCAAAGACTCAAGTCTTTCTTCAAAAACAAAGTTGGACATATGGCTAAACATCAAGGGCATTTATGTACCTTATCTCTTGATTACATGATTACACTATCCAATTTTTCTACAAAAAATAAATTTGTCTAAATTTTAAAAAATTAGATTAATTTTTTAAAATGGATGAAATATATCATTATTTTGTTCGCAAAGTTTTTTTTACATTTAAACATTATTTTTACAACATTGTTAGATTAGACTTGGAAGATAATAATGCATTTGCTCTTGAGGGATGGCCTGGCGGGCAAAAATGGTGAAGGGGCTATGGGAGATCCAGGTTCAAGCCGCATGAGACAATATGCATTTTGGCCCCGCTTCTTATGATTAATCCACTAGCATTTGAAACGAATCATTTGTGCTTTGATTCTCATCATTCCTCCTTTCCTTGAAATAATTCGTCATCGAATCTTAACCATAATGTTATTGATAACACGAAAATCAATACACATCTTCCATGAACCATTCTTTTTGAGTACAAATAATACATGTACAACACATAATTAATTATAAAAATAGGATATCATAATAAATAAAAAAATAAATATTATTTAATATTTAATTACTTCATAAAGCCTGGGTTTGGGGGGAGCCATTTTTCCACCCTAGTGACTGTATGGGGATTGCATGGGAGGTGGAACTGCATGCACAACTCTCCAAGTGGATGGCCTCAGATCTCAAACAACGTAATGGGTTTTGTGGACGCTTTTCAGCCTGACCGGCTCACACGCTCAAAGAATCGATCTTCCGAATCGATTTTAGATTACTTCCCATGGAGGAAAACCTCACCACATTCAGAGCTCGTTAATAATTTGGTATGAGACAAGAAACCTATTAAGGCAGAAGTTCGGTTACTTGATATGCAAGAAACCCTATAAGTGCTTGTCAAACAAGTAACCCAATAAGATTAGGATTTTGAGTCTATAAATAGACCCCTCTCCCTAAGGCCTTTACACACATACGTACGCAAGTGTTTTCTCCTCTGGTCTCTAGCAATTAGGTGTGCCCACACGCAAATCTGTCGCGAATAGAATATTTTGGAAGGTCCCGTGCCAAGAGGTTAGTAAACCCTAAGGATAATGACATTAGTTTATTACACATCTTATTTAATCATGATACAGGCTTCCGTTGTACATTGATCCCAACAGTTGGTATCAGAGCCTTGATTAAATCAGTGTATGGTAAATCAAATCCTTCTATTTTTTACATGTATATTTGATGCAATTAGTTATATGACACTTAGGTTCTACGTTTCATGTTATTTATATTTGTGTATGAATGAATGTTTTATTTTAGCCTTAATCCATGGTATAAGTTTGATTGTAATTTTTTTTTTGGGATGTAACTTGGAGGCTAATTATAAGATTAGATATTCCTCTTTGATTTATTTATTTTTTTTTTGGATAATTTTATGTAAATTTATATATTATTAGATACTTATGTAATAAGTACCCAAAGAAGAACCGTTGCATGTTACTGTTCATCATTTTTCGTACCAATCGAGAAGGGGACATGAAAGAGGGTCAGAGGGAGGAATCTGAAGACCTGGCAAGCGCCCACACGCACCGCCCAAAGCGGACGAGACTAAGACTCATGTGCCTGGCTTCCGAGGGCACGTGAGGGCGTGTTCTAAATCTTTGATCAGTCTTAAATACGGCGCCACTCCCTCTCTCGTGTTTTAGCCCCTCGTAAAATTTCATGGCAATCCGAAGTTTGTGCATTGTTTGGCAATGATTTTAGTTTTTGGCTTCAAACGCTACCTGGGGGTGCATGCAGACTTGGATTTGGACGAAATTTGACCAATATGTTCCTTATTTGGTGTTCTACCCCTCTATAAAATTTCATGATGATCCAAGCTTTTTACGGAAACCGGTGGCAATTTTGGTTTCTAAATTCTGGCAATGTGCAGCGTCAGATTTGAACAAATTTTGGTTAGTTGGTTCCTCATGTGGTGATTTGCCTTCTTGAAAATTTTCGTGATGATCCGAGTTGTTTATAGTGATTGACGACGATTTTGGTGCTCGGCTTATGAGGGAGACTAGTTAGAGTTTTGTATTTTTTTGTTTAAAAATCCTAGAAACTAATTTTAACTTGGCCCACAATTCAAAGAATTTCAAGACTCCGATGTTACAGACATTCCGCCGTATATCAAGTAGTTTTATCTCTATTAGCTCGAATTTTTTCTAGGGAAACCATGAATTAAGGGCCCATTATTTATTCTTTGCTTACAATTGTTTTATATAGATATAACATGTGATGTATGCTTGTCATGCCATTCAGAATAGGTGGTATCATATAATTTCATCATGTGATATATACATATGTATAATGATATTTGTTTTGTCTAGATAATATTGTTATGGACTATTTAGTTGAATTAATGTAAAATATTGAATGGGTGCAAGTTAAAATTAATTTAATTAATCTGAAACCTATGGACTTCATTAAGGATCCAATAACAAAATTATGCTCCAATGGTTAAACATTATCGGATTTTATGGGATTGGGTCTAAAATAATTTCAAAATTTTAATGAGATTGTATGGCCCAACATCGACAATACTTAGATATTAAAGATAATTTTGAAATTAAATTAATGGTTATCACATTCAATTATAGTAACATTAATATCTAGATAATATTATTATGGAAAACCTAATAAATAAATGTAAAATATCGAACGGGTGAAGACAAAATTAATTTGATTAATTTGAAACATACGGGTTCCATTAAGGGTCCAATAATAAAATGATTATATGATGCCCCAATGGATAAACATGACCAAATTTTGTTGGATTGAATCTAAAATAATTTCAAATTTTTAGTGAGGTTGTACGGTCCAATGTCGACAACACTTGGATATTAAAGATAATTTTGGAATTAAATTAATGGTTATTACATTCACTCTAAAATATTAATAATCGTTCTAACGAGGCTTTGTTAGTGTTATTGAAAGCCCAATGTTTATTGAAACAAAGTTTTGATTGATACATATCTATGTTATCCGAGAAAGTTCTAGATCAAATTTCCCATAGGTAGTGACTTGTTGATACATGTCTAGGAAAGTCCTATTATTAGGGCAATAAGAGCCTAAGGTAAGAAGCCTTTAGAGGACGTCCCCGACCTACCGACTCTTACCCGGGAGACTTCCCCGTGGTTAACATAGAAACTCACTACTACTTCCACACAGACATTATTTGAGTTTTTGGTGAGTTGACTTGGAACGCCCTAAATATATCCTAACATTTTTATAACATGATCAATGTGTAAAATAAATTAAATTATATTTTTCCGGTGTTTAAATGACTAAAAATGAAAAATAATAAAAATCTAGAAATTTTACAAGAGCCAAGTAAATTTAGTAAAATAAATAATGGGACCTAAGGGTCCTAAATGAGGAGTAAAGATACAAAATGTGAATAAAATTAAATGAAATTGAATGAAATTGAAATGAAGTGTTAAAATGGCAAAAATGAGAAATGAGGAATTAATGAGTAGCTAAACATGGCCTTAGCTATGTAATGGGATTAAAGACCAATTTTATCTTAGAGCCATCTTCACATTTGGGCATTTCCGCTTTGAAAGAGAGGCAGAGAGAGCTAGGCTTGTGGAGAAAAGAGATTGGTGATTTTTCTCTGGGCAACTAAAAAGTTTGAGAGATCAGAAGAAGAATGATGCTTGGTATTGAAGAATCAAAGATTAAAGGTATGGAAAACCAAATCCTAACTTTTCTTTTCAAGTCATTGATGAAAAACCCCAAAATTTTTGGATGAAAGTGTTTGTATTGGTTGTAAACAAGTTTTGGGGGTTTCTCTAAGTTGTGTTTGGTTGTTTTGATTGGTTTTGATTGGTTTTGAGAAATTCTTGCATGTAGGAAAGAGCAGGTTTCAAAGGAGTTGATGTCAAATTTTTTTCAAAAACCCTATTCTTTTTTTGGCTATAGGTTAAGTTATAATAATCTAAATGGAGTGATTCTAATTGGTAAATAACCATAAGAACTAGAGCTACAAATGTATAGAAGGTACCAAGAGCAAATTGTAGCTCTAAGGCTCCCAAATATGGGTTTAAATGTGAGATTCAGGTAGCTCATGGGTATGCTCTGTTTTGGGTGTAGTTGTGGTGTTTTTGCCATACATTGAGTTTCACTCATCCAAATTTAGTGATTCAAAATTTCAGGTAAACTATACTTCTAGGGGAATAATTTACTTGAAGGAAGTAAGGCAAATTGTAATCCCAAAGTGCCCAATCATTCAAAGTGGAGCTATGTGCGACTGCTTTTACAAATTAGAGTAATCTAGATGTAAAATGCAATAACTTGAGTTTTGGTGATCCAAATTGGATGATTCCAATTGGAGAAGAAACCTTAGAACCATAGATTCAAATTAGTGAAGGAAACATTACCAATTTATGGAGTTAAGATCCCAAAATCGAAAATAATAGTAGGTGATCCAAATGAGTCACATATTCCACTGGGCTTCTGGCATTAAAATACCGTAACTCCGAGCTTCTGGGTGATCCAAAAGAGATGATTACAATTCCTAATGAAAATAGAATCATAGAGCTATCATTTTCTTGAAGGAAGTATGAGAAAATATGGCCTATGTGTCCTCATAAAATTTTTTCAAGTGAAGGAGACAGGTGACATCAACCCTAACTAAAAATCCTAGAATGCAATAACCGACTCTCTTTCGGGTTGTCTTTTAATCGTGACATATTTTGATGGATTAGGTTGGTGGACGAGGAAGCTTGACCCAAGAACGGATTCCGAGAGAATCCTTCAGCAAGAGCTTTGGCCAACCTTTTGAGTTTGTTCTTCAATCTCTCGTTTCAAATTTGTGAAAGTTTCGATCTACACTCTTCTTTCATTGTTTCAAAATTGATTAGAAATATTATGAAATATTGAAATGATTTATGATAAATTGCATATTGATATGTTTTAAAATTGGATTTGAGACACCGATTGCAAATAAATTGCATATGAAAAATTTATAATGAGTATTGAAAAATAAATTATTGTATCTAAATGTATATACACTATTGTAAATTGTATCGAATGATTTGAAGGCCCTTAAAAGAATGTTAACCGTTAAAATTCGAGTTAATGATAGATTAGTATATCAATAAGGGTCAAATTAGCGCATTCACGCTCAAATGTAAATTTGCTATGTCATCCGATCCAGAAATTTCGTGGACAAGATTGTAGTGTTCACAAAATTGATTTTTAATAACTAGTCAAGAGTCCTGCAAGAGACTCGCACTGCGGTTATAATAACCATTTTTTATATCACCAAAATTTACACCTACAACGGACCATGCCGATGATTCGTTATCATGTGCACCGAAAGCATAGGTTAAATTCAATAATGGAAAAATGATAATAAGATTGAAAAGTGCATGATTTGTGATTTGAATGATTTAGTACATATGAAATTGCATAACTTGAAATGAGCAATGAATTGTAATTGAATGTAAATGAAATGATTATATATATATATATATATATATATATATATATTGTACTGCAATGGTCATTGGAAAAATGTACAAAAACATTGTTTTATAAACATTGCATGAATTGATTTAAAATAAAATGAAGAGAAAATTGTATAGAATCACTAAGCATGAAAATGCTTAGTGCGTTGTTTTTGCCATCACGCAGGTATCGAGTGAACAGGTACAAGGACAAAGACCGCAGAGATTTAAAGTCAACGTCAAAGTTTCGCAGTGTCGAAGTAAAGATTCGACCATGCATTCATGAAATGGATTTGACCATTTTGTATAAACTCTGATTTTATTTTGTAAATGTTTCGACATCAAAACTCGATATATTTTGTGTAAATGATCCTGGATTAAAAAGGGCATATAATGTCATATTGTACAAATGTGGGATTTATCCCAAAATGATGGGCCTACTGCAAATGTTTTGATGAATATTATTATATATTCTATAGTATACGGAAAAAAAAAAACGTATTTGTATTCGTATCGGTAGCGCTGACTTTACATTTATTTTGGTATCAGAGCTACAGTTAAATTGTTAGAAAAAAAGGGGTGTAACATGACTTGGTAGGACACATTCCGTATCATGTTCAAAATATTAGTTTGTTATAAAATTTCTTACCCAATGTAAGTGTTTATAATGGAAACTAGGATATTGTTGCACTAAATAAACCTACTTATTGGTATATTTGTTGATTGCGTGTTTTTTTTTTCCCCCCAGAAAATGACATCCTTTAATCTTCTAGTTACAATTTTAAGTCAAAAACCATTGGATGGAAGTAATTATGACCTATGGAAAACTAATCTTTACATTGTCTTTGTTTTTTGAGAGAATCAAATTTATTACAACAACCTAGAAACCCTAGGAGCCACTGCTAATGCTTAGAAGGAAACTAAGAAGCACTCAGAATCGCAAATGCTTATACAATGCTCTTTGTTATATTCTCACAAGCAGTCAGAGATCATTTCAAGGAAGCAAATCAATGATATAGATCATGTGTCAAACATGGTTCAAACTCTAGATAGGATGTTTGCTAAAAGTAGCAATACTACTAGACAAGCAGTCATAAGGGCACTAATGAACACTCGCATGACTGGGGGAAATGTGCGAGACCATTATTTAAAGCATGATAAAGGCACATCAAAGATCGCGGAAGTGATGGGGTAGTCTAAATGTTGTCGGCTTGTTTGGTGGAGAATCAAGTACGATAAATGGATCATTGGATTCATGAACCACTAACCATATTTGTTATCTACGTAGTTTTATTCAAACAAAGTGCACTACACTAGTGCAAGACAAAGAAGCTTGAAATTGGGAACAAATCCATAATGGAAATATGACTAGTGAGTTATATTAAAAATTCTACGCTTATCGTAATTACTATTTGTTCGATTTAAGAGGAATTTGGTTTCTATTAATTGTTTATTGAACATGGTTTAACAATGTAGTTTACAATTTTTTGATAAAGAGTAATAATACTCTTATTCTCTCCCGATTATTGATGAATGATCTTTATTTTTTAACTCCATTATCCTATAGTATTAATGCCATTGAATATAATGATGATGAGTAACTCACCATGTCTAAGAAAAGGAATTTCGAGTCTATCTAGGTTAATGCCTTATAATGTTCAAACTTACAGCTCTTGGTTCTTTTATAATTAAGGGAACGAGGTTACTTTCCTTTGTTTTTATGGTTTTGGTTCCATATAAAAAAGGGGATGGAGAACCAATATCTATAAGCATTATAAACTCAGAAAACAATTTTCTGAAAAATGGTAAAATGGTAATTTCGGTCAAAACCCGGAATTTTTCTAGATCTCGAATGACGAAACGGACTTTCCCGTTGGAATTGTCTCACGAAATCTAGCTACCACGTCGAATTTCGTTAAATCTGAAATAGTCGGAATTTCACGTTTTTTGAGGCACTTAGAGTAGTACAGGACACTTGGCGCATTTTGGAGTGGTTTCAAGACGGTAATATTTGTCAAGTGGAGAGTTAGTCAAACATGAGCTCATGTGGGGCCATGAGGGACACATGGCTTCATGTCATTGGAAGGAAATCTATGTTAGATGGATAACGGATAAGGTGAAATCCAAGTCAACTATCGAGGTTGATAAAAGGCAAGAGAGAAAAGACAATTTCTTCTCTTTACCTATGTTTTGACTCAACCATTGGGGAGAAAGTAGCACTTAAACAAGAAAGGAGGAGAAAAAGAGAGAGATCTTTAGAGAGAGGTTCACTTCTCTCTAGATTGCAAGATCTTATCCGTCAAATTCTGACTCTGCAGGTGGTGGGGTTTTCTCCTACTTGTTTATTCTTTTCACAAGAGTCACTAATGGTTAGGATGTTCGAATGAAATGGCTGCTCATCTTGCCCAAAACTGACTGAGCGGCTGGGGCCAACCCAGAGTGGTTTCGACACCCAAACTGCCGTGGACTGTGTATCACAGGTGCTGACATATGTTATTATAAGATTGAATAACATGTCAGTTGTATGGATGCTCATAGCCTCCTGCAGGCAGATGGATCAATTGTTTATCACCCATGTAAGCTAATTTTGGTGTTATTATTATGAATGAATAAATATTGTTTTGTAGAGGATTTTCGCAATATATGCATGCTTGATATATTAACATGAATTATTGTGAAATGGCATATTGCATTTCATATGCATCAAAATTCCTAACAAGTAGTATGGAGTGCGCCGACATGAAAACACTCTATTGTCAAATGAATTTGACGGGAAGATTCTCCGAAGAATTGCCTGTTGAGAGTTGTCCCACGCTCATCTCTAGGAGGACCCAAGGATCAAGCTCGAGAGTTATCTAGCAATTATCTCTGGTGGCTCAACAAAATTTTACTTAAAAATGTGGTGCTTATAAGTTTCAAGAACAAAACCTTTGTTTGAAACAAGTGTTTTCACACTTAGCTTAGGCATGCGTGAGGGAGCCGCTGAGGGCCTCGAGATGTGGGATGGGTGAGTCACATTCTCATCCATAACATGTAGACATTTGAGTAGGGACTTGTATGTTTTACTTAAATGTTTGGTGTGCCATTGCATGAGCATTTAGGTGGGGAGTAACCCATGTAGAAAATATCACTATTGGGCATTGCTCACCCTATCGAGGGAAAAATTATTTCATGTATTGAAGGTTCACCTAGGGATGGGACGCATCCGAGGTCTTAGAGATGAAGAAATGGCCATATATGACCTTCTTATGTATTTTTGTAAAAATCTGGGTAAAAGACCCAGTTTTGGATAGTTTATAATCAAAAACAAATTGTAATTAATTCCCTTGTATAAAAATATATATTTTGGTGAGTGATATGTCTCCGGCGTGGCCATTTTTACTCATACGGGTCTCATGATATGAAACACACTGCTCGTAGGCTGACGATGGTCAACTGACCCCCTGGATCGAAGGTCACACTTTACGAACACCTTGATTCAATAGAGTCAAGGGGATGGGGTCACTTTTCTAAATCGTGTTTGAAGATCCTTTGAATAATTCGTAATAATTGATAGATCTCGAAGCAAATAGCAGCAGGATTCGCATCAAGGCTAGCTTGGGATCTTTCATATGTGTGCGACTCAGATTGAGATGGGTTATCCAACCCATTGTTATCCCTATTAGAACCAGCCTGGAGAAATCAATTAAGCCTCCATTTGAAACCTAGAAAATACTAGGAAAAAAATATTAACGAAAATGATTTTACCATGTTTGGTTTTACCATGGAAAATATAAAAAAAAAAATCAAATATAATAAAAAAAAAATTACATATTTTTAAATTTCTTAGTCCTCATACAATAGAGAAACAAATAAAATAATTTTTGAATAAACATATAATTAATTTATTAAGTTTGAACTTTTATTTTCCTTCAAAAAAAACTTTCCTTTCACTTTTCCTCTCTATTTTCATTTTACAAATTAAATAAAATCTCTTATATTGCTATCATCCATTCCAATGAGTGTTAAAAGTGTAGTTGCATGGCTGATGTTACATTCCACATCGGATATGGTGGAAAATTCTTTGCACTATATAAGTATGAGCTCTTATTAATCTAGTATAGGTGTTTTAAAGTTGTAAGAGCCTTTTAGGTTTAAAGACACTGAAAGTATTCTCAAAGCGAACAAAATCTAATGTGGGTCTCTAGGGGCGGATCTAGTATATGATTTAGGGGGGGCATGGGAAAAAATTGCTTATATGAGCCCAATGTGGGTCCCATAGGTGGATCCGTATAAAGCCAAGGCAGCAAATGCCCCTCCCCGCCTCCGAAATTTCGTATTTAAAACAACACGCCATATGTGTCATTTGGAGTGTGATCAAGTGGCCGGCCTTAACCAACGAGACCTTAATTTTCTTGGAAACAACTTGAGTCTAGAGTTAAAAATCAGAACTCTATCCCTTTCTTTGAACTCTTTTCTCAATAAGTGCTTGTCATGCCATTTTTTTTTTTATCTTTATAGATTTTGGCATTCTCATTAGAGTCAAGCTCCAGCAACTCTTCAAGCTCCACTTTGGCTAGAGGAGTCTTTTTTCACTTGCCTCTTTGAAGTTGAAGTTGAGTTTTTTTATGGCCCACATTAGATTATGTTCCAACTCAACGGGCAAATGGCAAGGTTTTTCAAAGATCAACCCGGGCAGACATTCCATCAGAGCCTCGAAGGCGCCTTATGCCCATAATGCATCATCCAACCTCGAGACCAACCCTTCCTAGAAAGGCTGTAAAACCCTGATAAATTTTGAACCCTTCTTAAACGATAAATTGCCGCAACATTGTAGGCTATAAACCTGAAATTCCCTATATCTCG
Source organism: Tetrastigma voinierianum (assembly GCA_016808115.1). NCBI lineage: Eukaryota > Viridiplantae > Streptophyta > Magnoliopsida > Vitales > Vitaceae > Tetrastigma > Tetrastigma voinierianum. Next base: position 258,808 of record JAEQBH010007094.1, read on the forward strand.
GATGGCGAAACGAACCTCACCGTTGGATTCGTCTCGCGAAATCTATTTAACTAGGAAAATTTCATCAAATTCCGAGATAGTCAAATTTTCACGATTCTCAAGATTAACTGATACCGATAAACCTAAAAACTATGGCCAGAGAAACTTGAAGATAAGGAAATAATTTAAATAATATTCATATGGAATAATTCCAACTCTAAACCGGAATGAAATAAAGCTTATGTAAAATCGTGAATGCCAAATTCAGATTTACGTACGTGGGGACATGTGGCACAATGTGGAACCAATAAATTCTAGAATATAAATAAAGGATATGTGGATAAGGTTTGGGCAAAAAATCAGATTTTCTACAAGTTGACCATGGGAGAGAGAGGGGGAAGAAAAAGGAAGAGATCCAAGACTTCTTTCTTAGATCTACAGAGTTCCGTCAATCGGAATTCGTCAAGCCAAGAATTAAAGTTTATCTACTCGATGAGGGCTACGCGTACATACCAAAATCGAAGGATTTCACCGAAAGATCCAAAGGAAGAAATTTGGGGGAAATCGACTTTTCGGGTTAATGAGTGTTCTTGAGGCCTCCTTCAACTCTATTACACTCCACGAGGTAAGGGTTCTTCCTACTATGGTTAATTCCTCGCTAAGAGCCGCTTTAGTCGCTTTGATTTCAACCCCAACTCAATGATGATGAAACTATTCTGGATCAAGTTGAGTTAGTCTACTAATTAGTTTCATGGTCCGATTTTGTCTTCTAACTACATCGATCCGAGGATGACAAAGGGCCCCGATTAAGCTGTTTATGGCCTAAATAGGGACAGTTTGGTGGCATGTTTAAGGAGCTAGCTAGACTCGCTTTTTCACGGTAGCCATGGCCTAATCGGATCGTCTGCATGAAAGAATTTTGGGACCTAATGTGTGCCTTGTTTTGTGGTCTATTATGGCCGGCTTTCGAGGTCTCAAACTGTGGATCGCTTTAAGGTGCTTCGCTGCTTGATTTTGGAATGACATGTTTTGGTGGTAGTTTTTGATAAATGTTGATGTCAAGATATGTGTGTTTAAATATATTGACATGAAATGTGGTTTTATGGAAATTATGTGTTAGATATAATTATCCACATAATTTTTGTGAAGATGTATGGTTTGTATTGTTCATGTAGCATTCATTATAAGAGTGTGGTAAGCCAGATAATGTGCAATGGTGCACTACATTGCATATGCACTGGGACATCGCATTTAGTGGGTGTGAGTGCAGGGTTATGATTAATGATCACACTCGGGACTCACTGCGGGCCTTGCCATTGACAACGTCCAACGTAGGGTGCCAGACGGTCAGATAACACCGAAAAACGTGTGGTGTGTAATAGCAAGAAGGGCTAGACACTCCCTCGGGTGAAAGGCCCGAACTGGTTCAGACACATCCGACTAAAGGGAAGTCCAAAAAGTGTTGGAAGGCGTAAGTGAGTCCTCGAGACTCCCCGAAATCCACTACCCACTAAACACATAGTTTTGATTATAAAAAATATCATTCAAAATGATGACATCCATAAAAAAGTTTTGGTTTATGAACAAACGATTTTTATTTCAAAGTTCTCATTGGATGCTATTCATCAATGACGGTTTATCACACATTAGTATTTGCATTATGCGGTGGGAATCGAAGAAAACTTGGGGTATGGTACATGATTAAGTCTCATCTCATTTCATGTCATGGCATGTAGGATTCCAACCTAGGATTGCATATCTTTGCTTGGAATGTGAATGTGAGTGTGCATGTTCACTTATGTGAGGAGTAGCCTCTGTAGGAATTATCCTTTACTGGGCGTGGCACATCCTATATGGGAAAATATTTCAGGTGCAAGAAGTACACCGGTGGACGGCGCTCATGAGAAGCCGTAATTGTTAAGAAAGTCGGCTTGTGGCTTTAACACTTTTTTTGTAGTATTTTGGAACAAACTAGTTCTAGACACGAAATTGATGTAAAAAGAGTTGTAATCGAACTCCTATAGACTGTTTTCATTATAGTCTTACATATTTTTATGTATTATATTAGGCCTTGGAAGGGTCAAGCTCTTGTATATTATGTAGGTCGGGTTTTGGGTAGAGCCTTATGCCAGGGCAAAATGACTAGATCCGAAAGAAAAGAAAAATGGAAGACCATAGGTTGCCTTGGCTAATGTCGCAACATCAAAAAAGCGCGTGGTGCTTGATGTCGCTTACACGACAAAGAAGAGTGTTCGGCGTCGCCGGCATGGTCGCTACATCGATGCTGCAGTGCTCTCGATGTCACGACATGGTCACAACATCGAACAAGCAGGGTGCCTGATGTCGCGACATCGTCACGACATCGGACAAGCAGAGTGCCTGATGTCACGACATGGTCATGACATCGGACAAGCAGGGTGCCTGATGTAGCGACATCGTCACAACATCGGGGACAAAGTGTAGTGCCCGATGCTCGACATTGACTCGATGTCACACATCGCACCGTTGCTTCCCCGACCACCGCTTTTTGGTCAGGTTTCTTTCCCAGCGAGCTCTCATTCGTCTGGGGAGGAACCTGTGGATTTTGGAGGTAGGTGATTCTATATGATTGTGGATCTCGGTAAATGGGACACAAAGGTGTGGTATTAAGTTGCACGATATTCACTAGTATTCCACAGTTGATGAGTGATCAACTAGGGACCCTGTGTTTTTAGTGTCACAAATTTATCATGAAGATGTGCACGCAATTACGTAGGGCTTGATGGGCATGGGTCATTCATTGTGCATTCCATGTTTTGTGTTTTAACATGCTATATGATTGTGTGCTATGTGTTGTGTGAATGATATACATGGTAAAGTGCAGAGGTACTAAAGGAAAATAAAATCTTAGAGGTTAGGTGAATGATTATCAAATGCAGATGATTGAGGGTTTGATTTGCTGTTTGAGCACACATATAGCAGAGAATGAGGAGAAACTAGTTTAAACTTGAGTACCATCCTTGGATACCAGGTAATACTCTATGCTATCTAACATACGTAGATGGCTAGTCGAGGAAGAGGACGTCGAGGCGGTGGGCGGAACAACAACCCACGACCACCGGCCTTTGACCAGCAAGCCTTTATAGAACCTATTGGTGCTGCGACTGCTACTATTGCATAGGCGAGTGTTGTGGCTGCCAACCTTGCACGGGCTAGTGCGGCGGGAACTAGGGAGGGTCAACGATAACCTCCCGGAGGTTCAAGGCACATCTCTCTGACCTTGAGGGAGGAGAGGATCCGATGGTGGTGATCATTAGTTCCTTGAGTTAAGAAGAAGTTATGGAAGCTATGGAGATCACCTCCGATGCCACAAGGATAAGACTAGCCGCATTCCAGCTAGAGGATGAATCCCAAGTGTGGTGGGATTAGGTCAAAGCCTCAAGGGACTTGGAGGCAATGACATGGGAAGAGTTCCGTGAGCTCTTCATGAAGTAGTATTTCCCGGTATCGCGAGCTATCACAGCTGGAATTCCTAGAGAGTTGAAACAAGGAGCGATGTGATTGCTTTCGAATACATGGCTAAGTTCACAGAATTAGACCGCTTTGCCTATGATTATGTGGCCACATATATGGTGAAAGTGAGAAAGTTTGAGGATGGTCTGAAGTTATCCATCCGAGGTAAAATTGTGGGACTTCTCCTACAAGATATGGACTTGATGGTCACGACAGCTACGACCATTGAGAGGGAAGTAGATGACGCACAGAGCATCCGGAATGTGAGAGTGAAAGATAAAAGGAAGAAGAGTCAACCTTCTTCTTCTAGCTCGAAATGCGCGAGAGAACACACTCATGAGATTTGAGGTAAGGCTGCGTTTATCAAGGCGAGCCAAGTCATGGATCCTAGACGGCCCGGGGGTAGATGACATGTTTCTCGCACCTGACCTAGACATGAAGCGGGATTGCCCTCAAGGCGGGAATCCAAAGGTATGGGACACCGCGGTCAGTCATCGATCAGGGCCGATGCACATACCTGATTTGTTCCTCTTATCTCTGTGGAGCCGGGGGAGACAGTATTAGTCTCAGGGTGTTGCACAAGCACCTACTACTTTACAGACAGGCCAGATGGGACAAGGCATGGGTCAAGGTCAAGGTTAAGGATAGGGTACACAGATCGGGACTTCAGGGACCCAAGGACATGTCTACGCCATTACACCTCAGAATGAGATTGCAGATCAGTCGATTATTCAGGGTACATTTCTACTCTCTCGCCTATGGGCAAGAGTGTTCTTTATTATGGTGCATCTCATTCATTTGTTGCTGCATCATGTGTGAAAGATTTGGGCTTAAAGGTTGAAACCTTGGAAGAGCCGTTGCATGTAAGTTCTACCCTAGGAACTAGTGTGAACGTTGATCAAATACGTCGGGGTTGTGAGTTAGAGATCTCAGGGATTCTACTCACTATGGACCTTAGGGTCATGGACATGTCGGAGTTTGATGTCATCCTTAGGATGGATTAGTTGACGGCACACCTAGTTGTCATTGATTGTGATCGTAGGAGGGTTATTGCCTACACACCGGATGATGTTTGTGTTATGTTTCAGGGGGGTATGCACGATGCTTTACCCCAGGCCGTGTACGACTCTAGATGGCATGGGCAATTGATAAGTTGGATGGCAAGCCTTACCCTAGAGGATGAGGCTAGACAGAAGTTAAATCTACCTCAGGCGGTTTGTGAGTATGAGGCGTCTTTTCCGAGACCAGGCTATTGAGATACGCCGCGTAGGGATGTAGACTTCATATTGAGTTACACCCTAGTATATCACCTATTTCTATGACTCCGCATAGAATGGCGCCTGCTGAGTTAGGGGAACTCAAAGTCCAGTTACAGGAATTGTTGGACAAGGGTTTTATTAGACCGAGCACTTCACCTTAAGGCGCTCCGGTATTTTTTACCAATGGAAGATTGTTAGAATTAACAGAAGAGATGATCGAAAACAGAGCTTACATGTACACCTAGGCGAAGCTTCACTACGCCTAGGTGAAGAGATTCGAGTAGGCGGAGCATTGCTATGCCTAGGCGAACCAAGAAATTCAGAAAACCTAGGCTCGGGTTCGCCTAAGCATGCACTCCTACGCCTAGGCGTAGGGGTGTCAGGCTGAATGTAGAAATGGCCAAATTTGGCCATTTTTAACCGAAATCTCCTTCTAAACTACAACCAACTCAACCAAAAACACATTTATAAAGCTTAAAACTCATCTATACCCACCAACAATATTTCTAATAGGATTTTTCTTTCACTACTTAGACAAAGTGGGATTTCCATACTAGTAATCTATACAAATCTATACAAATCCATACAAATTCATACTATAGTTTCCATACACAAATAGTTTTCATACCTTGGCTTTTCTTGAACTTCTCTTCTTCCTTTTTCTTTCTTCTTCTTCTTCTCTTCCTCTCTTCTTCTCTTCTTCTCCTCTCTTCATCGAATTTGCCCTATTCAAAAGCCAAAAAAAAATGAGTCTCTTAAAGCCATGTTTGTCTTTATCCAAATTTTGGCTTACTTTTTTACTTTTGCTATTTGGTCATTTCTTTTCCTTTTATTTGCAATTCCACTTATTCAAATCCTACTTCAACATACAATCTTCTTAGATTACTTATTGTAGGTTGAATTGGTAAATTACTAATTTACCATTAACTCTTGTATTAATTTCGGATATTTGCTTATTTTATTTTTAGCATTATTTTATTCCGGAAAAATATGCATTTAATTTTATTATACCCAAAACATGTCATAAAATTGTCAGGATATAATTTAGGGTGTTACATGAGGGTCAAAGTATGGAGACCTTTCATTTGATATACAATTCTTAGTTTAATTGTAATTTTGGGAGACTTCTCCTCTTTTTCTTTCAATAAAGCTTTAAGTCCAAATTTCCTTTATTCTTCCACTTTTCTTTCTAATTAAAGCATGTTCAAGACTCACCATGAGTGAGTAGTCTTCTTCTCGGAGTGAGGTGGATCCGATCCACCCCACCATGGTGACCAAAGGGGGCAGTTGCGCTTCAAACCAAAGGTAAAATTTTTCATTATTGATTTAGAGGCTTGAAAGTCGTGTGTACATCAGTTGGGGACACCCTATATAGGGTGGCAGCAGTCTTGGTTCCCCCAACTATCCATATAGGTTTCTCTCTTCTCTTTAACTAGTCTTCTTAATACTTAACAAGTTTGAATGGTATGTGTTAGAGAAGTATTCTAAATGCAATCACCTTTATCACTTATTGTACATCTTATATTCATTTATAATAAATGCATCTTCATTTCTTTGATATTCATTTAATATATGAATTGATAGTGATCTTAAATCAAATTAATGAAGTACTTGATACATTACATAGCATAAAGGAAATCATGAAGATGATGATGATAGTGAGATTCCTATTATGTGTAATTATGTAGTATCTAAACTATCCCTAATCTTATGATCAACAAGATTGGACATTGTTGATTCGGATAGACTAGCACATATTGTACTCTTTGATTTGATCAAGCAGTTGGTCTCATAAACTATGATCATCGTGATAATTAGAGTAAATATGTGGATGCTTGCTAAGAGTCAAGTTACAATGACATATAATATATTATGGGTGTTACATTAGTGCTCTAACTCCAATGGGGTTGGGTAGGGATGAGAGAGAGGAGAGAGGAGAGAGGAGAGAGAGAAGAGAGAAAGAGATAAGGGAGGGAGAGGTGAGATGAGCATATGGGCATCATATGAAGGGCATTTTTGTCTTAAAAGTGGATTTGCTATTCCACCGTATGTTTATCTTATTTTTATGCTTTTATTGCATGTTTGGCAATCATAAAAAACCAAGTTTCTATTATCCATACATTGCTTTTAAATACAATTCCCACTATTAAATAAGACCTTTATAAAATAGGCCCAAGCCCTTTATTTTTTTCTTTCTTTCAATCGGGTCTATACAACCCGATTGCACAATCAACAATGAATCAAAAACCAGTCAAAGTGATTTTAATCCATTTTGAAACCATTTTTTTATTAAAAACATATTAAATCATGTTAAATAAGAGATTTAATACATCAAAACCAAGAAAAAATCGAAACTAAAAAATTCAGAATTCTGGAAAAATGATCCTTGTACTGCAAATGTTGTACGGATATGAAAATCGCAAAAACATATGAAGGTAGAGGTTTAACCATGCTATAATACCTAATGTTAACAACCATACATCATCCTGAGCATGTTTCTACCATTGAAACATGAACAGATTAAATAACGGCCATTGATACTTGAAACTCAGCACCTCAAAATATCAGTCTGTTTTTTCCCTTACTTTGCTCTCTTAAAATAATGGAATTCTGAAAAACGATTTCTCGGCAACAACAAGAGAGTACCCGAGACCTTTATATAGAGGTTTCCTCATCAGATGTTGTTTTGAAACGATGTTTGTTTGTTACCCATTCAACAGTCACAATGGTTTGCACCTGGTTGCACCACTTAAGAACGTTTAAAAACGTACACAAAGTTCTCATTTTGTAAAATAATAATAATAATAATATATATGTAAACCCTTAGGATTGCTAAGCATTATATATCTCTGGTTGATCTTTGCAATATTTCCATTGATAATGAAATACTTCTTTCAATCTTGAGATGAGAACTTGGACATGGACATGATTAATAAAAATAGGTCATAACTTGGAGTTTATTAATTTTGTCCTACAAATGTTAGATAAGATGTTTTCAGCTTAATGAAGGCTCTGCTATGGCTTCGTAGAAGTAGTTCTTGAAAGCATCCATATGAGCAACTTGCAAAGACAAGCCAACAACCACGGATCCATCTCCATCATGACCTGGTAGTATCAATGAATCTCCATCAAAATCAAGCGGTCCTGGACCCATGTAAATTTCCTTCCCCCATCCAAAATCTACCTCGTACACGGGTAGAGTTAACCAGCTCACCACTTCAAGATTTGGGTTGCTAAAGAAAGGTCCTGCATCGCTCCCAAAGGCATGTCGGTCCTGGAACCGAGACAAGTCAGGCTCATTCTTCAGAAAATCTATGGCCCAGGACCACGTATTCGTCCGTCACTTTCTGAATCGCTTCTCTTATATTCTACTCAGAGCATAGCCTAATGGGTTCGACACTAGCTCGCCGGATCGGCCAGCAGCGATGACATCAAAGATGGTATTGCCGAAGTAAGCCTGAGGCAATGGCGGCCGCATACGGCTGCGTGAATCAACGCATATGCCTATCGCTGTCGGCTGCTCAGACTGGTGGCCGCGCGCTTTGCATGCACATCTCCATATATGTGCTGCAATCGTCTCGTATCGGCTATAAGGACGGCCTTCCGTGGGCCGACTCTCGTTCGCCATCCTCTTCAGCCTCTCAACTTGGGTTTTCGTCAGCTTCAAGAATGATATAACAGTCTCCTTTTTTCGAGCACTCGATACTCCCATCAACAATGGTGGATGCATGAACTCCGCATGATCAAAGCGAGGAGGCGCAATAAGGGAATCCCGAACCGGCATCACGTTCCGGTCGAGGAATGGCGCAGTCCCTACAGCCTCTCCCTGGGCAAGCCGTGCCCACTCGTGGATGAAGTGAAGAGAGCTCTGGCCGTCCGCCACGGCATGTGATATAGAGGTGCTGATGCTGATTCCGCCGCAGCTGAAATTGGTGAGCTGCACAAGCAGCAGCGGCAGTTCATGAATTGGGCTACTGTAGTCTACGCTAGGGACAAGGTGTTCTAGGTATTCAAGGTATGGGGATGAAGTGAAGTCCCCAAAATCCTCTAATGTCGCCTTCGATTCAGCTTCAATCAGCTGAACCCCCATAGAATTGCACTCGATCGCAAGCCGACCTCCTTCAATCCAGCACAAACGGCCGGCAAGTGGGTAGAAATGCACCAAGACCCTGCTCAATGAGTGTCTCAAAGTTGCCAAGATGTCACCTCCCCTCATAACCCAGTCTTGGGAGGGTCTGTAGAAATAGATGGTAGGCACGTGAGTCAGGGTTCCGATCTGATCCCACTCCGACAGAGATAAACGGCCATTGAAAGTAGGCTCCGCTGGTATCACTGTGTAACTGTCTTTCAAGCTCACTGCCATCATCTTGTTAGCATAGCAGTGGGAGAGTGGGAGAGTGGGAGAGGGCAGATATGAAGCCAGTGAAGTACGTACTGGTATTTATAGGGTCCACCATTGGCCAAGACTTCGTTCGATAACAGACTTAAAAGAAAGTGTGTTGAAGGTTTGAAGGTTGTTGCCTAGAACAAAGTCCTCAAGTGTGGCAAATGGCAACTCCCTTATATAATGCCAATTATTAGTGCTATTTATGGACATGGAAACAAATGCTGATAAGTAGTCTATGACCCTCTTTTTTCCATTTTTTATATCCATTGATGCATAAAAGATATTTTTCTAATAGCTTTTTTTTTTCTGCCCTTGAAACTTGGCTTTAAGTGATAAAAATGGTGGAATGAGCATCCATGAGAATATCAGGATCAACTTCTTGTAAAAACATAATACTACAAGTTAATATGTAAAAATGAATAAAAGTCATTACTCTTAATTAATTTTAAAATTTTTAAGAATTATTCATACAATATGCAAGATCGTTAAATACCTAATTTTCTCAAACAAAATAAAGAGCTTTACAACTGTAGGTAGTGATTTTAACTTTTTGAATTTAACCATTTAAAAATAATTGGAATTTTATATACTCATTCATCAAATATATTAATTATGATCAATAAAAGATGGGACTTGAATGGTTAAAACTAAAAAGGGTACAAATTACCAACTATTTTAAGATAATTGCCTGAAATTTATATTTTATAAACTTGGGTTATATCATTGTAGAGATCCTTTATGGCTCTCATTGATTCTTTTGGAGACTGGAGAGGATATAAATAGTGAGCCTTATTGGTAAAAAAAAAAAAAAAAAAAAAGTTAGAGGGAGTGGACCATGAGAAAAGAAAGGGAAAAGGACGGTAGGAGCTTGATATATATAATAATATATATATAAATTGGAGGCAAAGGACGTTGCCATATGGGAAGAGATGGCTGCAGAATCTCACTTCTTATTTCTTCTAATGATTCCAATGGTTGTTTTATTAATATTTCTATTTGTTATTTTCCTTTTTTATTGTTGACTTGAGAATTTATTAATTTGTTTGGGAAGCGTAGTGGTTGTGCCTAAAAGTCGGTTAAGTATGGTGGCTCTGCATGATGAAGAGAAGGCTGCAAAGTCTTTCATTTCTTGATTCAGTGGTTATTGTCAAATCGTTTTAAGTGTATTATACCATTTTCTATTTCTTTATTTGTGCTTTGCTGGGAAGATATTTTGGTGAAAGCGTGAATGGAATGGGGTTGACTATCGTTTTCTATGGCAATGGTTGGGTTTGAGTGGTTGTAGAGTATTTAGTATTTACACCCATTAATATATTACATTTCCCATATCATGCTTGTTCTATTATAGAACTATTTCATGTTGCTTTCTATTCTATATGACTTGTTGGCACAATGGTCATATTATATTACATGCTACGTTGCTACATCCTTAATAAGTAAATAGCATCTGAACCTCTAACCTAGAATTTGAAAAAACACTTTGCTCAATCATTTTGTCAAATTCCCTTATTATGGTATTTTCTTGATTAGTTCAATTATGCCTCTTAACTTCTTATTTATTAAAATTAGCCCTTAATTTAATATATGAATTTACTATATTTCAAAATTTCAAATTTCCCAAATCACAGATTTCCTAAATCCAATATCAATTTCCCAAATCTCCCAAATAAAAATTCAATTTTCCAAATCAAAATTCAATTTTCCAAATCAAAATTCAATTTTCCAAATCAAAATTCATTTTTTTCAAATCTGAAATAAATAAATAAAACTCTGTTTACAATTCTAAAAAAAATGGAATCTTGTGAAATAAAAAAATAGTCTTTGGTAAGGAGTTGAACATTATATCCTTTTATTAAACAATTAGGTATTTGATTTATAACTTGATTTTTTATTTGTATGTGATTACTTCATATCTATTATCATACTAACTTTGTTTTTATTAATAACACGCTCAATTCATTGTGAAGGTTCATTTTCATTCATCTTTGACTTTACATTCGAGTTACCATCCATGCTTGTTGTGTTATGATATATTATTGTTATTTATTCTTTGTATTTATAATTGATTAGTCAATTATCATATTTCCCTTAGCTTAATTAATAGAAATCCAACCTTAGAGGCTTAAAGGGATTTTCGGGTTTTTCATCAAACCTTCTCAATATTTAACTTGACCTCAAACTTAGACTTGGCTTTCTATTTATAATCAATGTGCAGAATTATAGGGATTGAATACCTCTGCACATTGTGAATACAATATTTATAATCGGTTTTTTTATTTCTTTGGAATTTGATTCTTTTTATTAAGATCTTTTATTTTTTTTATTTTTGTCATGAGATCTATATTGAGGTTGAGTGACTACACCCTAATTGGTGGAGACACCAATTATTTCTTGAGGGTCAAGTATATTGATTTATGCTCTAGAAACAATTTAAGTCGTTGATCAAGAGTCAAAATTAATAATAGGTCATTGGATCCACAAGCTAGCTAATTAGTGATATAGCCCATTAACTAATTAATTAAGAGGTGAGAAACACTGTAAGGCATGAGTTTGGTTACTTGATAGGCAATAAACCTTGTAAGGCAATAAACCTTGTAAGGCAAGGATTGGTTGCTTAAGAGACAAGTAAGCCTAAAGGTTGGTGTAGCCCCCGAGCAGGGAATTAGTTGACTACTCGTCAGCCCGCGGAATACTCGTGAATCTTAGGATGTGGCGTTATTCGCGAAAATCGGGCGAGTCTCGCTTGTGCGGGGCTACAAATTACAACCTGTCCCGATCAACATCCAAATATATCTACATGGTAAACTGGCCACTTTATTGCAAATATCTGCATCAAAATAATCTCAGAAAGCTATATCTGATGATTCTGAGTTAAAAGTTTACTCTTATACAACACATATTAAAATTTTAGAATTCTAATACATGTAATACATCATAAAACCAAAGTCACAACCCGACTTTCTTCTAAAGCGGTCTCTATGATGAGCCGTCTCCTCGTCGCCCTCCACACTTTTGAAAATATCCCTCGACCGGGGTGAGCTAATGCTCGATGGTGGAATCACCTAGTGGGTTACTCTCCACCTAAGTGCATATCACGTCTCCGATGAAAACATGCGATTCAGTAAATGTGTGATCTTTACTTGAATAATACACGCCAGTCTGACTCATCTGCGAGTCCTCACCGACTCCTACTTTGCTGACCACGTATGAAACATTATTTTCAAAACAAAGATATTTGTTTTTAATTGTGGACAACCCTCCGATATAAGTAGTGGACCGGCTCCGATGTTCTATTTAGTGGACAGCCCTCCGATGTATATCAATTGGGCCGACTCCGGCGATTGATATTTTATATGGAATTCTGCTCCGATAATTATTATTATTATTATTAGTCAACCTAGAACCTCTCAAATAAACACACTCACTCCTCCTAATAAACTAGGGTGTCTACAGTGCGTATGGAATCTGTGTCGATTCAATCTGGTTTATATACTTGCATGCAAATATATCATCATGCATATATTTACATAATTTAAATCACACAAACATGTTATGCAATTTCACAATCGTTACACCAAAAATTAGCTCACTTGGGCTAATTATCAAACACGAGCAATTCGATTTGAATTACTCAATCAAACACATTATTTCACAAAATTTATTTCGTGAACACTATTCACGTGTTGATGGAACCACTCGGGTTCTTGTTCACGACGGCTGATCATCGATTCGCTGTAAGCCGAATTTCATAGCATTTCATTTCATACACATCACAACACAAATTTATTTCATAATTTGAACAACACCCAAAAAGCATTTGACACGGTCACGGACTGTCACGGGCCCATCCATTTTGAGCTCCATAATTTTTCACCTCCCGGTCCCGAGTCTTGGGACCGATCAAGCGATCGTTCGAGGCCTCCAGGCAGCGAAACATCATAAACACTTAAACAAAGTGTAAAAACCAAGTAGGATAAAACACACTCACCTCCACGGAGTTTGTCGAAACTCCTCAAAGCCCAGGAGTCTGCGTAGGCTTCTCATGAAACGACTTTCCTTCTTGCCTGAAGGGTTCCCGGCGGTCGGATCGCTACAAATCTAAAGAAAAGTTGGATGTTCTGCAAAACTCTCAAAATCGACTCGCATCTAATTTTTTTTCTTCTCAGTTTTGGCTTCCTTTTCTCATTGTAGGAGACGACACTATGCATGTTTGTCTTTAGTGTCATTTAATCAAAATTCAAATTGCCAATTATGTCCTCACTCTTGGATTTTTACATTTAGCCTTATCTAGGCAAGATCCATTTCCATCATCTCTACCCATACCATGTGTAACATGTGTACACATGTTATATGTGACTTTTGTTGTCCCGAATATCGTTCTGACACCAGATGCCCAGTGCCTCGAAAAAGTGCAAATCATTTGTCTCGGAATTATGACGAAGTCGCGTGTTAGCTAGATTTGCGAGGGCGATTCAACGGTGAAATCCGTTTCATCATCCAAGATCTAGAGAATAAATTTCGATTTTTGCAGTACGATTTTACCACTTTTTCGAAAATTTGGAATTTTGGGTCTTACATTCTCCTCCTTAAAGAGATTTGATAATGAGTGCGGACAATCACAATCACTCACATGCATATGCAACATGCACTCTACCATGCATATAAACTAGTCATCTAAATATTAAACGACTAAACTACGTACCTTTGCACACAAGCGAGAAGGGATAGGTGGCTGCATCGATGTCCTCGGCTCCCCGCGTTGACTCCTCCACTCCATAGTGCCACCATAGAAGACCCTCACTAGCCTCACGTTTGGTCTTGCGTCGCAAAACATGTCGCGGCAAATCAAAATGCATCTTGGTCCACCCTCCGAAAGGTCCAGTCGGTGTCGACCTCGATCTATCCCGATCCATGCATGAAATTTGGATGGGTATGTAGGAGCATGGAGCGTGGAAATACCTCGTGGACATCGACATCTTGGCGGTAAAGCCAGCGATACGCATGATGTCTACCACTCTCGAGTATCTCGAAGAGCCCGATAAACCTCGGCGACAGCTTCCTAAACCTAGAACTTTGACCATCCTCTCTTAGGCATCACCTTGAGAGATGTGATCACCAACCTCCCGAACTCCTAAGGGTCGGCGTCGTATGTCAGCGTAAGCTCTTGGCCGACTCACGAGAAACCGTGAGAAAACTGTCATATCAAGCTCACGCTTCGGAGGGTGTCTCTAATCAAATCGGGACCCGATGATGGAGCTCTCTCCCTTCTCGGTCCGGCATAACGATGACATGGCCTCTCATACAATGCCTCATACGGTGCCATCTGTATACTCGCCTGATAGCGTTGTGGCGAATTCCACCTAGAGCAAATCACTCTCCCCTTCCTTATGATCCGGGACGCATGCTCGCGGCGTCTCCCAACACATGTATAGTCCTCCCGGGCGGCCATGCGTAGAGGTGGAAAGGATTATTGCTCATCGTCAACCCAGGTGTGCCGCAACCTTTGGAAACTCTTCAAAAAGTGCGCCGTAAATCAGATCCTATCCGACCTGGATGCGGTACTCCATGTGAGGACTATCTCTCGAATATCTGGCCGTGAATCTCTCAGTGAGAAGGTCATCCACACGACTAAGAAATGTCATGAGCTTAGTGAAACCCAGGTCCACTATCGCATACCGCATCATGTCTGCGGTGTCCGTAACAAGTGGGTCACAAAATCCAGCCCAGCGGCGTGCTCCCACTTCAACTCAGCCACCTCGATGGAATTTTGAAGTAGCCACCTTTGGCTTACGGTGCTTAGCCTTTACCTGGCGACACGTGAGACATCGTCGCCTGAAGTCCCACTACGTGTCTCTTCATCCCACTCGAGTATGCGGCGGCGAGATCTCAGTACATCACCGTTGCCACTGGATACCTGAGAAAAATCGAGACGGAGTGAAACTCCACGAGATCTCCTCTCTCAGATCGATTTCAGATAGGGAACCACTACGTCTCACATACTGAGCTACCATCAGAGTGGGCGATCGACCCTGAAACACATGCATTGTGCCGGTCCCTAATGGACACTATCTTTGCGTCTGCCCTTTGGGACTCAATCACTCTGCTCAACGAGCGGTGTAGCCACTAAGCTCCCATGTGCCCTAAGTGCGCACCATTTGTGCGCCTTGTTGTCCAGCGAGTCTCGAGCATCCGCCCGGCTCCCAGAAGCTATACTGGCAAGCGCTCACCATTGACTTCCAAGCGAGTGCATAAATATTTGCCTTACCAGGATGGTAATGCAAAGTGAAATCATAATCCTCTAGAAACTCCATCCATCTGCGTTGCCTCATGTTAGGGTCCAGTAGTGAAAATATGCCCGAGACTTTATGGTGCGATGCGCCTCGAACTCACTTTCCATATAAGTGAGTAGGCGCCAAATCTTCAAGGCAAAGACTCACGACCGCCAACTCCATGTCGTGTGGGGTAGTGCACTCATGATTCTTCAGGCGTAAGGGAACCATAAGCTACTACCCTCCCGGACTGCATCAAAACACATCCCAATCCGGCCCTCGAGGTGTCATAATACACTGTGTACCCCTGTCCCCTATCCGGGACTATCAAGATGGGAGCTGAAGTAAGTCTCCTCTTCAACTCCTGGAATGCCTCCTCACATCGGTCATCCCAATCAAACTTCCTCCTTCCGGGTCAACCTCGTCATAGGTGCTACTAATCGGGAGAAATCCTCGATGAATCTCTTTGTGGTACCCGGTGATCCCAGCTGCGTATCGAGAAGGCCCGACTGACCTCTCCCAGCTCATCCTTTGCCTCCAGCCTTCTTTGGGTCGACTAATACTCACGATCTTTGACCGCCCACGTGTCCCAAAAATCTCGCCTTAGTAAACTGAGGCTTCGCGCTTACTAAACTTGGCGTACCGATTGATGGTCTCGACAAGCGCCAATACAATCCTCGAATGATAACATGCTCCGCTCGTGGGGTAGATCGAATGTCATCCCACGAAGACTAATAAGCGGTCAGTAGGGTTGGAATGCCCTATGCATGAGATCCATGAATCTTTCGCGGCTCATTACGTCGATCAGAGGGCATCACCGTAAACTGAAAGTGCCCATGCGCGTCTAGCGGCGTGTTGGGATATCTATCTCCCAACCCTCGGTTGATGGTAACTTGTCACGAGAAGGTCTATCTTGGAGTAGACTCGCGCTCCTCTCAACTGATCAAACAAATCATCAATCCTCGGTAATGGATACCAATTCTTGATCGTAACCCTATTCAACTATACGTAATCAATGCGCGATCGAAGAAGGGTCTTATCCTTGCTTCTTACTTAAATAGAAGCCGGGCGCCCGTGGTGAAGTGCTCGGTGCAATGAACCCCCTTATCCGATGGCTCACGTAGCTGGACTGCGAGGTTCACCGCAACTCAGTGGTGCCATCTATGCGGAGTCTGAGATGGTGAGTACCAAGGTGTAACTCATCGAGTACATCCCTCTGGAGAGCGATCCGTGCTTCGTCAGGAAAAACATCCACATACTCGCCAACTACGAGGTAGATCGTCTGAGTCTCTCCTCGTCCTCTAGAGGTGTAGGCTTTCTAGCCAACCCGCCAAGCGTCTGACACTGGACTCATTGCAGCATGCGGGCAAAATATCATCTTGTCCCCACACGAAATACCACCTGATGCGAATCACAGCGTGTGGCGGTAACCCTCTACGCTCACAATCGATAACGACCTATCATTGTCGGCCAATCCATCGAGGATGACATGTCGAACTCGACATATCCATGATCCTCGAGGTCCTTTGTGAGTAGAATTTGTGATCTCATTTCGCAACTACGACATATCATCCCTACTCTCATCTAATCCACAGGGAGAACTCACATCTGAGCTGCTCCCAGGTCTCGACCTCTACAATCCTAACTCGATCACAATTGATCACGACAATGAATGAATGTGAAGCAGAATCCAAATAACACTCTTGCCCATAGGCGAGATAGCAAAACGTACCTGTATGGCGGGCGATCTGCGGCTTCATTTGCGATGTGATAGGCGTAGTCACGCCCTAGACCCACGATGTCCCTGCTGTGGGCCTCGTCCTCTGCCTCTACCCAATACGGCCTCTCGGGCTGCTGTGAATGGGAGGTGCAGTGCCAGCTCCTTGAAGTGAGAATGGCTCCTGCGGCATCATAGTCTTTGTGGAGGAATATCTTGTATCCACTCTGTCCTACCACGACTAGAGTTGTCTTTGTCCCAAAACCACCAGGATCCTGTCTCCCAAAGACGATCCCTCACTCATATGTCGGTGTTGTGATGGTAGCACACCATACGCCAGCCTAACCGGCCCAACTCTCATACGTCCCTGCTTGGGATGGCGCGACTGCGAAACTCTATTAAGCTGGCTCTACGCCTCTTTCTGGCGGAAGAAGTGGCTCTCCCTTCGCCAACTCGCAACACTCGCGTCAGGAGTGCTGGGAACATCCTACATCTCTCTATACATGGTGGTTGTCCCGACCATGGAGTCCATATCCACCGCCAGGCGAAGTCTTACAATCTGGCCCGGAATGGACAACGATTACATTCTCAAACCTCCTAACCTTGGCCATGTCATTAACCACATAATCATCGATAAATCGGGTTAACTGCGTGAACCTCGCCCACGTAATCCATCACCGTCGTCACCCCTGCCCGACTCTAGGAACTCTGAGCCTTCGGCATGCCTCGCGATATGCGGAAAGTACTTACCATGGGCGACTCCCGAAGCTACGCCCATGTCATAACCTCTAAGTCTCTAGAGGTCCTTGCCCATCTCCACCATACTTGGGCCTGCCCTCTGGCTGGGCGGTAACGATCTGGTGGCGTCGGTATCTCCGTGGCCTCCCAACACCTTCTCGATCTACATGAACCAATGGTACGCCTGTCGGATCTCTCCCCCTGTGAATGTTGGAGGATGATGCGCCCTAACCTCTGGAGGTTACTAGGACCTCACGACTACTGTATACCCGATCTGTCTATAGTTGCCGCCCATATTACCTCTACAGCCTACGAGGCACATTGATCCAAATGCGGTGGTTGGTTAAATGTCAGTGGTGCGACCCGGTACCCCATGGGCGTCCTCGTGCAAACCATGACCCAACCCGTCTACCGCAATGATTTAAATGGCGGTTAAATACAATGCGATCTACAGGCATAAACCACGACCCCGAAATACTATTCATACTCAGAATATACAGTTCATATTATGTCCCTGCATTTAAATGCAATGCGACAATTTATTTCACATCTCAAATCATTTTTATCCAAAAAAATTTTGTTTTCGAATTTTTCATTTTTTTCCAAAATTTTGTCTCATTTTATTTTATTTTATTTAATTAAAAAAAAATTTCGAATTTTTTATTTTTTATTTTGTGATGAAGCGGTGTTCGCCAGGCGATACCCCGAAAAGTGGCGAAGGCGATCTTTGGTCCAAAAACAAGCCGGTGCACAAAGTACACGGCCTGGCGGCCCGGCCGGCCCGCCCAGGTACGAGCACGCCCGGCGCGCCTACGAGCACACCCGCCGCCGTGCGGCGTGCGTATCGTGGCGCCCAGTGGCCGTGTCGCGAAGCCCCCCCAGCAGCGGTATCGTGGCACGGCCCGGGGCGTGCTCCGCGGCCCGAGCTTCCGTGTCGCGATGCAGCAGCGCTCGCGCCAGCGCCTGCGCGCCCATCGCGATGCCCAGCGCCCGGCGTTTTGCCGTGGTCGTGAGCGGTGGCGTGCGGTCTGACCCGTACCTGCCCCAGCCGCGATACAGCTAAGGCGTATTGCGATCTGAACTTGGCCTTCAAGTCCTGTTGTCGCGATTCAATGACGTATCCGCAATCTGATTTCCCCATACGGTCCTGATACACCTACAGATTGTATTGCAATACAAACTTTCCGATGACCTTCTCTTACTTGATACAGATTTTCACCTTTCCGGCCACATGTCCGCGATACACTTAACCTATTGCAATACAATTCTCCCCTTAAGCCAGCCACCTTCCAGCCCCACTAGGTCACGATACAATAGCTGTATCGTGGCCCAGTGCTCATGTTACAAAGGGGCGAGTAGCCAGTGACTTTGCACCCCTTTTTCGTTTTTCTTTATATTCTTTTTTTCATTTGTTCGATATGCAGAAAATACCAAAAAAATACATACCTTTTTTTTTCATTTTCTTATAATACTCAAATAAATTTATAAGAATTTATTTGGTAATTCTCTTCGAGAAAACCTTGAAGATTGGCCTGCCGCTCTAAACGGAAATAAATTTATAAATTTGTTTTATTTACTTTTCTTTCTCAGTTTTACACCTTTGTAAAACTCGAAAAAATTCGAACACACAATGTGCTATTTACCTAAGCACCCAAACAATCACAACACATAATTCATGTTATGCATATTTCTCATACAACAATTTATCAAATCACACAAAACACAACAAACACATGCATGCGTGTCCCCAGTTTTGTCTGTGATTTACAGGTATCTACGTACCTAAACCAACGTTGAACCACCTGAGTGGTGATGTTCTTACCTCAAAGACTATGACCTAAGCTGAAATCCTCAAGCCCTAGGTAGCCGTATGCCTAGGCTGCGACCTGAAGCGTGAGCCCGAGCCCGGGGGTCCAGTTATTTACTCGTCGACCATGGAATCTCGTGAATCTTGGGGTGGCCAGGCATTATTCACGAAAATTGGGTAGAGTCTCCTTTGTACGGGGAGCTCTACCCAAGTACAACACCTATCCCAATCAACATCCAAAGATATCTACATGAGTAAAAACGGTCACTTGGGCTTATAGACCCGATACCCATCAATCAAATCCCGACTACTCTTACAATAGTTACAAGAGTTAAGTTTACTCTTATACAACACATATTAAAATTTTAGAATTCTAGCTACATATAATACATCATAAAACCAAAGCCACATGGCTTTCTTCGCGGTCTCTATGATGAAGCGTCTCCTCGTCTCTCCACAATCTTTGAAAATAATATCCCTCGGCAGAGAATTGGTTAATGCTGATAGTGGAATCACCCTAATTGGGTTACTCTCCACCTAAGTGCATATGCAATGCTCTGATGAAAACATACATTCAAATGCGTCACGTGACCTAGCGAATGTCTGCATGATCAACTCATACCAGAGTCCTCACCAACTCCTCACACACGCACAAGCCACGTGTGAGAAACATTATTTTCAACAAATATTTATTTTAATGTGAACAACCTCGACATAGCTGCAGTAAATTTGATGTTATTACGTTGGGCATAGACCATTACAAGATATCAGATTTTAGGCTTGATAGAGCAGATTCTGATATTATATACGGACTACCCTCCGATAATTATTATTATTATTATTAGTCAACCCTCCGAAACCACTCTCTCAATAAACCACCTCATGCACTCACTCCTATCGCTCTAGGGTGTCCTAGTGCATATGGAATGCATGATGTCAATTCAATACAGGTTATATAACATGCAAATATATCATCATGCATATATTTACATAATTTAAATCACCTGAAACATATTTATGTAATTTCTAATCGTTACGAAAATTAGCTCGCTTGTTTAATTACTCCAACCTTGGCGGTCGATTTGAATTACTCGACCAAACACATTAATTCACAAAATTTATTTTCATGAACACTATTCACGTGAGCGGTAAAACCCTGGGTTCTTGTTCACGACCCAATATCAATCATCGATTCACTTTGTGACACGAATTCGTAGCGTTTAGGCCCGTACACATCACAACACAAATTTGTTCATAATTTGTGAAACAACACCCAAAAGTAGCCCCGACACGATCCGCGGATCATCACGGGCCATCCATTTGAGCTCCATAATTTTCCTCCGGTCCTGGTTTGGGACCGATCAAGCTGACCGTTCGAGGGCCTCGAGCCAACAGAGAACATCGTAAAAGCAGCAAATGAAGTGTAAAGCCAAAGTAGGATAAGCCACCCCTCACGGGTGAAACTCAGCAAGAGCCCGAGTCCGCAGCGTAGGCTTCTCCCGGCACGTAAACGACTCTTCTTGCCCGAAGGATTTCGACGGTCGCCGCCTACAAATCTAGAGAGAAGTTGGATGTTCTCTCATTGAAACTCTCAAAATCGGCTACTGCATCTAATTTTTTTTCTTCTCCCGTTTTGGCTTCCTTTTTCTCATTTGTAGGAAACGGCACTATGCATGTTTTGTCTTTAGTGTCATTTAATCAAATTCCAAATTACCAATTGTCACCATCTTGGATTTTGACATTTTGGCTCTCTCGACTCGTCCATTTCATCATCTCTCTACCATACCATGTGTTAACATACTTTATGTTATATCATGTTTCACCACATTAAATATCATTCTGGCACGTCTTTGGTCATCTTCCAATACAATCCAAAACTGTCTCGAATTGACGAGTGATGCTAGCTAGATTTCATGGGAAGGCGATTCAACGGTGAAATCGTTTCATCATGAGATCTAGAACTGTTTGGATTTTACGAAGTACGATTTCTCTTTCCAAAATTTAGATTTTCTAAAGGTCTTCTGATTTAGGGTTTAGAGTCTATATGATAAACCATTCTCCTTAGGGCCTAAAGGTGAGAAATTGGTGACTTCTGTCTCGGATGATCATTATACCCACCCTTTATTATTCAGATCAATAACTTGATCAATATCAGGAGTTATAGGAAATCTAAAATAGTATCTATGAGTTTATGATTTCAGTGTATTAATTTTATTAATTAAATGACATCAAAATGGAATTAACACTAGCATAAATACTTTCTCATCATTTGATTTCAAAGGCATAGAACTCTCTAATAATAGGAGTATTGGCATCATTGGGTTGTCTCACAAGGAGTCTACATCCTCTTTATCACCATCGATGGTATAATACTAAGGACATGAAATCCTCTCTGTATTTAACTGCGGAGGTATGCTTGTCTCTCTTTTGGGAAGCCTCGAGCTAACAAAATTCTTTGAGTCAAACTTCGTGGATGGAGACTTTGAAGAAGAGGCTTCATTTGATCCTACCCTTTGTCTTTTAGGTGACATGACCGACAATCTGGAGATTTACCAAATCTTGAAACTCAATATGAATGGCGAGGTTTCTTCAATTCCCACGAATTTTGCTGGGATTACAATGTGTAGAATTTCACTAGAGCCTTGGAAATACAGATTTTCCACTGGACAAAGCTCCACCTGATTTCTATCAATAACATGACTCCTTTTGGCTTCCAATTGCCAAATTTACTACCCCACGATGAGCTTCAGCACCACACTAATTTTGAAGAAGTGCTGTCTGACCACCTATATGAGCTGAATCAAAACTCTGGCCTCCTTAAGATTTGTTGTTGGAATGTTGAACTTCCCCCAAGAAGAATGAGATGAGTCAAGTGAAAATGTTTGGAAACTTGGAATTCCTTGACATTTCCCCCAAACACCTAGCGTGCAGCATAAGCAATCTTGTGTAGAATAGTAATTATCAAGTGGTTTCAAAACACACATTCAATCTTTAATCTCAAAATTTCATGTGGAATCATCAATTTCAACATCCAATTGAACTATTTTGAAATCCCCCAAATCCAAAGTTTTGAACAAGAGACCCAAATCAAGCACCCCAAGGAAAGAAACCCACTTACTAGAATTCGAAATTGAGAACCAAGAGCTTCAAACTTGCATGAGCAAGCGATCACTATGGGTCTTGAGCTATGTCAGTTTGGAGCATGAATCTTAAATGGGAGGTGGTGTTGAAATATGAATTGGATATGGGAGGTTAGGGTGGTTCAAGAAATCGGATTTCTCAACCAGTGCTTGTCATGCCATTTTTTTGTCTTATCTTTGTAGATTTTGGCATTGTCATTAAGTCATCAACGCTCTTAAGTTCACTCGTTGGAAGTCTTTTCACTTGCCTCTTTGAAGTTGGTCAAGCTTTTACTTCCACGGCTACACGATGTTCACCAACTCAAGCAAATGAGTTTTCAAAAGTCATCTGAGGGTGACATGCCAATTGGAGGTTTGAAAATGATCCTATACCCCTGATAATATTAACACTTGAAACAATCCTTCTAGAGGTATTTGTGTATCTCTATTATGCCTCTTGATTTCTCTGTTTGAAAATTCAAGCGCGTTGGATTGTGGGTGATGTAGAGCCTTTATGTCTCCGCTATGCTACCAATAATGAAACAAAACACCTATTGCAAAAGTATTTCCCTCATCACTAAGGATGTATCAGGCTCCATATGAGTGGGATCATTCTTGAACCGAACACCCGCTGCAGCGTCGTTCTTGGAATGCAGTACTCACCTTTAACTTTGATACATAGTCCCACCTGAAGAATGCTGGAAATTTGAGATGAAGGAAATGGCCTGTAAATTGATACCACATTGAAATTTGAACCTCTACTATTCTTTGTTGAGCATCTCACTCTTTCCTTGAAGATGTTGCCTACTCTCGATATCTACGATTCTGAACAAATCTATAGCAAACCTTAAACAGGTGACCAAAGAATCTAGATTAAGCGCTTTTGAGCTGTCTAACGCCCCAGTGTCCTTCATATGGGCGAGAAGAAGCGGCGCCGGATGAACTTCTTCGCCACTCCACTCTTGTGGTTTATCTTTGTATCATTTGATCAACGCACCTTTTGAACACTCGTGAATCATCCCGACTGATAACATCTAACGCATATTGAAGGAACTTCTTCGCTGTTGAGAACTAAGCCCGGGTGGTAACATTACCAGTTAGATAATTTACAAATGCACATACCAAAACGAAGCGTGTCTCCGTAACCACTCATTGTTTATCACAGAAAAGGCCTCTCAATTCCTTCTGGATCTTCAATCCCACTTTTTGCTTCAAGCAAGAGATAAGGTGATCGATACATTCTGCTCATACGTCTCAATTCCATGTGAATTCTGAAACAATACCCATCAATGAGCCTAGGCTTGGCATCTCTTTTTACTGACAATCATCTAATTATTACACAGTCCGCACTTACGATTACTTTAGATCCATTAATATATATTTAAACTTGGTAGACCACTACTAACGCATCTCACTTTTCAGTGGTGAATTGTGGTTCTCTTACTTTATTTAAGATTGTGACTAGCATAATAAATGGCACGAAGATCTTCTCATGATTTTACCTCAACATACATCTTACAACAGCATAATCCTGTGCATAGTCTTAAAGGGTGGGGTCAGATTCGTATTGTCACGATAAGGTGTGAAAGAGCTTCTTCTAATCTCTGAGCATCAAGACAAGCTTCATCAAATACAAAAATTACATCTTTGTCGATGATTTACACATTGGTCTCTAGCGTTGAAAAGACCTGATGAACCTCATAAATCAGGATGACCGGAAAACTTCTTGCTTGCATTTGTTGTTGGGCGAAGTTTCCCGATACTATATCTTTGCTCTATAGGAAACTTATTTTCTTTTGATTACACGATTACTTATGAACAACTCCCTCTTTGTGCCATAAGATGACATTTCTCGGATGGTATAAGGTTCTTCTCTTTACACGTCTCTCGAGGTACAATGGCGAGAATTGTGGAGACAATGAATTCGAATGAGTGACCAAACCTTTGAAAATATCCAGCTAGACTTTCATTTACATTTCTCGATCAGGTCTAAAAAGATATGTCTTACAGCATTAGAAAGTAGCTAGCGCATTACATAAACTAAAAGTATTCTACAAATGCAAAAGTCACATATAGGCATGTGACTGATCTTCTCTTGATTGTGGGGCGTCGACACGATTATACCCAAAATATCCATCCAAAAAATAGTAAAATGAACGCCCAACAAGTCTATCTAATATCTTATCAATGAAGGGTAAAGGAAAATGGTCTTTTCTTGTGGCCTTGTTGAGCTCTACTCATCTCTACACCCTCGATGTTGTGGGTGTGGTGGAAATAAACTCATTCTTTTATTTTGGCCTGCTATCCTTACCTCTAGTCTTTGGAACAACTTATTTGTTCTTTAAACATCAAATAAATATATGAAGCTTTGTATTAAACACCAGAACTTCTCTCTTCACTACTTCTTTCATTGTAGGGTTCAATCTTCTTTGAAGCTCTACTGTAGGTTTGGCATCATCCTCTATGAGGATTTTGTGCATACAAATGGAGGGACTTATTCTCTTGATATCAATTGACCATACAAATGCAACCATATTCTATTTCAAAACCACAAGTAATTTGTGCTCTAATTTTTCAATCAAAGTAGTTGAAACAATGATTGGCTTGGTTCCATTTTCTCGTGAAGATACCATATCTCACATCTTTGGCGATTCTTTGAGGATTCTTAACCTTCAGGAGTCTTCAATTCTTCTTCGATAACTGCCTCTTCAGTCTCTTCAAGACTTAGAATAGTCTCCACCAAATCGAGACTAGTAGCTATCTTCTGTATGAACATTACTTTGTGAGTGATTTGATCAAGCAAATCTTACGAAAAATTAGTTTTCATATAAAGTCTATAAATCATCCAGTCTAGAATGATCATTTGTAGCTCTCTCTATTCTGGCACCTTTTCATCATTGAAAATTTCAAACCTTGTACATATTTCGTTTCACATGATCATTCCACTCTAAGTGTCATTCGCCATTTTCACATCAATTAGTTAACACACAGTAGCGAGAATAGTCTACCCCCAATAAGTGAATTGCCTCTATCTTCTTCCGCCCAGCACTACAAAATCCATAAGAAATATGAATCTATCAACCTTTAGAAAAGCATCCTCAATGATACCTTTTGGATAAGTTAGTGACTATTTGCTGCCCAAAATGAAGGGTTATGGGTCACACTCCCTAGTTACTTCGACATAGACAATGGCATTAAGTTTATACTTGCTCCAAGGTCACATAGTGCGTTTCTAAAGGTATGTTCCCTAATGACACAAGGGATGGTAAAACTTCTGATTCTGTACTAATCTTTTATGGGGGTTTCCTTTAGATAATGACCAGCATTCTCCAAATGGCTCTTGTGTCATAAACCGTGCTTCTTCATATAAATCATGATCCTTTTACAACTTATGGTTTGGCATTTAAACCAGCATCATGAATGAATTTCACCTCTTCTTGAACATGTTGTACAGAAGCTTTTTTGCCAGGTGTTCGTCAAGCTTAGCTTTCCTAAATCTTTGATATTAAAGATTGGAGTACTCAAGGGAGGTATACTGAGAAATGTCATCCTTATGAGTATAAACTTTTCTTTCTTCTTCTCATTTTTTCTTGTCATAAACCCAGCTTCCTCCAATCGATGATTTCGGATCTCTGGAGAAGCTAAGAAGTATGATCTCAATATCCAATTGGAATCATTAAGGTTAGGTGAGATTAAAAATACAAACTTTGAAATTAACAACGTGGTATTTTGGAGAATCCTCCTTTGACTTCGATGTTGTAGAATTTTAGTTCGAACTCGATTTAGACGATCTGGACTGTTATGAAAATATACCGAAATTAACCAGAATCCATACATATATCAGAAACTGACCGCGGAGATATGATACATTATGATTCATCTTTTTTAAGCGCATATCTCTGCTGCTAAAAATCTTTTCTAGAACCATAAGGCGATAAAATTAACATTAAATCGTTAAAAAAACACCATAAAAGCATATGATTGATGGGTGATTAATGGTATAATACTTAATGCCGATCAATAGCCCTTGGAACCATTTTTTGCTGTCTGGGAGAGAAAGGAAACAACACTCAAAACTTGATGTCATGTCAGTTATCTCATTTATCTTCACAATGTCACGTTGGCAGGGAAAGTTAGGAGTCTTCCCATGGGATCTTCGAATCCTTACCCCAAATGTTTTATTGCACATAGAAATAGAGGAAGCTTGCTTGCTAATTCGTGTTTGCAACTACTGGTTGTCTTCAGATTCCCGAAACAATTCTCATTTACCTGCTTGGGTCTCCGATAGGTCACCTAAGGTAAACTCTTGACCAAACAACTCATTCTGCTCTTTATGCCCATCCTTTGTATTTGATCCTGCTACAAGTCAATATCACTATGCTCCATCACTAAGGTTTTCTATTCCCATCCCTAACTTTTTTGGCTCTTACTTCTCTTCTATTAATTTCAGGTCAAATGGTGCAAACCAATCTCTCTTCTTCTTGGCAAAAAATAGAATTTTCGACCCTGAGAGATATCATTATGGAAGATTTCTACAAAAAAAATTCAAAGATTTATGACCTCATTTTTACTGGCGTTTTAAAATAATGTCATTGTTTAAATGTGATTAAATGTACAATGACATTTAATTTGAAGCGTCATGTCTTATCATATTTTATTAATTTTATAGTGATTATTATAGGTGTCATAGTTGAAGTGTCTTATTTTTAAATAATATAAAACCCAGCATTTAAAGTGTCATAGTCACAACTATATATAATATTTTTATTAAAATAACCACTCTCACCTACCTCTTATTCTCTGACCCCAGATAAAAACTTTTATGTGGGTATTTGGAAGAAAAACCTTTAGTCTTTTATATTAGAAGCTTGAGGAAAGAGCGTGTGGCTGAGGATGGTCAGAAGCGTCGACGGAGTGGTGAAGGTTTTCGGATGCGAGAGCATCAAACTGTTCCGGATGAACGACATTGTTGGAAGCGACGTGGCGGAAGAGGATAAAGCGTGAGAGAAGGTGTTTGATAAGAACGAGATCGAAGGAGCTCACCGTCAGCCCCTGATCGGCACTTCTCATCAACAGGCATAATTGAGATTTTAGACTACACTCCATTTTGCCTTGTGACTCTGTGGTGTGTGACGGGATATTTTGGGATTGATTTTGGGTATTGGATGGAAGAGCTGGATTTAGGATTAATTTCTCAATTGCCCGATTAATCAACTATTTGTTCTTGCTTTCCTTCTGGCACAAATGACTTATAAGTGAGCAGTCTTTTATTGGTTTGTGAGAACATGGATGACGATCTTTGAAAGATAACATCATAAGAAGACTGTTATTAATCTGATTTGCTTCTCGAGTGAGGATGACTTTGTCGAAATGGTGGATTCTGAAAGTAATATATAGATAATTGGAAGAACTTCTTTAAGGCATAAAATGAGCATTATCGATAAATTCTCTATGTTTTCTTTTCCTTTGGGTTTAAAAATGGAAAGAAAAATGCTCATGATTTTAGTTTTTCAACTTGAAAAAAATTGTTGTTAAAAATTTCTTTAAGAAAAATACGAGGTACATTCTTGATTTTGTTTTGGAGAGCTTTGAAAAGCTTCTTGCATTTGTTTTGAGTTATGTTCATTACTTGTTTTAATTGAGTTTAAATATGGGGTTGAGGCTTTGTTGCCCTTTTATTGTAGACTAGAGAAGCACCTATTTTCAAGAGATCAAAACATGAGAGAAGTCTTTTTAAAGAAAGAACGCGACTTACTTAGGCTATTTCTATGAACATTTTTCATTATTACAATAACGTTGAAAGAATTCCATTTTATGAATTGTTTTCCAAAATTTTGGTGAAGTTGTCTCATTTTGAAAATGGTGCGAGTGAGATTGTTTTGAAATTTTAGATATAAGTAAAGCTAGGATTTTTACATGTTTTAAATTTTCTTCTTACAAATACAATTTAGGTTATATTTATATAAGTACTGCGTCAGTCTATTCTTAGTTGAAAATGCAAAGTTAAGTTGTTTGAATTTTTAAATACAAGTCTTGTGGGATATAATATATGGATTTATTTCAAATGATATGTATTATCATTTATCAAATACCAACAGACTATGACAAAATTTTCACGAAATTTTCCTGGATGTGGGTTCTAATTTTTACTTTCTAACCTTTCTATTGGAGTTCTTGAAATTATATTATAAACAGCAAATTTCTATATTTGGAAGTTGTTCTGCGAGTAGTTGGCCTTTGTATTTTATTTTTTTAATTCAACTTTTGGTGTAGTATGATATCTTATTTGTAATTAGGTTGTAGGTGAGGATGGATGCTAACAAATGGGCGGTGTCATTAGCCTCATAGTTATTTCCTTTATGGACCATAATAGATGTTTTTCTTAAGTTTGTAAGTCAAATTCTTTTGCCTTTATATTTAGTTTAGATACGGTATCTGTTTTGTGATATGATTGTGCAGAATAGTGAATGCACAGTTTGTTCATGTTTATGGTATTGGTACAATTGTTAAGTTTTTATATGTGCGGCATGATTGATTGCTTGGCAATCTAAGCAGGTATATTATGAAGCTTTTGACATTCAGCCTAAAAATAAGAATTTCCTCCAAATACAAAAAGTTTGAAAAATATTCAAAATCTAATTGTACTTTTTTACCTTGGCAAAGTGTCTTCTCAGAACACTTTCTAAAATTTAATCTTAAAATTTTAGTAGAAATTTTCTTTTAAAAAAACACTTTCTCAAGTTTCATAAGTGAATTTAAAGCTGAAAAGTGTTTCTTGAAGGGACACTATCTAAAGTTTCATAAATTTGAATTTAGATTAAAAGTGCCTTTGTAAGAGACGCTTTCATAATTTTGGAAT
This sequence comes from Tetrastigma voinierianum, assembly GCA_016808115.1. Lineage (NCBI taxonomy): Eukaryota > Viridiplantae > Streptophyta > Magnoliopsida > Vitales > Vitaceae > Tetrastigma > Tetrastigma voinierianum. The sequence goes on from JAEQBH010007094.1 coordinate 288,434, forward strand.
TTTTGAATTTAGACTGAAAGTGTCTTCTAAAGAGATACCTTTACCTTTTTTAATCTTCATTTATATGAAGAAATATTTGAAAAATAAGTGTATGATTATTTTGGAATATCCTTTTTATTAGTTTATTTATTTTTTGTATTATTTTTCTTAAACTCCTACAATGAATACTATTGCATTGGTTTTTTTGTGTATCTTTCTATTTTTATAAGTGTTATGGGATTCTATCAACTCTATATAAAGATGTGATGTTGAGATTCTAGAATAAGATACTCGTGAGACATTAATGAGATTATTTTCTTATGCATGTTTTCCTAATACTGTGTTTCAGTTTTTTGTATTTATTGTTGTGGTACTACTACACTATTTCATATTTGTCTCTTGCTTCTTTTTTCACTTTATATATATTGATTTTTATGTTGATGTCTTCCAGATATATAAATAATAGAATAAATTATTCTACCTTTGAACTAGATCTGGAAAAGTATGCTCAGGTTATATTTTGTGTGATATTGATGTACTACAGTTGACTTCCATATTAGATCTTGAAAATGGTGATTTAGCAAATATTGTGAACTCTTATATGTTATGGCATTAGACGGACGAAAGAGAAACTTGAATAATATTTTTGTTTATTGATAAAAAAAGATACAACATAATGAACCTTTGGACTGAGTGATGGCATTACAGGAGTATACTAAAGATTAGAATTGTGGTTTTGTGGGGATATTAGACAATGCCATGAATGTTTTGCTCTGTATATATACATACCTCTTCTCTCTGTATATATATATATATATATATATATATATATATATGAATAATGTGCAGTATTTTGCATGATTATTCACTTGTACACATTAAAAATAATAGAAAATCCTATTAATTTTTATTTCATATATTTGTTTTCCAGCAAGGAATAACAACGAGTGATTTATAACCGTGCTGCTTTTGGTGTGACCTTCTCAATGGAAGCATATCCTCCCAGCCATGTAAGTGTTTTATTTAAGCCACTATTGTTATTCTTTTATGGCATGCCTTGTCAATCAAAATTTCAAGTTTGTTTGGAATCTATATAGTAGTGGAAAACAAGTTGATGATGATGATAAAATGTTAGAAATTCTTTTCTTCAATATTAAGTTGTGTAAATTTATTGGTGGATAAAGCATAATTGAAAAATTCGTTGGTTGGAATTTTGTGGACACCTCTTCTACACATTATGGTAATTGTCTTTGCGTTTGTGGCGATGAAATGAACGCAAAGAACACTACTACAAGGAAACTAAAGTTAATGGCGCTTTATTCCGATAGAAATCATTATTGAACAATATTCATTTTTAGGACCATTGATTTTAACATATCATTGTTTCATACATTTGGGTACATAATGGCGTTTTCTTATTGAGCATCATTTTAATGAAGACAAATGTGCCACAGATCTCTTGCCCTTGAAATTTCTCCATTCAAAGCCCTGTCTTCTCGTGAACCCTAGATGTTTTCAAGAGTGTCAACGAGGTACTTGATTCGAGAAGTTAGGACGTAGATGGTGAGTCTAGAAGGATTCGAGAAGTTAGTAATTATGAATTTTGATTGTAATTTTACATTTCTTAATTGTGCTTTTGAAATCCATGAATAAATTCTGAGTATAGAATTTATGGTAGAAATAGTTTATTTTTAAATAATAAATTTTTCTAAGAAAAGGAGTTAGGCTGATGAGGTTGTTTTAGGAATGTTTCAAGAACGTTGTTGTTGTATTTAAGTAATCTTGAGAACAAATGAAAATAAATGAATGATATTGGAGAAGTATTAATATTATTTATTTATTTTCATTTGCTTTCAAGACTACATGTAAAATCTTATAAAAAATTAAGTTTCATTGTTCTAAATTTCTTATGCGCTAACCGTGTGTCAAGCATTTTTATGTTATCAGGTTTGAGTTTGTTAGGTTTTCAGGTAGTGTTGGAAGTATTGCCCATTTATTTGTTTTCCATTTGTTTTTCAGGACTATTTCTTAAAAAGCTTATAAAAAAATTAAGTTTCATTGTTACAAATTTCTTGTCCATCTTCTTGTGTCAAACATTTTGATGTTATCAGGTTCATATAATGGTGCTAATGATCTCATATTTCTTATTTTCTGTTGGGATATCTGAGCTGATTAAGTTGTCATATGGAATACATCAAAGCAGGTATTGCTGAATTTTGTAAGGTGATGATGGCATGTCATCCTGAGCAAGTTTTAATTTTTCCAAATCATTGGTCTGGGATTCTCTGGTCATGCAAACTACTTGAGATCTACTTTTCCTCTTTATATGTTTGGTCAATTCCTTCATAGTATGTATTGTATATATTGTTGGGATGGTATTGATGGAGGGATCATGTGTAATGCGGGATGATAAGGGACATTCTTTGACTGACTTTATCTTGAATGGTCATTTCCAACCAAACACACATAGTTTTAGTCAAATAGTTTAAAATTTCCAAAATGATTCATAAGGACTTCATAAATAGATAATTTTTCCCCTACTTTTAGAACTATTTTTTTTTTAAGATTTGATTATCATTATTTGAATTTTTTCAACAATTTCTATATAATATTGATGATATTTATCGCAATTGTTATTCCTGAAACGATCTGGCAGCAGGGTGTTCTGGTTTTGTATATTCCTCATAAATGGATCTTTGTCGACCTCCGAGTTTGCATAGACATGTGATGGTGGAATTTTGGTCCCTTGGTGGGCATATAGGTCTTGTCTTTTTTGGACTTCCACACTTATGACTCATCAAACTCATCTGTCTTGAAGAAGTGAGTTGGGTGGCCTCGTATTATAAACTATGCCCATGTCTTCCATTTAAAAACATGGAAGTCTAGACCTGGGTACCTACTGCTATAGCAGCCTAATTATGCAACCAACCTCTAAGTAGTTGGGATTAGGATTGGATGATGATGAAAGGCTGGAAAGTTTAAAACCATAGGTATGATTAAACAAATCTCTTCTTCTATTCTCTATAAGGAAGCATGTGAGACTATCGAAATAGACTTACTGATGTCCTTTTAGGCCTCCAAAAGAATTTTGACACACCCTCATTGTTCTTCTCGCGATAAAGACACATTTGTTTGTTCAAATGTCCTTTGTTCCTAAAAGGGGCTCATCAAACAGTGACTATCTTTGTCGGGTGAAAATTTAGAGAATCTGAGATAGTTGAGATGGTAGGCTTTATTTTTACAAATCCCATATATTTGGTTTCTACAGAATTTATATCTCACCTTAGTAGTTATATTATATAATGCTTTATGTTTATCCGAGAAAATGCCTATTTTGAATCAATTCATTGCCTCTTTGAGTTTATTATCTTATTATAATTACTTTCCAAGATGTAGGAATGTTATTTGGGAAGGCGAAAATTCCACGTTATGGTAAATCGGTAATCAGTGTTTTAGTTGATACTAAATTATTTATGCAAGATATCTCATTTTCATTGAGCATTAAAACTTTACATATATCTTCGATTATTTGTTGGTTCTTAAGATTTTGTTTACATTCATGTGTTTTATTAGATTATTTTATAAGTACACAACTTAGGATTTATATACTACTAGCATATTAATCATTTTGTATATTTTTATTTGAAATTTCAATTCTATTGAAACATTCTAGAATAAATTAATTTCACTTTGTTTGAAGCTTTAATGCTTTACTTATTTCTAATTAAGAAAGTTATACTAAGTATATAGATCATATATTCTATGAATGATTCTTGTTAACTATGAACCACTTTGTTATTTTTTCAGATATTAAGAATATAGCCACGCAATGTTGTGTCAACCTTACACATTTATATCATTATCCTTTTTCTATAGATGGACCAGTGTCGAGATTAGGTTTGCGTGCTTACAGTTATCGTTTGTGGAGTTCTTTTAGGCAAGGTATTATTCTAATTGAGTTCAATGTTCATTTTAATACTTGAAAGTACCACGCTAGCACTCATCAAAATAATATTGATATCTTAGTCTCAGATTTAATATTTTTCTAAGTTTTTGCTTGATTTTTATATCTAAAACTTATTTCCATTTGAGCGGGAACAAATGGACTTATGTGAGTGATTTTTGATGTTAACTCAGTCAGTCCTCCTACCAATAAATTAAAAGAACATTTGTACTCCGTAGAATCTATGAAACTTGTTTAGAATATTATTTGTAATTTGGATCAATGTATATATCGATAAGCTTTGTAAAACTATCATTTGACTTGATATTTTTTTCTCTATATCTACTTTCATAATATGTGTACATTTTCAATAATTATATTGTTATATCTGGATTTATAATAATAGAAATTAATGAAAGTAGGATTTTAATGTGATAAACGATGACACTTATATGTGAGTGTCATGATTCTAAACAAAACATATAAAAATCAATGACACTCAAATAGAATGTCATATTAAGTTATTAAGTGAAATAATACAAGCAGAAATAGCGCTTTAAATGAATGTCATAATTTTGATTCACAAAGATGGCGCTCAAAATGAGAGTGTCATTGTGCAAACTTACAATGACAGGCTGAGACCGCAGCGCTTTGGAAGCGTCATTTATAACTCTTGTCAGCGCGCTAAGCGTGTATTAGGTGCTTTCCTTGTAGTGTTAGTAGACTAATAAAACAAACTAAAAACAAATGCTTGAAGTAGCAAAATTCTTGTTCACTTCAATATCAATCATTCAAACCAATTGTCAATCCCCAACAACGACACCAAAAACTTATTCACTTGCAAACATGTATCACGATATTATCTACAAATATCTGAGTCAACAAGTAATAAAGGACTCTAAGAGTCGGGATTACTCGTTGTCCATGGATTGGTTTGATTAGATTGATTAAGTACCAAAACTCTGGGTTTTCACTATCAAACTTCCAATTTAGTGACTTGATCTGAAAAATAACTAAAAATATAGAAAATGAAATGGTTGGATGTTAAGGAAACTTTAAAAATGAATAAAAACAAAACACAAGATTACTCGTAAGCAGGGCTTTCTGCAGATTTGAAACCACTGCTTCATCATATGGTAAAGATTTCTAGTCAAAAGGTCATTGGAACATACTTAATTTATGAAATGTTGGTCAAAGGGCCAATGAATTATGTGACCTCTACTCACACATGTCGATCACACTTTCTCACACTCATTATTTAGTCTTCGGCATCAGTACATGTAAGCAACAATAGTGGTAATAAATCAATTTATCCCTTTGAGGCATTTCATCGACCACCTTGCATAGTCTATACGATGAATGTCTTGACTATGTGAAACTTATTATCTAGCATCAGTACGTCTAAGATTCACACAATGTCATGGGTAACCTAATCATTCAAATGATCTTTGGCACATCATCTAAATGTGTCAAAATTCATCTTAAGTCAGCCACGATCAAGACAACACAAATGTGCTCATAAACATCTTTATTTATAAAATTATACCCCAATGCAATTCAAAGTATCAAATAAAGGAAATCTTCATACATAAATCCATAAACCAATCCTAGATTGAGATTTAGCCTAACATTGAAGAGTATAGCATACACATAGGAGGGTTCAACGTGATTTCAAAAGCAAAAGAGAAAGGGTTTGGAGAAATAAATGTAATTAGTGAATGGTCTCAAAAATGGGTGTGAGCCCGAACCAAAACAACCTCAACAACGCGCCGGCCCGCGAATCAGCATGAGTGGTGTTGACTCTCTTCGGTGCTTTGGGTGCCGGCCGGTCTGAGTGCCGCAGAGCTGAGATGGCGACTTGAGGCTTTATGAAGCTCTTTTGTAAGATGCAGCCTCAAAGGAATTTAGTTTGCCTTTGTCAATTGGGAGCTCTCTGTGAGCCTCAAATCTGTCATTTAGGTTTCTGGCACTTCACAGAAAGAGTATAATCCATCCATAGAATTTTAACATTAGGCCATTAAGTTGGCTTGAAAAGTTCTAACTGAAGGGTGTTGCATGTAGTGTCTGAGTACAATTCTCACTTTTTTGATTTCTGCAAAACCATATCTTTTTCATTGAACTCCAAATTAGACATTGCCCAGTTCTATGGATAGGTGAAGATGTCTGGAATCCATCCATATCGGTCTTGAAGCCATAAGCGGTCATGGTCATTCTTTTAGTCCTCTTTATGCTCCTTTTGCTTCAAAATATACTTATAGTCATAAGATGATATAATTAAGCGTTATAGTCCTTAAAAACATGTAAATTATAGGTGATTAATGGTATAAAAACATGTACGAAAAAGGAAGATAGTGTGTCTTAGAAAGAAAGAAAAGGGAAAATGATGGAAGAGAAGTAAAAAGAGACTTGAAAACTTGAAGTGAAGAGAAATTGAGGGAAAAAAGGTAAGTTTTTGTCATTTCCATTATTATTTATTGTTTTCATAGTTGTTTTAAATACATTTAAAGCATATTTCAATTTTTTTGGGTAGACTAGGTTTGTTTTCGTTCTTAATTTATGTTTTTAGGTCATAATTTGTTTTTTTTTTTTAGTCATTTTCAACCTCATTTAATATTTTTCTATATAGCACCAATAAATTTCCAAGATTAAAATACAACCGAATAAAAATTCATTCCTTCACCTATCACCTTAGGATGGTCCAACCCATTGGTGATTAGATTAGCCTTTAAGTGGTCCAAACCAAATCCAACTCATTAGTTTATTAGTTCAACACATTCACTTAAACCCAAGCCTCACCCACATAGACTCCCATGCACCCTCACACACACTCTCATGCACCCACACACATACTATCATTTCCCAATCACCCTCACACACTCTCATGTACCCTCACACACACTATTACTCTCACTAACCCATACATGCACTAAACTCGTAATTTATAACTTTTTTTAAATTGGATCATATCACTTTTTTTTTCTATTGTAAATAAAAAATTCATCAAGTCCCATCTTCAATATGGAAACTAACCTTCCAATTTGAAAAGTAAACAACATCACCACTATGCTTTAATTTCTCTCTAATTTTTATTTGTATTGTCAGATTTCTTGAGCAATAATTTTCTAAATAAAGAAATTCATTTCCTCAATTCCAATTTCAAACTAACATTCTCAATTTCAAAATTCAAGTGCTATAATTTCAAATTTCAATTCCCCCAATTCTCAATTTCAAAATTTCAAGTTTCAATTTCAAAACTACAAAATTATTCCAAAATTCAGGGTGCCTAATTTCAAAATTAATTTAATTTTCAAGTTTTCATTCAAGATTAAATTGCCTAATTTCCCAAATTCAAATTTCAAATCTATCTAAATTCTAAAATTTCTAATTAAATCACTTTTTTAAAATTCAATCACATGATTAATTCTAATTCAATAAAAATTGAATCTTGTGGAAGTTAATTTATTGTAAGATAAATAAGATTAGATAAAGGTCCCTACATTCCATATATTCTTTAAATAAATAATTAGACATCTAATCTGGCTCAATTTACAATTATTGTGAATATTTTTGTATTTTATTATTAAAGTGGCGTTATTTACGGTGATGGTGCTTCAGTATGCCGTCTAGGTATACTTTTTTCTCATCTAACTGTTCTAGTTTGCTCATCTGTTATTTATATAATAATACAGTTGTGCTTGTTGACATTGTTATTACTTATCTTTGTTGTTGTTGGTCGATTGAAAGCGCATTTCCTTAATTTGTTTAGAAGATACTCAACTTTAGGAGCTTCGAGGTGTGTTACGGCTTGCTAATGTACCTTCCCGATAAGTAACATGACTCTCGGACTTTGACTCGGTTTTTTTAGGCTTTGCTTTTCACGTCATAAGTCACGTTTAGAGTTTAGCACTGTATTTTGTTTTGCTTAAATAAAGCAAAATAAGTGATGTGACTGTAACCGTTTTAAAAATAGTTTTCAAAAATAAAATGAATATCTTTTGTTTTATTGGAGGCCCTTATAATATCAAAAAATGCGAACTCCACACACATCCTTTCATATAATGAGAATATTATGCTCACATCCATTACACTTCTACACATGTACAAATGCCATTAAAATCCACTCAAAATAAAAAAAATCAAAAGATGATTTGCAGATGCTTACTAATCACTGCTTCTAATATTGTCTAGAAACCATTAATAAATAATTTTATATCTGAAAAATATGTTTAATAGATATCTATTGAATATTTTAATAATTAACTCTAAAAATAAGGTACTTTTGGACCAACTTGTAGTTCTTTTAGATGTTTTTGATTGTTTGAGAACTAATTAAAAATAAAGAGAATATATTATATTCTGAACTTTATATCGATTTAAAAATTTCTCTATTAAAAAAAAATTGAATAATCTTTAAAACAACATAATCATGTTTAAGTGAAATGGATTAATTATCGACTTTTTTAAATAATTTTAAATAGAGGAACTTAAATATATAAAAATAATAATAATAATTATTTAAATCTGTTAAGGCTCAATTTCATACTCTTGAATTCTTTTACAAATCAAAACTAAACACCATTGATGGATGCTCGAAAATCGAGCAAATGGCGTGAGAATAAACATGATACATAATGTGCACACACTAAAAAAGTGGGAACAAGATGGAAAACTAGAGGTAAGAAGTATGTTTTATGGTATCAATTTAATTATTATTGTAGATAAGGCATGAAGAATTTGATTTAGGTAGTTAATTATTGAAATAAATAATGTGACAGTGATCTCTTGGTATGTTAATACATTCTCTAGTTATAGTGGCCACGTTCGCTGATCCATAGTTTTGTGCTTGAACCACCTAAATCAAATTCTTCATACCTTATTGATGGTGCTTTTTCTATCGGTATGGGCCTGAGCCTGTTGAAACCTCTGAGTCGATCTGCCAGACTTACAAGACCTGCAACCTGCACACTGATGGTGCTTTTTCTATCGGTATGGACTGAACTGTTTACTGACTCTCAGGGTCGATGCACAACACTTACGACCTGCAATCCTAAATTGTGGGCCAAACAGGGGTGTGTTGTGCCTCTCAGAGTACTCAAATGAGTTCTTTCTTCTGAAAAGGAAAGAATCGGTGTTGATGGTTTTGAATTCTACCCTTTCTTGTTGGAACACTCGGTATTTATCATGGGTGATCACGATGACTTTCCTTATTAGATGGCTATCTGGCATCTTCCCGGTGGTAAGAATCTCCTCTTTCCTTATATTCTTGAACATTAAAGGATAATTAAGTCGTGATCGTGAGAGATCTTTCCTCCCTGAATGGGTGGAGAGCGGATCATGGAGAAATTGGGTACTTCCTTTTATAAATCTCTACTTAATGGATGTGGACCATATCCACTGTATATTTATCCGACAAGGTGGGCTTAATTCCCAACCGGGGCTTGCGCCTTAGAAGTGATCGGGATGTCATTATGGGCCGAGCTCTCTGTGAGCTAACTTTAAGCACCTTACAGCCCTAAAGCCTTGGTGGTTTGTCTCTTGGAGTGCGTTCAGGCCCATACGCATACCTTTGGCATCATCGGTTGCCCCTGACTACGGCGAAGCGAGAGCTTTGTGAAATTTGAATCGTTCTTGGATCGAGGTGCCAGATTCCGAGCGGCTAAACAAGGATGGCGATCGGGGGCTTTGTCATCAGTCAAACATTCTCTATTGAAAGCTTTTCTCGATTACCGGGCCCATTTGGTGGCGTTTCCGGTGTTTTAAAGCTTATGACTATTTGAACCATATTCCCCTGTTCTTCAAACCTCTTTCTATGTGGTCTCAGATTTTTCTTTCTCGAAACTTCTCTAATCATCGCTCAAGACTGCTCTTGGTGGATTCTGTTGTTCTATCTCGCTTTTTGTTCTCTTTCCTAGTTTGGTACATCTTTCTTAACTGTTCCTGTTTACCTTGTCTTTGTTCCACAGATTTAGTGATTCTGGTGGTCGTGTTTGTCTCCTCTTCCTCACTTTTTAGCTGGAATTCTGCCAGGCGCATTTGGTGTGGGAGTTGTTACATTTAGGGTTATTAAGGCGTGTTTGGCTAGGATTCTACCTATATATCATTCGTTTGACATCTATGCCCCGCCCAATCATGTGTACTTCTCTAGGTGATCGTTCTTAAGTTCGCCTGGGAGACCCGCTAAAGTGCGGTCGAAACGGATCGATTGGATCCGTTAGTCTTGTCCTTGGGTGGTGCGATAGAGCCCGTGTGGATCGTCCATCCCCCAGTGCAGCGAAGACGAGAAGGTTAGTGGATTAGATTTACCACAGTGGTTTAGAATATTTGGCTGTAGTGAGTGTCTGGGATGTCATGGGATCTAGTGGTCAGGCCCTTTATGAAAAAAGGCCTTGGATTTACATTTTATGGGCCCACTCTTAGCGTTTAAATACGGTGCTTACGATCCTTCCTCACCTCCCTACATCATCCCGAGTTCCCGAGATGGTGAAATAGTCTCAGCTTTCCTCACCCCTTGCTCAAAACGTCTTGACCGCTAAACGTTTACGGTCCAAACTTTCTCGATTTATGGGGTGTTTTTGGTCGGCACTTACGGTGTTTTGAGACGAGGAGCCTCAGGTTCCAAACTATAGCTTCTAGCTGTTGGACTTCTTTAGTGTGAAAGAGGCCATAGAGTGTTTTTTGTATATTTCCAAACGCACCAATGCCAAGCTGATCATCTCGGATCTTTGTCCTCCTGAGCTTTGAAGGGTATTATTTTTTTGTCGGTGGTGCGTGTTGGGAGTATAATCACGCTAACAAAGAAGATAAGCTTCGGCATTAAGGCCATTTGGTGCCCGAAACCTCACGTGAGTTTAGTTTACGTTAATTGGTTTTGTACCCGAAAGTCATGAGTGTTTCTTACTTTGGTTGTCTTTGCCTTGATCCGTCTGATTAGGGGATGAGGAGTGAAAGCGGCTTGATTGTGATGTCTCCCAGTGGCGTACTCTGGCCCCAGGTCGATCAGATATACCCGAGCCTTTGGTGAACCCCTCACCGACCCCATGCTTTAAGGCCTGCGCCCCTTTGTTATGAAGCGGCTTCTTCGGGGCTTCGCGTGCGACCTGGGGAAGGCTTCCAGCAGGTGGTCGTTAGCGAAGAAGAAGAAGGATTAAAGCGTGGCTTCGGGCTCCCAGAAGCGACCTCCTGGTCGAGGTAAGATCCTGAGGTTGGGAGCATCTTCATTGTCGGCTACCAGAAGCGAGTTACGTCCCAACAGGGTCGATGAGAGGTGGTACACTCCTCTTATGGTAGGAGGTGTCCAAGGTGGTGGGTCAGAAAGATCGCAGGAGATCGTCGAACCTCTCTGATCTGCCCATTCTATTTGGAGTCCCTCGGTTCAAGCATGGCTTCCTCTTCTGGCCTTGAGTCGAGGAAAAGTTGCTTTGGGCCAGAGGGATAAGGACTCGCTACTTACTGCTTCAGACTGGCAAGTGGGTATATCATCCGTCCTGCGGAGATCGACCTCAGAGGGGATGCCATGTCGGATTGAGGCCTCTGGCCTTATCGCTTGAGCGTGCCAGTATGTCAAGCCCTTATTTGTTCGTTCCGCAGTTTGTTTCAAACTATCCTTAATTTTATCTCATTTTCGGAGAGATGGTACACCTATATGAAAAGCACGGCGAGAGGCGAGCTGCCAGAGCTGCTAGAAGCGGCCGCGGCGTATAAACCAGGTTGCCACCCTAACCTCGGGGAATTTGACCTTGGCTTCGGATGCGGTGCCTTCTTGAGGATCATAGTGAAGTAAATGCGACACGAGCTTCCACAAATTCACGGCTGCAGTGAAGACAAAGAAAGAAGGCTGGGGTGAGTTGATTGAGGGGTTCTTGAGACATGAAACTGCGGCGATCGGGGGCGAAGCGCAAGTGGCGAGGGCGACTGCGTGGTCAGAGCGGTGCGATATCAAAGCCGCGACGTGTTAAGCCGAGTTAGCGAGCTTCCGAGGCATGATAAGGTGGGCGGCGCCTGGCGAAGTGCCATGGGCTTCATGGAGATCTTCAAAGGCGAAGGAGCTTGGTGTCGAGAAGGAAGGGGGTGATTCTTGAGTTGAGGTGAGGCATGTGCCTTGTGGGCTCTGGGTGACTTGCTTTTGGCCTTGAGGCTACTAAGGTTTTCCGGTTTGGATTTCAGCGGGGTCTGGCGAGGGAAGCGGAAAGATGAGGCTCCCCAGATGAGCGGATCTCATGGTGTTTTCGGATGCTGACTGCGTTCCTTTCCCGGTGAGCACGAGATTGAGGCTCTACGGAGGGCGCTCTCCTACCTCGGTGTTGGGACTTCATAACCGAGTTACATGGTTTGGAGATTCGGGTAACTAAAGTGCGCTTCAGTGCTGCTTCAAGCACATTTAGGCTTTTCCTGTAGTTTACCTTGATACAAATTAACCGGGCTCTAAGCCTTGGATTTCTATAATGCTGATTTTTGTCGATCTGTGGATATTTGCCTTTATACCCTTTGGACCTTTCGTCTTCTTTACCATCTTATTTTACAACCTGGGTTGTAAGGCTTCCATCTATTCAGCTCCTTCACAATAATGGTACATTTATTAAAGCCAGCATCTGAACTCGTGGCTCTTAACAAGCTAAGCTGCGGGCTCTTGTAGGCGAGCTAGGCGTGACAGCAAACTGAGCTACTAGGCTCTTGTGGGGAGTCGGAGACTGCAGCGGCCTTACGAGAAATTTGCCCAGGCTCCAACGTGGCGGAAGCCGTGGCTCTTGTGACCGAGCTACGTGGCTCTTAACTGGCCCGACTCACCAGTCTCTTATTGAGCCCAGGCACCATGGCTCTTTTTTGGGCCCATGAGCTCGTGGCTCTTTGTGTTGGGAGCTCACGGTTTATCTGCGAGGCGGCTGCAGTGGCTCTTGTGGCAGGCTCTTTGGGCTCTTAACTGACCGAGCTCTTGGGCTCTTGGCAGAACTAAGCTGCGTGGCTCTTATTGAGGCGAGCTACGTGGCTCTTTTTAATATCAAGGCGCTCTGGGCTTTTTAAGGTCTTCCGCTGCGCTGGGAAAGTCGTCGCCTCGATTTTAATGTCGGTCTATGGAGAATCGGAGCAGTTGCGTGACTTCCCAGTGTCAGCTTTTAAAGATATAGCGCTGCCGGGGGTGTATGTTATACAGTAGCTCCGTTTTCAACTCACGCCTTGCGTGTCGGAGTTGGACAGTGAAGCTTCGAGGGTTTGATTGCCCTTCTTGTGAAGTGCATTTGGTGGTCATAGGCTAGCGTTTGGTTCGTTGTTCTTCATTTGTTGGGTGTGTTGTTCCACCCCAGTCTGCCATTTGTTGGAGTTGTGTTGCTCCATAGTCCTTCTATTTTGGTACCTGGAGTTGGGTCGAGAGAACACGTTAGGAGAATTAACTGTTTAGAGAATGCTTCAAGTCCATTTTCTTATGTATACCTCCTCCCCCTCTTTCTCTTTTAAACTTCCCTTTTTCTCTTTCTTTGTGGTTTTTTACCTTGAGTAATTTGTTTATTGATTGTAATTTTGAGATGTGAAAACAATTTTGCTGATTATTGTAATTTTACGAGATGTAGAAACAGTTTGCTGATTGTAATTTTTAAGATCTTGTAATTCTACAGAAAAAGTGCAATCTTTGAAAGAATATACGTATACTTACTGATGTTTCATGTGTAACCTTAAGGCCCTTTACCCAGCCGTGGATTTTAATAAACCGAAACTCACGGTTCTTTATATTTTATGATTCTAGTGGTGGCGAAAATAACACAAAAAGCGTTATTTGTGAAAGTAGAACTATTGCGCTTTATTAATAGATATAATGTAGGTTTATGGGTGAAGCAGCTTGAGGTGCTCGGCATTCGAAGTGATCTTTCCTCTCCAGTTTGAAGCTCATAGTTACGGTCGGATTATGGTGATGCGATATGAGGTCCCTCCCGGTTGGGTCCCGATTTCCCATTGCGAGTTATGCTTTCCTTTGCTAGTAGGGGTTTTTTGAGCACTGGTGTAGGGCTTAAACTAATATGAAGCGCGACCTTTGATCACATAGTACCTTGTTGTTTAAGTTGGTAGTCACCGGCGTTTCGAAACCTATAAGCTTCTCCGGGGAAGTCAAGGTTTTAAGCAGAGACTCCTCATTGTGCTGGCGTTTGCAAGCGGCCCTAGGTGACTTGAGCCCGGTGAAGCCTCGACTGTAGCCTCGAGCTGAATGTTAGGCCCGACGGGTTTCTCAGGATTGCGGACACTGGTGTAGTTACATGCCCACCCAATTGTGCAGGGAGTATTCTGCCCATTTTCCCTTTAGGTTTCCAACTTAGTCTTCAATCTTGCCTTGAGAGTCCTTATAGTGACTTTTTGTCGGGTTGGACTGCGGATGAAGATAGAGGGCGAATAAGTAATTCTTGATTCGAGCTTCCAGCCCAAAAAGTTTTTGAATTTCGGGTTGTCGAACTGCTTTCCATTATCATATACCAATGCTTTTGGGATTAGAACACGCATATTATGGAAGGCGCCAAATAAAGAGTGCATTACCTTTGCTTTCGATGATTGTTGTAACAAACCTGCGCCCCGCGGTGATAGTCCACTCTGATGGCGAATTTGCAGCGACCTCTTCAGTGAGCAGGCACCGTATGTATCCGCCTTCTTGCGAAAAGGCGGGAGGGCTTATGATCGGGGGTCGGTGGCACCGGATGGGGTAGGAGATCTTGGCATGCTCTTGGCGAGTTTTGCATTTTCTGACCCGATTATGAAAGTCTTTGAGCATGTCGTGGGCGATGGCACGCACTTTTCGGGGTTTTCACACTGGGGTGCTTTCAGATATGGTTGCCTGGTATTCGATGCCTCTCTAACTAAGTAGTTGGCATCTTCCTTTCCTAGCCATTTGAGGAGGTGCGAAAAAACCTCGTTATAAAGGGTTCCCAGCAAAGAGCGAATCGCGACCTTGCTCTTAGTTTAGATGCCTCGCCGAGATAAACGACAATGTCTGGATTTATCAAGTAGTCGCGAGATGGGGTCCATCGGCTTCGATGCAGTCATCAGGAAAATTTCTTGGTATTGATGTTTATTGAGAACTCGGGAGGTGCTCTAGACTTGTATCACTTTATCGAGGTCTTCTGTGACTCCACAATTGCTAACTTTTTGAGGGCATCACTTTGTGAATTTTCGCCCTCGAGGCGTATCTAACTGAACGTCTGGTACGGCGGTTCCGCGATACTTTTGAGGTAAAGGATCATTTTTTTTCCTGCCGTGACTTACGTAGGAATCTTCTATCGCTTCACCACCAATGGGAATGTTGCGCCTCACAGTTGATCGACCCTCCATGGAGTGGCGAGGTTAAACCTAGTAATGACGCAACTTCATATTAAACCGTTATTGGAGGCCTAGAACGAATCTTAGTGCATATTCACGTCGATCCCATCGGAGTCCATCAGCCTTGCACCGCTTCACGGCGTTAGCGGCCCCATCTGAAACAAACTCGGATGGGGAGGTCAGACGCGAGCTGGGTGGTTTCGGTAGGCTCTGTCGAGGTGAATTCCATGATGAAATGCGCCGAAACTTGTCATGTGCCATTCTTGGTTTTGTACCACAATATCGAACTCACTCAGCTCTATGACCCATTTTACCAGTCTTCCTGAGGTTTCTGGTTTATGTAGTATTTGCTTCATTAGATTACATCGGAATCTTGATGAATTGTGAGCTTAAAAGTATGGTCAAGTCTTCGCGATGGTGCCAGTGTAGAACAGCTTTTCCATCTTCGGATACCTTTCCTGTACTCCTCTTAGAAGCTCCATTGCAATAATAGGTAGCTCTTTGCGCTCTATCCCTCTCTCTGACCAAAGCGACACTGTAGTCGAAATAGAAATGGCTAAGTAGGCGTAAGGGGTTTCCCTCGGAGGGCTTACGAATAGGGGCTTAGAGGCTTTTAGCGTGCGAATGCCTCTTCCAGTGGGCATCCCGATTGGAAGGCCTTTCAAGAAACTTGAAAGAAGGGCTGACGCATCTTCAGATCTGGACACAAATGACTCAGTAGCCACATTTATTCTCGATCATATGCGCTAAATTTCTTTAGTGTTTGAGGGTGGTCGCATGTCGAGCATGGCTTTTATCTTGTCTAGATTTGCCTCTATTCCGCGGTTGTTGACTATGAAACCCAAGAACTTCCCTGCGGAAACTCCGAAAGCACACTTGATTGGGTTTAACTTCATCTTGTAGTCCTTCAGGACCTGGAACGATTCAGCTAGGTGGTCCACGTGGAGCTCGATGAAGTGGCCCGACTTCACCGGCATAATGACTATGTATACTTCCATGGATGCTCCAATGCGTTTTAAGGAACATTATGTTTACTGACAGCACGATATAGGTGGCCCCAACGTTTATGTGAAACGGCATCACGATAATAGTATGTTCCACCGTGGGTCATGAATGAGGTCTTTTCCTTGAGTAGTTGGGGTCCGTTCGATCTACGATTATAACTTGGCGTCCGCGAAGGCCCGAGAGCTCGTGGCCAGCAATGGCGTCCACTATGAAATTAAGGTCGAGGCGGGGGAAAGCTATCTTCGAGCGGCTGGGTTAACATCGGTAAAATCAATGCGGGGTGCCATTTGCCATTTGCCTTCTTGACGAGAACCACATTAGCAAACCAGTTGGGATTATCTACTTCTCGGATAGCTCGGGCTTGGAGGAGTTTGCTAACCTCTTCGTTGATGCTTTACGCTTTACGGGGGCGAAACTGCTACGTTGACGGGTTTGAAGGAGGCGACATTGACTTGTGGGTGATAAGCGATGCGTTGATTCTCCATGTCCTTGCTTCCAGCGCGATACTTCCCATTTACTTTAAGAAATGGATGAGAGGTCTTTGACATCCTCGGCGATTGGATAAATCTGGCGGTGTTACGGGTTTGATCGTCGAGTTGTCTTGGTTTGGCTCTTACGAGGGTGTTGGTTGGGTGTCTAGTTCGTCTCTCATGTCGAGCTCATCCATGTGGACACTGCGGCTTTTGTTTTATTGATGTCGAAGTAGCATTCCACACAGGTACCCGGTAGTCTCCTTGAACCACTTTACCTCCCATTCTCTGTTGGAGACGATAACCATATGATGGCGGAGGACGGTATAAAGCATTAAGAGAAGGCTGCCCGATGTGGTAACATATTGTATGGCCAGGAGCATCTACTATGAGGGAACTATATCTTAGTCATTATAGCACAGCGTGGGTGATTTCTAAGGTGATGCAGTAGGTTATTGAGAGCGTGCCTTTCCCTGAAAATCCCGATAGAGTGGGCACTCACCCGGTTCAGCTACTCGCTACATACCACGTCTTGTCGAAATCTTGACATGAATATGATGTCGAACTCCATTGTCCATGAGAACCACATGCATTCTTGTTGTACGATGTACACAATCATAGGGGCCGTCATGGGGATGTTCAGCGACCTTCCAGTCAAAAGTCAGAAGGTTATGGTGGTATCAATGAGGAGCTTGGACAGCTGTACCTCGTGTCTCCACTGATCCCCGATGTTGCGTGGTGAGCCTTCACGAAGCTGGTGGATTCCCCACCGCAGGCGAATCCTCGAAATCACATTGATATCTCCCGGGGGTTCTTTGGGGCTAGGCGCGTGGTGGTGGAGAAGGTGCCTGGTTACGTCTTACGGTGCCCAGTGGCGGCGGAATGTCGTGTCGAATTAGAAATTCTGTTTCTTTCTTCAAGCGATACGGTCATCACATTGATTGCCGTGATCTACGTGGAACTCGCGCGGTACTTGGTCATGTCTTTTTCTTGGTCAGTCTTCGTCCCGAGGCGACCACGCCAAAAACTTCTCATGTTGCACCTGCATTATGGGACTTGAGACACGGTAGTCGGAGAGGGTGGCTATTTGAGGTGAATGCCAGCCGGTTGCGGCTGGAGCTGGGTGGATGGCGGTCCATGATGTTACCTCTTCTCTTTGGAGATCGATCTATGTCTTCTCTGTTACTCCGTGGAGATCTATCTCGATCTCTTCGTCTTCTAGGGCTTCGGTCCCATTTTTTCTCTTCCTTGCTTTTCTCCTTTTGCGCGGAAGAGCTTCCTTGCTTAGACATAAGGGCCTCCTCGCCATTGATGTATTTTACGCTTTAGCGACACCTCGGTATGCTTACTGGCGAGGGTTCTTGAGATGGAGAACATTAGGTCTTTGGGTGTATGCCTAGCCCGACAAAGGCGTGATGAATTTCGTATGGGATGTCTGCCTTTAATGACTCTAGTTGAACCTGCAATGGCGGGACACTCGAGATTCTCTGTGGAGCCTTGCTTCTGAGTCAGCGGTGGTGGCTAGCTTCTGCGTGCGGGCTCAGATGGAAGTGGGATCTGAACGATAAGCCTCACCCAAGGATGAGATTGGCGGCGGGCTTTGTTGAACCAGGCGATACTTAGCCTTTAGAGTGATGGCGAAGGCTCTGCCTTGGGGTCACAGTATCCGTACAACTCCAGTGCAGTCTTGTAGGTGTTAGAGGTGGTCTCTGGGATCCTTTGTCGATCGAGAGCCTCGATCTGCCGGCATCACGGTTTCGTCGGGAGATGGAAGTGTGGTAGGCGTGAGCGGGGATTAGTTTGCGTACGAGCATCCATAGAGACTGGGGCTCAACCTTTTACAACCTCCTTCATGTAGCTAAGCTCTTATTGGATGTTAGGCAGTTACTCCCCCAAGATTGTTCCCCACTTTCTTGATAAAGGGTTGTGTCACCTTCGTCATTCTGTCGGGCATCCTTATTACCTTCGAGGGGTATGTAGGGATCATGCCCCATAGTCCAGCTATTTTCTCCTCCTCCGTCAAAGTCTCGAAGGGGCGGCAGGGTGTTGTTCCTCGTGGAATGAGTAACTGCGGCCTTCACGGGCATCGTGTGCCTCTTTGTGAAGTACCCTTGTACGGTGAGTTTCGTAAACTCCTTAGTGGTATTGGTGACGAGACGGGTTGCCTCCATCCATTGCTAGCGTGAATAGCTCAGAGCGTCTCTTGGGATTGTCTGTTGTCCAATGTCGTCTTTGTTGGTCTTCGTCTCGGGAGGTTGGCGTGACTCTCTTTGCTCATGTTTGGTCGATACCGCCGGTCGCTAGAAATCGATTGATTTGTAAAGGGCGGTCATTCCGAGGCAATGTGGCTGATGGTGCTTTTCTATGGTATGGGCTTAAGCTTTGTTGAAACCTCGAGTCAGATCTTCTAGGCCTGCGACACGCAGCTTTGCACCAGCGATGGTGCTTTCTGTCGGTATGGGCTAAGCACAGTGAACCTCTGTGAGTCAGTCGGGCTTGCACAACACCTGTCTACCTATAATTGGCCGAGAGAAGTGTGGCCTCATCCAGGTACTAAGGTCAATTTCTTTCTTCTGAAGAATCAAGCTGTTAATGGTTTTGTGATTGCGTGCATTTGCCGGTGAATTCTCGATGTTGTCGTGGGTGATCGCGATGACTTTCCTTATTAGACATGGATATATGGCATCTTCCCGATTGGTGAAGTCTCCTCTTCCTTGCTCCTTCGCTGAACATTGAGGATAATTAGGGGAGGCGCGTGATGGTGAGAGATCCTTCCTCCACTAAATAGTGGAGCGGATCATGTGGAGAGTGGAGTACTTCCCTTTTATACGTCTCGCTTGTTGGATGGTGGACCATCTATTTATGATCAGACGGGGCAAGCTTAGTTCTGACCAGACCGCGCCTTATAAGTGATCGGGATGTCGTCATGGGCCGAGCTCTCACGCTAGGCTCGCTTCCAAGCCTGCCCTCTAAGCCCACCTTAAGCCTTGTTGGTGGTTTGTCTCTTGGGTCTATGTTCTGGGCCCATACGCATGTTTTTTAGGCATCATCACTTATAAACAATAATAATCAAATTGATAACTAGAAGCCTACTTTTCCCAAACTAGAGGGAGGAAGTGATGGCCAACATGTCGGGATCTTGCAGGAATTGAAGCATGTCTTGTTTGTTCAAGCCCACCCATGCTTTAATTCTATTGCCACCTTCACTGTCCAACAGAAAAATTTGTTCTACAAGCAAATGAATTTTATTCACCCATCCAAGCATCGCCCATCCAAAATCAGCTTCATAAAAAGGCAACCTGCACCAACTTGTGAACCTAAACACATCTACTATGTTTTTATCAATTTCGTGTAACTCATTCCTGGAGTTTATCACGGTGGAGTACACATCTTCGTGGCGCATTGTTGCACTAGATTTTACTACATCTCTTAGTAGACATACCAAATCCTTCAAATCAAGCATTAATTCTCTCAGATTGCTATTACATCCAGCAGCTTTGCAGTATAAATAATGACTATCACCACTTTGGAATGAGGTTTCCACAACACAAGTGTAGCACCGGGTAATTTTTAAAGGGGTAGAAAAGAATATAATTCTTTTAAAAAATAAAAGAAGGGCATAAAGATAATTCTCCTATAAAACCCTATGTATAAATAGAAAAAAAATAATAAAAATATTTTATTATTCATGGGATCACTTTTGTTTTTCTCTGTCGTAGTAAGCTCTTCCAGTCATGAATATAAGATTAAGTTTGAAAAGTTTTTCCAAGATGTAGATTTTTCCTGAATCTTACTACAATGAATAAAAAAAATTATTATTTTTCGTTCTTCCCTAAGTGGTTTCTTATTAAGTAGGGCCCAAAAACCTAAGATGTCAGATCTAAAGTTGAAGAAGTAACTCGAAAGATAAGATATTTTCCTTATTTATTTTCCTATAATTTTTTGGTATAGATTCTTTAATTTTCTTTAATTTATATCAACCTTGAAGAAATCGGATTTAGACTTCACTATCTTTCTTTTAAAAATAAAATAAAATACTAGTTGATGATGTCTTACTTAATTATTTTGAAAATGAGAATAAAAAAATAAAGAAATAAAGGTGGTAGGGAACCACCATATGCTTTGAGTTTGTGGGAAAAAAAAAGTTGTGAGGATCACTATATAAGCACTATAAAAGTAGCAGAAAAATAGAAGAAAAATAAATAAAGAAATATAGTATGAGACTACATACTTTGAGATTGTGAATCAATACAAAAAAAAGTGAGAATTATAGAAATAAATCGTAGATATATGACAAGTAAGTTGAAAAGCCAAAATTGAATATTGTCATGATTTTTGGTTCGAGGAATTTTAAAAGACAAATGTGGACATTTAGTAAAAAGCCAAAATAGGCATATTGTCATGGTTAGTATCATTTAATATTAAAATAAATGACATCTAAAAGTCTTCATCAAATAGGCCTAGAAAACTTAAAATCTAATTGATGTTGGAAAAAAATCAGATATTCCAATTATTTTTTAGAAAAAAAACAAAATTATGAAAGACGTGAATAAATTCTTAGAGAATAATAAAAAAAAATCTTAAGTTTGGCTAAAGTTTTATAAATATATATATTTTGATAAGTAATTGAGGAAATATTTTTAAAGCAAATAATATTTTCTAAATATTGGCAGTCAAGATAAACATAGGGGATAACAAGATATAAAATATATTATAATAATGATTTTTAGTACAGTATATCAATTAATTAAGAAAAATAAATAAATATTTGAAATCATATTTGGAAGTAATTTGACTTTTATAAAAGTTTTGAAATACAGTAATTATTAATAGTTAGGATGTTTGAAATATTGAGTTATATATTATTTATGACATTATAAGTATTCAAACCTGTTTTGGAGTAATATTAATGATGATGACTCATCTTATTATCTTGGTGAAGTATTTCCTTCAAGATTCTTCTAATTAGCTCTTTCAAGGTTTTAGAGTACTCATTTGAGGTAAGGGATGTTAATACAGTTTTTGCAAATAATGTTTTATATGTTTTCAGTAAAGATTATTATATAATGTACTAGAAAAATATATTTATTTGCCTTTTATATGGTGAATTAAGGAAAAGTTTGATTTGTTTTATTCATACTTTGTCCATGGAACAAATAGAGATTTTTTGCATGAAAGTATTTTGAGATTTGTTATGTTTATAAAAGAAAATGTAGAGATATAATGTTTTGTGGTTTGAATATTGTATGAAATATTTGACTGCAGTTGTGTTAAGTCTAAAAGCTAAATCTATTTTTAATCATTGCAGCATCACGCTTAATTTAGTCTATTTTAATGTCAAATTATGGAATAATTAATAACATAATTTTCTGGTTTAATTGAAAAGTGAGATAATTCAACATAAAGAAGAAAAAAGTGGCAATTGCGGCATTCTGTCGACATAGTTTCTATGTCCTTCTACGAAATTCGGAAATGAGACTAAGAAGAATTATGTCGTGGCAGAAGTTGGCAATAATAGCAACAAAGTCGGTGAGGAACTGGTGAAATAGAATCTTTGTTCTGACACAAAATTTTACAATGTGACATTCTTTGAAAGAAGAATGTAAGAATACGTGACGGCTCTTAACTTCGTGGCGACCCGATGATCAAGACAAATGAAAGATGAACTTTGTCGCGACAATCCCTCCTCTGTCGCAACATAAAAGGTTGAAGATTAGCAGATAAACTCTCTTGCGACAAAGACTGACTCGGTCGCGGCGGATGTGGCAAGGATGTAACCTGAGTCAATTGAAGCAGTGTTTTTATGTTGCAACAAAATTTTCAGCATGGAACCAGCTCAAGGAAAAATTTATGTCACGACAAAGAAAGACATAACATTCAGAGTTCTCAACAAAGAGCGACAGGACTTTGTCGCGACAAAGATTATTTCTGTGCGACAAATAACACATGAGGGGGGTGAATTCTCTGTCTCGACAAAAAGTTGGAGATGACCTAAGAAGGAATAGCGACAAAAGTGTATTTAAGCGACATAGTAAAAGTCAGGCGAATTTATAATCTTTTGTCACGACAAAGAAGTTTTAACCAGCGACAATAAGCTATAGAATGATAGAATACATCGACATAAATTGAATGAAGCGAGATTAGCAAGTCAGAAGTACATGCAACAAAAGATTTCTATGTCATAACGAGCAACTCGGCTTGATGTGGGACCCGAGAGGAAGAAAAGTCTATGGCGACAAAGAAAATTACATCGCGGCAAAAAGGGTAGGAATCGAAAGAAATCCTATACCATGACACTTAGAAAACTATGTTGCGGCCAGTGAACAAAGATGAAAGAGAAAAATGCTTGTCGCGACAAAGTACGTCACGACAGATTCACAAGCGAGAAGGAAATAAAAGCCGGATGTAAACAAACGACCTGAAGACATTCTATCCTGTGAAGCAGGCTAGCATCAAAACTCTGTCATGACATTTGTCAAATCGATGCGTGGCGGATTCAGAAAAAAGCGCTGGCTGATGACATAAAGCGCATGCTACGGGCACCAACTTGGCGACAAAGACTGAGGCTACATCGACGAGAACTTTCTATCGCCAGCGACGGAAGCGGCCAATTTGGACCAAAAATTTGGGGATCTGGCGCGATCTTGAAGTGCGCGGTCCAACATTGCGGAAAGTATAAATATAAGCGCATATAGGGCATTTGTGACAAACATGAATTCCGGGACTTCTAGGTAGTTGAGCTCTTTGCATATTATTTTTCATTTTTATTTCCTTTTTAGTAGATTTAGTTTGACGTAGTTTTTTAGTTAGTTTTTCTTTTTTATTTTTAAGGTTGGTAATGAAGCGGAAGTGCAGCTTCAAGCTGAAATTTCTTATTAAATTTTCTCTTTCATTACTGTTTTGAATAAAATGGAGTTTGGAAAATTTTTGGATTTCATTTATTTCAGTTCGTTTACACTTTGATGAATTTTCACGATGGAGTTAGTCAGCGATATGAGTGAGCAATTTTGAAAGGTTGAGCTCCATCTGGGAATGGGGTGATGTTGATAGTCATTTTTGCACGCAAAGTGGAATAACGCATAGTTAAGAATTCTTGAATTTGATTGGTATTATTTATAGCAATTGTTCCGGTAGTGCAGTGTGCCAAGAAAAGTATTTGTATCTTGCTTTATTGATTTCTAGAGCCTCTCGTGATACAGAGATGGAGAATCCTGAGGGTATAAGGCGTGAGTTCTTTATTGGGTATGGTGAACTAATTCTTTTGGAAGCCCAATGAGGCTACGAAGATTACTCGGATAAATCACTAACTTACTCATGGTTTGAGATAGTTTGATGAAGTATCGATTTAATCACTCCAAAAGGTTTCCTCTCTCTCGATGAAAGGATTACGTGGTCTAGTGTTGCAAAGATCTAATCAAGGAGATGGAGAATTTCCCATCGGTATTGAAGGATAATGAGGTGCCATTTAAATTGGAGAAAGGCTTCGATATCACATACATGGTGAATTCTTCAGTCCTAAGATCTGAGTGTCAATGCTGAAAAGGAAAAATACTGAATCTTAGAAATATGATTATATCTTAGAAGTAGTTGATTAGATTCATGGTGGAAGAAATGAACATGAGTCTATAATTAGTGAAAGGTATGGTTAAAGGAGAAATCAAATATACCTGATAAATGTTTAACAAATTCAGCTTTCCAACATAAGCTTAGCTAAGATTGAAATGATGCGAGAAATTGTGATTTTCATTGGTCATGTCTGAAGTGGTATCATTTAGTGAACTCTCAACTCCATTCTTATTAATATTTTATGTACGATGGTGAAATTACTTTAATATTATTTTTATTCGTTTTCAATCATCACCAATATTGGAGTTCAAGCTAAACAGAATCTTGAGTAATTAGGGTAATTGGTTTTATGATTCATCATCAATCCTCGTGGGAACGATATATGCACTAAATGAAAATCCACTTTTATTAATTGTACGATCTGTGCACTTGCAATTATTAAGACCAATCAAAATTTTTAATGAATCCAATTTACAAAAATGACAAACACATATTTTCATCAAAATCATGCAACAAGTTTTTAATGTTGTTGCCGATGATTAGATAATAGTCCTTGGTAATAGTTCCCTAAATTTGTATATGGATGATCTTGTTTGTCAACTGGCCTATATATATATATATATAAGAAATAGTTCAACATTTAGTTCGAATATGTCAACGGGAATAATAGTTGACACTATTCGGCCCTTGTTAACGGAAAAAAATAGTTTACATTCCTTGGTGGCGATTGTAATTGATTTGAACCCCATCATTTAGGCGTTTCGGTTATAGGTTACTAGTACTGGTATTGTTTGGTTCCGTCCACCTTAAAAGGAACAATTTACGGCTAGCCACCCATTTGAAAAGTCCGCGCATGGTTGTTTCATTGTAAGTCCCACATGGCTAGGAACCATTTGATATTTGATGACTAGAAAAAAATTTATTTAAAATGTATTTCATTTTAGACTTTGATATGAACGTGTTTGAATTGAAATTTTATTTGATATTATTTGGATCACATTTGATATTAAACTGATTTGAAATGGATTTAAGAATGTTTTGAAGGAAAAAAATTTTAGTGTTCCAACTTATTTTTGAATTAAAAGTTTTGATGAAAAACATCTCATATTTGTTATATGATTGAAAATTTTTTGATCCATGAAAATGTATTAGTACTTCTTATTGAGCTTTAAGCTCACTCCCATTCGTTGACATATTTTCAGGTACTTTTAGTTTCCACGATGAGTGATGGATAGGTTGGGGATATGTCATCATTAGGATTTTATTACAATTTTATGTTGGATCATGTTGAACTAATAAGTTCATGTTTATGTGGAATGTTGGGTTTTGAAAGTTAATTAAGAAAGTCACTTGGATAATAACATTCATTTTTATATTAGAACAAAGTTATATTCCGAACAGCTTTATATGAGATTTGGATATTTAAAAAAAAAAAAATTTTGCGAGCATAAAATTTTAAATTTGGAGAATTGATAAATTTAAAAAGTTGCGCATTGTTTTTTAACAAGTGTTTGGTAATTGGACAAAATCCAGTTACAAGGAAAGTTTGTGTCGTTTTGCACTTCGAGCCTTCGGGTTTGAGGTGTAAAGTGACAATCATACCCCTGGATTGGGTTTCGAGGCGTGATAGAGTGGTATAAGAGCTTTAGGTTTATGATCTAGATGAGAATTTATTAAGTTTGTCTATGGGGATAATTGAGTGACGTGTTAGCATTCTTTACAAGTCTTAGTTGGCTAATTTGTTTCTTAGTGACTAGTCAAAGTTTATTGCTCTCTTTTACCTTCATATGGTTTGTTGGTTTAGTGGATATACCTCTACCAATATGAATTTTGGTTTGATTTTTCCACTTCTGTGGAACATGTCATTATGGACAATATGGTGGTTTGAAGTCGTCATATGACGGTTAGTAATAAGAATATGTGAGTTGACTTACTACTCCTCGACTTTTAGGATTTTATGTAATTTTGAGGATGAATTAATTAGCTTCTAGCTATATATTTGTTGACTGTTTTATAAAAATTATGACTTTCCATATTCTTAGTTAACTTGAGTTTAGTTTGAAGGAAAACCATGTAGATAAATTATTGCGTATAAGTTTAGCTTTGCAAAATGATTCTTTGTTTAGAAAGATTATTATGCTGTGATGTAATGAGTGATGAAATCATTTGGTGAAAGGATCTAATATTGTTATTGAAGCGAAATTCCTTAGTTCTTGATTACTAAATAATTTGTTTTGAGGGGATCTCAAATCATCTCTTTCAGGATAACATAAGAAGTAGTTAAGTTTGACTAGTTTAATGACTATGAGGAGCTTCCTAGGGTGGAAAAGCAAATTAATACTAGTACTATGATTATTTCATTAGGTTTAAAAGTATTTGTTTTCCCTGATGAAGTCTTGAAGTAGAGTTAGGTTGTGTTCTTAGCACATGAGGAAAAATAAGTGATCTATGCTAGACTTTTTGAAATCTTAAGATGGAAACTATCTCATTATGATTTGAAGTTAAGTAAAGAGATTTTTGCACTTAAGATTTAGAGTCTTAAGGTGAAATTTATGAGATGTTAATAGATTATGAAAATTTGAAGTCTGTTTTCTCAAAAACATTTTAAACAGGAACTAGAGGACATTGATACAATTACTTAAGGATTGTGATGATATTATCCAGTACTAATAAAGTAATAAGAATCTTGTGGTTGATGTCTTAAGTAAGAAATTAATTTATTCATTGAAATTTATTAGAGTTGTTACAAATTATTATTATATGATTTGAGTTGTTTGCAAGTTTATGTCGTACCTTTGGTTTTTAGAGTTCTTATGTTGAGCATCATAATGCGATCAAACTTGTTAGGAGGATTAAGACCTTGTAAAGATGATTGCAATTAGGTTGAACTCGCATGGAATATGTTATAAAGATTATAAGATCAACTTGTTTGAGTAGATAATGA
Organism: Tetrastigma voinierianum; assembly: GCA_016808115.1. Taxonomy (NCBI): domain Eukaryota; kingdom Viridiplantae; phylum Streptophyta; class Magnoliopsida; order Vitales; family Vitaceae; genus Tetrastigma; species Tetrastigma voinierianum. The sequence continues at coordinate 315,633 of JAEQBH010007094.1, forward strand.
GCTCTTAATTTAATTTTGGACTTGATGTTTATTTATTTTAAATGGTAAAAAGAGTAAAGAGGCAATTTTGAAGGAAGTTTGTGCTTTGAGCTTATAGTCCACCCTAAAAGGTTTAATAGTATAAAGAATTGAAGCATAATTTTGGAGTTCAAATATAAAGTAGAATATTACATAATCTGTGGCTTTGAGTTTAGTGTGTTTGTATATGGGAGTTTACATCCAATAGCCGATGGAGTTTTGAAACTACTTTGTATTTCTAAATGAATGTGGAAACTTATTACTATAAACTTTGTGATAGGGTTACTGTGAAACTCCGAGAAAATCTAATTTTCTGAAAAAGGATGAAATGGTAATTTCGGTCAAAATCCGGAATTTTTCTAGATCTCGGATGATGAAATGGACATCATCGTTGGAATCGTCTGTAAATCTAGCCATGTGAATTGCGTCGAATTAGAGACAATCAATTCCTTTTGACACATAGAGTGCGGGACACTTGGCACTTTATGAGTGGCTCGGGGAGATGCCACGTGTCTGACGGGGAATGGGTGTTTCATGAGCTCAAGTGGGGTTATGGTGACAAATGGCACCTTGTGAATGGATGGAAATCTAAGTTAGATGGATAAGGGATAAGGTGTAATCCATGGGCCACTTAAAATTTGACATGTGGCATGAGAGGACAAGTCACTTGTCCCAATCTTGACCCAGCTCTCGGCCAGGTTTGGGAGAAGCAAAATAGAGAAGAAAGAAAGGAGAGGAGAGAGAAAAGTGGGATTTTGAAAACTCTACCTTCTCTCTAGAATTCTGACGATAGGCCGTCAGTTCAGCGAGACAAAAACAAGGGTTGCTCCATGGCACGAGAACTCTGGTAGACACAGTTTGAGGAGTTCGACAAAATTCAGAAGGTAGAGGTTTTCTCCTATGTTTTACTCTTTGGCTAAGGGCCATGGTAATGGATCAGGGACTGTTGAGAATAGTAGTGGTTTCGATTCCAAGATTTTGGTGAGTTAGGAAGATCCTAAAGTGGTTTTGGACAGTCCGCAGATTTGTTGTGTGGCTGTGTGATGTTCCTTGCATGAGTGAATAACATGTTGATTTGCCGCTGATTTTGTGGGTAGTTCGAGATGTGTTAGCCGTGAGCTAATCTTATGTTATTAGCATGAATAAATGACATGTGGATTAGTGTATGAATTTTGTTAATATATGCATGAGTGATATATTAGCATGTGTTGAATGTTTGGTGTGCTATTGCATGTGCACTTAGGTGGGGAGTAACCCATTTAGGGTAATTCTGATGCCAGAGCGATTGCTCACCACAATCGAGGGAATATTATTTCGGTGCGAGGGCGTTTGGGAGAGGTGGCACTCATTAAAGGCCATTTTGAGGAAAACTACCGACTTGTGGCTTTGATTGAATATCCATGTAAAACATGTATTAGATTATCAATTTTAATATATGTTGTATTAAAAGTGTAATCAACTCTTGAACCATGTAATATAATTGGTTGGATATGTTTTGATGAGTATGAAGTATAGGCCAATGTGGCCATTTTTGCTCATGTATGTGTCTCGTAATACGAGATGTATAGATTTTCCGCGAGTTGACGGGTTGTCAACGGACACCCCGGTTTTGGGGCGTCACAGTTACCCAGAACCTTAGTTGATGATAATGTTTCATGGTGATGATTTGTTTATGGATAAAGTCTAATAATGTGACGCCCCAACCGAGAGGAGACTCTCATCAACAACTGTCAACTGCGAAGCCACATGAAAATCGGGTATCTCGATATCGCACTCACATGTCTGTCACCAAGAGACTCATCCTTGCATATTTGAACTACCATAAATACACAAAATAACTTCAAATAGTCAAAGTCTACAAAACATGAGAGTTATAACTCACTCACACATATAGTGCAATACGTGCATTAGAACCAAATGTTGTTCAATATATCTGAACAAGGATATGTATTAAAGTACTTGATTCTCACACATATACAAAAAAATACATCAAGGCCCTGGCAGGCCACTCTTCAGATTGTCGGCCTCTGGGAGTGTCGTGCACTTTTGCACTGCATTTTTAGTACCTAAAGGGGTCCACAGCGACGAGGTAAACTATGCTCGATGAGAAAGCAAAGAAACCTACTAGGGCTACTCAGCCTAGGTGCACATGCAAATGATCATTTCACGGTCCACCTGAGCTCTTGTAATCCATGCGGGAGACATGTTGCCTATCATGGAAAAAAACTACATGCATGTATGAAATGACACTCTACGCCTCCACTTCCTTTACGAATTAACCAGGCCCACCACCGATGCAAGTGCCCGATGAAATCACTATCCGATCGATCCGACTCCCATCCACATAACTGTAGTCTATGTGATATTTATTTGTCGTTTCGTGTCTTTTGGGGCAGCAACAGGGAACTTTCGAAGGGTCTCCGGAAGTGGGTCTCTTACCTCAGACATTTTAGGGCTTTCATCGATGGATCTGACATCTGTGCCAGGTTTCGAGTGAGGGGGATGTCTATTTTACTTGCTACCTTAGACATATTCGTTTTCCATTTTCATTTAACAACGTGTGTCAATTGGACTTAGTCCATTCACTAGCTCACAATTCAGCGCAAGCGTGAGTGCCAAATTGAATCACCAAGATGTACACACACAGCTATGTGATCGGTGATTTTCGATACGCAATGTAATGCAATTGTGCTTATTGCACTCCGAGCTCACTCGAGCTCGTACCCCCGATATACGCCGAAGACCTCTACAGGACATTTTTACCTTGTAGGTGTGTGGCATGAACTCTCATGTTTAATGCACACGACATTTCATATATTCGAGTTGACATCAACATATGCGGTCATGTTAATATTCCACACATTGAACCGGTACATCACATAAGCATGCTTTTACATTTTTTTTTCTAGCATTCGATTCATTCATGTCTAGCACATTCAAGCATGTATTAACATAATTCAACAGTACTTTCGACCAGCGTGCCATAATTCTATGTTCGGGTAAGAGATATGGTATGTCATTCATGCGATACCTCTTGCATCTTGAAATGACCATGTTCAAGCCTGACACATTACAACCCGATGTGTTTGAAACACCCATATTAACGTGCGTACACTTGGTGCAACAATCGGTTTTTCGGCAGATGTGAGCACCTGCGCCAGCGGCGAATGGCTTATGGCTAGATTCTTGACTCATGAGCTCCATAGAGTCCAAGAATACCAAAATTGAGTTCAGGCGTGATAGTTATTGCTAAACAACCGGGTTCGCGCTAGAAAAATTCTGTGGTATTCATTCAGAAGTAATAACAAACGACACAGTTTTCGTGCTTAAAACCAAAAAAAAAACCAACATATACAATAACATGTAGTAACCATATTAGTTAGAAAAAATTCTGCATGGCATCCATTCGATAATAACACACACCAACTTTGGAATTCCCGAGTCTTAAAACCCGTAAAACGGCATATATAATAACATGTAGTAACAAGATCAGTTTAGAAAAGTGCATGGTATTCATTCCAAGTAATAACAAACCAACTTCGACCAAATGCCATTTCCATGGCCCCCAACAAAAGGAAATAACTGGGAGGAAAATCCCTCACATCTTGAAGTGTGTAGGGCCAGGTTCTTGATCACTTAATCCCGAAACAATTGAGAAAAGCTTCCTCCTCCCTTTCCCCTTCCTTATGGTTTTTCTTTTTTCTCTTTCTTTTTCTCTCTTTTCTGTTTCTCTCTTCTTTCTCTAGAGTGATTCCACCGGCCGGGAAGACTCCTTTTCCCTTAAGCTTGATCTGTTACATGTTTCTCATTAACTGAACATGTTTGCATCGAAAGCAGCGCGTAAGTCATGGCATGTGTCACCGTACCAACCATGCCCGACCACTAACATCATGCATTCTAGTAGCTTGGCACTTGGCCACTCAAGTGCCAAGTGTCCCCAAGTCTAGTGCCATGTGGCCTGCACCTTCATGTCACATGTCGCCCCTCTAATGGCCTGTTCTACCTCGAAATACGTGAAAATTCGACTGTCTCGGAATTCAACGAAATTTGATTGTGTACCTAGATTTCGCAAGACGAATTTAACGGCGTGATCTGTGTCATCATCCGAGATTTAGAAAATTTCCAGGTTTGCAATCTATGTCTATCAGTTTACTTTATCCAGGGTCTCACAAATAATTTTCTATAAGACTAGCTTCTTGGTATTAAGGAGATTTTGAGAATGTATGATATGTTATGGTTTGTAATAAGAATTCTTATTTTACTTATAGATTTTGACTTCGGCTAAAAAAAAAATCTAAGTACTAAGTTAAGTTTTGATAGTAGCTTTTATACTTAGGCTAATGACTAATTGGGGAAAGTTATCGCAAGTTGGAAATATTTGTTGAAAGATATTGTGTTGGACTTGAAAAGTAATCAAAATGAGTTCTTACCTTTGGTTAAATTTTCTTGTAAAATAATTTTAAGCTAGCAATAAGATGATACCTTCATAAAGGTTTATGGTAGAATTTTATGATCCCCTATGTGTTATGATCATATTGGAGAAAAATAAACTAAATCTTTGGTTTATAAGACCATTCGAAATATTAGAAAAGTATATGTCTTGGTGTATAAGGGGTTTTACTTTGAAGCCCATCCAAGTTCATAATGTCTTGTATGTTTTTACTTGAGTAAATAAGTTCTTGATCCCGCTTATGGTATGAAATAAGAGCCTATTCAATTTTTGGAGACTAAACTTATGAAAAGTATCTATTTGAATTAGAGATGTGATGGAAACAAGAAAAGAGTATTGCATGCTATGATCAAGTTAGTAAAGGTCTAGTAAAACAATCGTAATATTTGAGAGATGTTTAGGAGTTAGAAAAATTGATGAGCAAGGGACATTCAAAAATTAGTTAAGGACTTACTTTTATCAAGTTTAGAGGACTAAACTTTTGTTAAGGGGGGAGGATGTAGCTTATAATTTTTAAAGGGTGAAAAATATAATTCTTTAAAAAAATGAGGGCATAAAAGATAATTCTCCTATGAAAGCCTATGTATAAATAGAAAAAAAATAATAAAAATATTTTATTATTCATTGGATCCTTCGTTTCTCTCTATGTAGTCTCTCCTAATCATAGAACTCCATAAGCTAGGATTTAAAGAAAAGCTTTCAAATGGTAAGATTTTTCTTAGATCTTACTACAATGAATAAAAAAAAATTATTTTTGTTCTTCCCTAAGGAGTAGTTTTCTTATTCGTAGAATCACAGAAAAACTTTGGATGTCGGATAAGGTTGAAGAAGTAGCTGAAAATGTAAAAGATGCTAAGCATTTATTTTCTATACTTAACTTTTGGGTATAGATTAACTTTATTTTCTTTAATTATAACTCTAGTAGTGAAGAAATCAGATTTGAAACTTATTTCTCTTTCTTAAAAATAAAATAAATACTAGTTGATGGTGTCATACTTAATTATTTTGAGAATGAATAAATAAAAAATAAAAATAATAAAAGGTGATAGAGGGCCTTTGTATCTTTACGAGTTTGTGAAAAAAATAATTGTAGGGGACCATCGTACTATAAAAGTATAGAAAAAAAAAAGAAGAAAAAAAATAAAATATAGTATGGAACCACATACTTTGATATTGTAAATCAATACAAAAAAAAAGTGAGAATTGTATGAGTGAATCGTAGGTATGTGACAAGTAAGTTAAAAAGTCAAAATTGAATATTGTCATGATTTTTTGTTCAAGGAAATTTAAAAGACAGAAATAGACGTTCAGTAAAAAGCCAAAATGGACATATTGTTATGGTTAGTATCATTTTTTATTAAAAGAAATGAGATCTAAAAGTATTCGTCAAATAGGCCTAGAAAACTTAAAGAAAGTGAATAATGAATTGATATTGGAAAAAAATCCCGAATGTTATTTATTTTTAGAAAAAAAACAAAGATGTAAAGATTTGATGATAAATTCTTAAGTAATAATAAACAAATATGACAAGTTTAAAAGATAAAGTTTTATAAATATATATGTGTTAGTAAGTAATTGAAGATATATTTTTTGACAAGTAGATTATTTTCTATGATTTGAAATTTATTTAGATAATATTATGATCAGAATAAATATTGAAGATCTTGAGTATAAATCTATTATAATATTAATTATTTTTAGTGAAATGTGTCAATTAATTAGAAAAATAAATAAATATTTGAAATCATATTTGGAAAGTAATTTGACTTTTATAAAAGTTTTGAAACTCATTAATTAAATTATTGATAGTTAGGATGTTTAAAATATTATTAGGATTAATAATAGTGACATTATGACATTGTTAGGATTCTCAAACCTATAATTTTAGGTGAATAATTAATAATGATATTTCCTGCTTTCATTATCTTGGGAGCGAAGGATCAAACCTGTGATAAATCTGAGATATATTAATTAAGTTTTCTGGAAATATCATAAATATCGGAAATATAGGTAAAATATCGGTGGATATTTTTACAAAAATATCGGTTATTAAAATTTTTCATATTTTAATTATATAGATTATGATAAATGATTCTTAGTAATTAAGGTAGATTAAAAATCAAATGGATTAGTAACTATTAAGGTAAATATATTATATTTAATATATTATTCAGATATTATTATATTAAAGATATATTATTTGTTTTGTGACCAAACTATAAATATTGTATGTAGATAATGAGGAGAGATTCAAAATATTATATATTATAATTTTTAAATTTTTAGAAAAAATTATTTTATTTCTTTTCCTTTTCAAATTAATATTTGATATAAAAATATTATAAGTTATAATGTAAAATAAAAATAAATAAAATATTATAAAGGGATTATGAACAAATAAATAATAAGAATACTAAAAGTTTGCACCATATATAATAAAGTGCAATCAATGGCTTTGTGGTTGGAAGGTGCCACTTCGGCGTTTGAGAGGATTCGAAACCGCCGAGTAATTTTTTCATATTTTTTTGAGCGAGGGAAAAAATAAAAATTTCGAGGGAAAAATCGGATTTTTCGAGGAAAATGTCGGATTTTTAGAAAAATCGGCGATTTTCTCCGATTTTTACTTAGATTTCCTTCTCAAATGGGTTTCCAACGGCCAAGCAGATTTTTCGCCAAATAGTTTTTTGGTCATGGCTAGGGAATGAATTATTCCTTCAAGATTCTTCTAATTATCTCTTTCAAGGCTTTAGAGTACTCATTTGAGGTAAGAATATCTGATTTTAAAAAAAATATTTTATATGTTTTGCGTAAAATTATCTATATAGTATTTTCAAAAAATATATTTATTTACCTTCTATGTACTTGAATGAAGAGAAAAGTTTAATTTGTTTTATTCCTTTGATTGTCCATGGATCAAATAGAGATTTTGCATGAAAGTATTTTGAGATTTGTTATGTTTATGAAAAAAAATGTGGAGATATGATGTTTTGTGGTTTGAATATTTGTATGAAATATTTGACTATATATGGTTAGTTAAATCATGTTATGAATAATAGTTGATAAACCACTTGTAGCAGAATAATAGTTTACATTCAACAGTGGCGAGTGTAATTGATTTAAACCTCGGCCTATGAGGGTTTTGGTTGGGGTTACTGATGCCCCAGTAGTTGTGACCTTAAGGCAGGTCAGTTATTTACCGTCGACGTGGCATGTACTGAGAATGTGAGTGGCCCGGGCCTCTCCACGAATCGGGCGGAGGTCTCCTTTCTGAGGGAGTTCACCCGTGTACAACGCCTGTCCCGAAACATCCAGCAATGACCACCACGGGGTCTCGCCTGCCAATTATAATGAGTAAAAATGACACAAAGCCGGGCCTGCATTAACCACTCATGATAACATGTCCCAGCAAATACTGCTTACATGGTTCAAAAGGTTAGTACATCGCTCTTATACAACATATTAAAATTTGCAAAAATTCTAATACATGCATCTGACTAAAACATAAAAGCCACAACGAAACTTTCATGAAAATCGACCTCTAGGATGAGTAAGTACCACTCAAAACGCTCCACGTATACAAAATAATATATTCCTCGACCAGGGGTGAGCTAATGCCCGAGTAGTGGAATCACCTTAAATGGGTTCCCAGCTGGATTTTTGTACTCTTGATGATCCGATGTAAACACGCATTGGCAATTAGTGATCTACTTGAATGTCTAAATGACCAACCCATGTCAGAATCTCATCATTTCCCTCACACTTGCTGAGTCATGTGAAAAACATCATTTGAAACAAAACTTGTTGTTTTCGAAAAATACCTTCTAAGTTCGAAATAATTAGTGAGGCAAATGTGTTGGAGAACCTTCCAAAAACAATACATGGGCTCCTCATTTGTGTGTAATTGTAGGACCATCTCCAACACCATTCTCCCAGGAAGAATACATCTTGTGAAATTCCTTTTCCATGACCATGTTTAGATTTTATTTCAATTGTTCATGTCATACCTGACACTAATTTAAATTCTGCAGGTGCATATGAAATGCATTATGCCATTTCAACACAATATATATACAACACATGCTAATAAAACATGTATATATATTAACATAATTAAAAACACATAAAACATGTAGTATGCACATTCACCATCAATTACACAAAAATGCTCACATGTGGGCTAATTAACAAATACGATCAATTCAATTTGAATTGCTCGGTAACACGTTATTTCTAAAATATTTAGTGAACACTTATTCATGTGAGCAGGTGAAACCCTCAGTTCTTGTTCACGGCCAATCCTGAACAGCCGGTTCCACTTTGTGAACGAAATTCAGCAATAACCATTCCGACTCATGCACATCACAACATGATTTATTTCATAAATTGTGAAACAAACATCCAAAACAGCCTTGACACGATCGCAGATTACATCGAAATAAGGCTTCAAAAATTCCTCTGATTTGGTCCCGAGTTTTGGGACCGATCAAACATGTTCCCCTCGAGGCCTCATAAAAAACTCAATCATCCACAAAACACTTAAGCAAAGTGTAACTTCCAGTAGGATCGCCTGCACCCGGAGTTGCAGCCAGCTTCAGCTGTGTCTTATACGCATTGCCTCTTGCGTCACTTGGCTCCTTCACTGGCTCTAGAGACGGTCGGATTGGCCAGGATCTTAGAGAGAGGAAAATACTCGCACTCTCTCATAGAAATCAAAACTTAAGCTCACTGTGGTGCGTTTCCTGCGTTTCTCCTTCCTTTTTGAATGTAAAGAGATGACCACTATTCAGAATTTTGTCTATCTCATAAGAATTTCAATAATAATCATGTCACTAGCTTTGATTTTGACGCTGTCTTGGCGCTTCCCGTTTTCCATCATCTACTCTCTCTTCGTGTAACATGTCGCATGATGCGTGTTATAGGTATTTATCGCGTCGCGTGTCGTTTACGACACCGTTTTCTAACCACACCAGCGTGCAAATTCTGGTATCTCGGAATTTGTGATCGACATGTTAGCTAGATTTGGCGAGATTCAATGGTGAAATGCGTTTCGTCATCAGATCTAAAAAAATCATATTTTGACCCGAAATGCGATTTTGCCCACTTTTTAAAAGAGTGGGGTACTAAAGTGCCAGCGGTAGTGTTTGGTTAGTCCACCTTAAAAGGAACAATTTGTGGCTTCTTCTGCCATTTGAAAGATATCTGCATGGTTGGGCACCATTTGAAAAGAACCTACATGGTTGTTTCATTTGAAAAGTCCCATGGTTGAACATTTGATGTTGTGATCGAAGAAAATATATTTGAAATATATTTCATTTTAGACTTTGATATGAACGTGTTTGAATCGAAATTTAATATGAAATTGTTTTGATCACATTTGATATGAAATTGATTTGAAATGGATTTGAGAACATTTTGAAGGAAATTTTTTTAATGTTACCGACTTTATTTTGAATCAAGGTTTTGATGAAAACATCTGCTTATTGTAACTATGATTGAAAACTTTTGATCCACCATGAAAATGTATTAATATTTCTTGTTGAGGTTTAAGCTCACTCCCATTCGTTGACATATTTTCAGGTATTTTTAGTTTCCATGATGAGTGATAGCTAGGTTGAGGATATGTCATCATTAGGATTTGATTACAATTTTATGTTGGATCATGTTGAATTAATAAGTTCATGTTTATGTGGAATGTTGGGTTTTGAAAGTTAATTAAGAAAGTCACTTGGATAATAACATTTGTTTTTCTATTAGTAAAAAGTTGGATTTAGGAGATCCTAAATATTGTTATATTCCAAACAACTTTATATGAGATTTGGATATTTAAAAATAAATTTTTTTGTCGCCATGAAATTTTGAATTTGGAGAATTGATGAATTTAGAAAGTTGTGCATTGTTTTTAACAAGTGTTTGGTAATTGGACCAAATCAGGATTCTGAGAAGGTTTGTGTCCTTTTGCGCTAGCGCCCGGGTTTAGGTGTGAAATATTGATCGTCTTGCACTCGACCAGTTCGGGGTATATTACGAGGGTTCTCTGGTGGAATAATGATTTTGGGTGCAAGTTGATGCTAAAGAAGGCTAGAAAGGTCCTCAACCGTCGATGTTTTGCCCGACTTAGACCCATCATAGCTCTCCATATCAGTATTATCACCATCAACACCCGTGAAGGTTGTCGTTGGAAGCTAGGGTCATGAGCTTTGGCCTTCAGGGACTATATTTTGTCCTCGTCAATCACCAACCTCCTTGTCACCACTTTATCTTTCAAGGGAGGGATTACCTTCAGCATAGGTAGATCATTATCATTTTCGAAAAATAAAGAAGTCAAGCCAAAAGTCAGCAAAATTAATTCACCTCCCCCTTCTCTCCTTGCAGTTGTAGCCCAAGCACTGACGAAGCTACCCATAGTGAGTCCATTAACAAGGATGTCATGGATGCGAACTCCAATGACTAGCCCTCCACATTCAAACCTGGTGGTCTGAATTGATGCTAGGGGACTTGATGATCCTTCGCTTGATAAATGAACTAGTTGGATGATCATCTCATCTCTTCTGCTCAAAAGTTGATCACAATCTAAATACTACATTGGATTAAAATGTTGCTGAGTTCTTATAATAGTAACTTAGGTTGAAACACATGTTCATTCAGCACCTCCCATCCCATAAACATATATAAGCATTTGAAACATACAAAAAAAACAAAAACAAAAACAAAAAACAAAAAAACATCTAAGATCATGGTTGCAGAGAATGATTTGGGAGGATTAGACGCAGGTATGTCATCATCTATTCATGCTTATTGACAATCAACTCGCTAAGATCACTTTAAACCTACCTAATCAACTCTCTAAGATCACCCTGAACCTGCTCAATTTGATCCAATTGACTTGCAGTTGCTGTATTCTGATCTTGTATAACAAACCATGATGCTTGAACATGTCCGCGTTGACCAGACGATTGTGCATGTGTGTGATCTAGAGCTTGACATTTATTTGTTGCACTATGCGGAGTAGTAAACTCATCTACTCCTCTAGGCATTGGTCTATCACCCTTTTCCATGTCCCTAATATCGGCTTCCTCATCATCACCAACAAGTTATCATCATTAACACTAACATCTCTTGTGCTTCCTCACGAGTTGCCCACGTCCCATCCAACACTTTATAGATCTTTAGTTGTAAAGTTATAGCATTGATTATATCAAAAGGCTTTGGTTTGTCAAGTTTTGGTTCATGGCTCAAATCAGTTCCCATCGCTTAGAATACTAAAGTTAGAATGCGACCATATGGTAGGATTCGACCTTTTTTCTTATTGCAAGCAATCCTGTGTTGAATGATCATGTGGCCTATATGAAATTGGCGTCCCATTATAATGGAATTGATCACAAAGGCCTCCATATATGAGACCTTATCCCTATGACCTCCTCTCGGAAAAATGTAGTGGCCGACAATATTATGTAAGATACGGGAGAGCATGATCATTCTAATAGAATTTGGCTTAGTCAAAGATGATGCATCCTAATAACCACATAATCGAGAAACTGCTTGGCCTAGTATAAATCCCACTAACTAGGGTCACATCTTTATGTCATAAACACATGCTCCCACATGGGGTATTCCCAATATCTCACAAATCTTGTCTCCATTAATCTCAATCTCTATCCCTCTAACTGAATATTTAATAGACATCATGGCTCCTACTTCAAAAAACTATGCCTTACAGTAGAAGAAGAGTCTTACCAATGTCGTGTATATTGGATTACATAATGTTAAGAGCGGAATCCAATTCATAGCATCGAATCATTCCATCAAACCAAGGTCATGCAATCCAAGGATATCTATAGATTTTCCCACCCAATATTTCTCTATGAAAAATCAGATAAATATCGTGGCTATTCTTCCATGAAATCGAATATGCTAGTGTTGTATCTAGCCTTTGTTCCAGCCTCTTGACGTTGAACCTCCATGGGATGCCTTCCTTGTGCTCGTTATGCACAACACTCTTTTCTTTGTGTCATGTTGTTGATGAAAAACTAAACGATGTAAAGCCCTAGCCGTTCTTTGAAGCTCCAAGCAACCCATAATGAAGAGGTGAAGTTGTTAAGCCAAGTATGAAAGAGATTTAAGGTGTCGCCTTAGAGCTTTGGAATGTGTTTCTTGTGTAGTGCAACGGTCACAAGAGTATAAATAAGGGTTTTAAAGAGGGATTCGACGGATGGGAGAAATTTTGAAGCACTAAGATGTGTTCAATAATTGTAGAATGCGTTCAAACGGTTACACAGACGCACTAAAATGTGTCTGTTAGGATTGCAAATTTTATGGATTTATTCGGACATTGAAACGGACGAGTAGCGGATGCAATGAGATGCGTCTGCCTAGACTAACATCTTGTTTATGCTTGTCGGACAATGAGGAGGACGCACTACCGGATGCACTGAGATGTGTCCGCCTGAACTCTAATCTAATAGAAACCTCAATCAAACGCACTATCAGACGAACTCTGCATTCGGTTGGAGCTTTTGAACAACCATTCGGACGCATATGCACTTAGTGATGAACGATTATCTGAACACATTTTCGCAGCTTGTTAATAATGCTTCCTTTTAATGGTCAATTTTACCTATTTTGCTACGCCTTGTCTCACTTCAAAGTTGTAGTAAACATTGAAAATTATCTACAAATGCAACAAATATTGGAATATTAAAGAGATGCGTTTACCAACCATATACATTAAAAAATTTCACTACAAATAGTTGTCCAACAACAAATGAAGCTAATGTCATATTTTGAATACATCATCAATAAGTAGGTGTTTGTACAACAAATATAAACATTATGTTTTTTAAACAATGAAGTACCCCATATGTACCCTAAAAATTATCTATCGCAGTGTGAGCATTTTCCTTCCAATGAAGCTCTGACTCAAGCAAAGGTCGCCTTGCTTTCAAATCCTTTCTCACTCTTGGTTCTCTTTATGCTTTATTAAAGTACAAACAAACTTTAGTCGGTACTAATTCACTTTTCCTTGAAAAATCAAAAGGAAGGTAAATATCAATAAAGGCATTAAAATTCTATGACCATATAATGTGATATCATTAAGGTTAAAACAAACCTTAACAATCATTCTCGTCATAGTGGAACCATTCCAGTGTTCCATCTACTTGATTACAAAAATCCCACAATCGTATTTGTATAATAACAAGGTAAATGAAATTATTATATATCATTTCCATTTTAGTGATCATGTAAAGAAAGAAATATTATATGTTATTATAATGGGCAATAAATGTATAAACTACGCTCATTCTCTTGTTGGGGAACGGCTAGACAAATGTGTTCAAACTTGTCATAGTCGTATGTTGAGTATATTATGTGCGCCTTCATGCATCAAGCAAATGCCTTAGTAATCCTTATGTTTGTTGAGGGTATCTTGTTGCCTCTTGCTAGGGGGTAATGAAGACAGTAACTCAACCCGTGAAGCTCCAATATTTATCACATATAGATGTCAATGATTTCCCTCGCAAAAAGGAATAAAGAACTATACAAAAGAAATAAAAGTATGCATTTAAATTATGGTGCCGATATTACAATAGTTATTTGAATAGAGGGATATTTCAAAGTTTATATTGAAGATATACTTTATCACATGTTGCAAGATTCAATGGAGATTCTAGGTGAAGAAATGTCTGGTTTCTTGACATTAATTCTTCTTTTTATTACCTTTCTCGTTAGGGTTGAAAGTAGGTACTATACGTTCAATAAGTTAATTTCATAAATCAATCTCGTTAGGGTTGAAAGTAGGTATTATATGTTCAATAAGTTAGTTTCATAAATCAATGTTATACGAATAACTACAATGTAATAGATTTTGTTTCAACAAAGAATGTTAATTACCCCAAATCTTGGATTGAAGAAGTATGATGATTGGCTCTCTCCTAGTTGGACGTTGCATACTTGGCTCCACATTTCGATAACCTACAACAATATAAGTACATGTAATATATATGAGTTATAGTTTATGACAAATTTGATTTAACTATGGTATGCTATGTAAATATGCTAAAAATTCATATCTTACCACATTATTAATTCAACGTTTTCCTTTGATGCAATCCATATCACCTCGTGTCAAAAATGAGTCAAACATAACACAAAGGGTCTCGCTATTTCATAAAGACCAATACATGTTATTTAATATTGTGTTAAGAATCCTTAATTATAAACTAATAAATACCTTTTGTCACTATCGTCTACTAAGGCATAGTCTGCGAGAGTTCGATGATCTTAGGTAATCTTTTGGAATTCATCCATGCATGTTTGTATAAATGGACTTCTATACGTCGTTGACGGTATGACAATCATATTTACCTTACGCTTATATCTCTTGCCCTTTGATACTTCAACTTGCAATGCTAACCGAACCATTAATTGAATCTCTTGAGGTGATTTGGGACTAGAATGTCCCTCTTCTGCAAACATCATGGTGATTAAATTGAATGAAATTGGTCGAAACTCGCGGTCCGCAGCCCGAATGGATACATTCATTTCTTTTCGCTCAATTGCAATGACATCCTCATCCACATTTCGTGGAGATTGTATGGTGGTATGAATCATGGTTCTTCACCTAATTGAGCTTTCCATCCTTGCATCTCTCATATCAGATGCCATCTTCATCGTTTTCTCCACCTTTAGTATGTCCATTTCTGGCACATCATTTTCTGGCATGCGGCATCATTTCCACTGACATCTAGGGTATCTGGTGTATGTTGGGAGTTGGTTAACATATAAACATAACACATTAAATTGGGTCAATTAGGGTCATCACCTCAGCGGATTCATTGACATGTGGTGGGATATGTGAAATAGCACCCACATCCTCTTTATGTATAGGTTCATGAGAATAGGCTGTGACACTTTATGCGATTAGTACTTCCTCGCAGTTATGATTAATAACCCTAACCAGTAGATCTTGCAACAAAGATCTATAAATATCCAAATAATCCACATCATTCAAAGTTTATAAGCTTATCAACATGTCTATGATTAAAACTTTCAATCTCGACGGAGTTAGTCTCCTCTTGACCAACCGATCCATCCACATTGAATAAAGCGAGAAAGCATCATTAACATGCACTGTTGGCATCTGTCTTTCCAAGGTAAAGAATTTGCATTTGAAAATAATAAATTATAAATGAATTACATAGGATAAAGTTATAACAATCATATGTAATCATTAATCCTTATACACTTAAAAGTGAAAGGTAAGCTACTTGTAAGAAGAGTAAACATCCTCACATGTATTCACCCTTCTCATCATAAATCTTCTTATACCCTCATTCAGATAGGACAACATAAACTTGCCCCAATTTTTTTGGACAGTTACATCACTAGCCCAAATAAAGTCTCATATATTATGAGAACCTTCGAGCATATTGTTCAGTGTTATAATGGTTATGCATGTGAATATCATAAACTTCTTCAAAAATTCTTCTTTTACTTCTTTTTCTCGAATGTCTTGCTCTAATTTGGAGATACTATAGTCAAGGGACTCCATAGTCCATCTTAGGGATAGAGCGATATCAACTCCATTACAAGGGATGCCCATGATTGCTGGCATCCTCAGAGTGTGACGAATGTGGGCACTTTGTAACCATGAACCAAGCCTTGACTATGACCACATCATATTTGATATGATCCGATAACATAGCTCATCTGGGTTACTTTCATTGAGTGTTTTAAAGCGCGGCGTGAGCAGGGTGGGTTGACAGCAATCTCGACCCTCGGAATACTCAATAGGGTAACCGAAACACTCGTAATCGGGTAAAAAGTTTCCTTTGTACGGGGAGCTCTGCAAGGTACAAACCTATCGACAAGTTTACAATGACCACACAGGGTCCATATATGAATAAAAATGAGTAAAAATGGCCACTTGGGCCCATGCATCAATACTCATCAAAATAAATATCGACGAATATATATCGTAGTTCCGAAGTTTTACATTACTCTTAATACAACATATATTAAACATAGAACAATATGTATACAAAATAACTTCACAACCACGGCTTAGACTTTCTTCTCAAACGGCCTCTAATGATCTGCCTTCCAGGTGCTCCTGTGCTGAAAGTAGTGATCCCTCGTAGCGGGGTGAAAGCAAGCTTGCTAGTGAGAGATGTTCCACCATGGGTTCACTCCCCGCTAAGTGCACATGCATGGCAAAACAAACACATTCAAGTAATTACATGAACCTACTCGAATGTCTATGGCTGATCCAGGTGTCAGGAGTCCTCACAGAGCTCCTCATATGCTAAGCGAATGCGAGTAAAATCACGATTTTCAAAACAAGCTTTTGTTCTTGAAAACACACTCTTGAGTTTAGGTCAAAATGTTGGACTACCCTCAGGGGCGAATGTGTTGGAGAACGCTGAGAGCGCAATTCATGGGCTCCTCAGGCGTGTAATTGTTGAACCATCTCTGACCATGATTCTTCGAGAAAATCTTCGATTGGGAAATTCCTTTATGGCAACCATGTTCGTTTTTCTTTTGTTTTCATGTCATGCACTCACACCTAATATTCTGACTGCAGTGCATATGGAATGCATGATATCATTCTACACATTCATGCTAATATATTCACATGCATATATATTAACATAATTAATCGCCTGAAACATGTTATGCAATTTCACAATTAATTACACAGAAATTAGCTCACATGAAATTTTAATTAACAATAAACAATTCATTTTGAATCCTTTCGACATCATAAAAATTCCACCTGAAATATTCATGTTACTATTCCATGAAGCAGTGCCAACCCTCGGAGTTCTTGTTCACGTCACACAAATATGGTGTTCTCCACTCGGTTCAAAGGTTTTTTGAGAGACGGTTCACATTATCTGAAACCTCGAGCATTCTGGCACCATTTACATGGCTCTTAGCCAAAGATTAACGCAAGCAGGAAAAGATCTACCTCTTGGAGTTGTCGAACTCACCCGATTAGTGCACACAGCGTAGCCACTGTGCGTAAACATTTCTTTTTGCTTTCGTCCCGAGCGGAGTGGTGAATAGTAGAAAATTTATAGAGAAGAACACGCTCTCTCACAGAACAAAACCGGCCATTCTGCATTATCGCTAAGTTTTGGCTCACTTTTTGTTTGAAGATCATATATTCATGTTTTGCCTCATCCGTTAACATTTCTTTAAATTCCTTCATATCCTTCATCTTGATTTTTGACGTATTTCGATTTAAGCGTTATCGTTTAATCGTCTACCTGCTGCGTGCGGCGTGTCGCATGAGTACGTGTGGGTGACTTTGTCATCACATGCCTCTCAAGCTCGTTTTACGACTTTTTTGACACTTTTCCGTTGCTGGCGATGAAGTCGATTGTCTCGGAGTCTTTACGAGTCGATGATAGCTAGGGCCCAGATGGGAGATGGGATGACAGGGGACGGAGCGGGATGACCATTTTGCCATTTTTAGAAAGTGGGGTACTACAAGAGTGTTCTCACCTTAAAAATTTCGTCCGAAATTCCACTCACATGCATCGATCACGTGCATGGTAACCTGCATCTCGGCGTGTCGACATGACCTTGACTAAGGTCCCGATGCCGGCTGTTGGAATGTTGTCGACTCATCCATGTCCAAGAATGACATCGACACCCAATATGTCTACCTAGGTCCCACCGTAGGCGGCGAATCGAGATCACGACTGGGTCACCGACACCGCCCGACCCCGAGCTCTCACACACATCCCTGGGGAAAATTTCCCATCATCTCTCTAGCCTCGACCTCCCAGCGAAATCTATAACTGAGTGCAGCAATGATGAACATGATGCAAAAATAATTGCGGTATAAGCGTACCACTGCGTGTCATTTGTCTGCATGCTTTCGACCTGCGGCGCGGCGTAGACACGCCTGGTCGCCCAGCATCGCTTTGAATCGTATGACCTTGACCCACACTCGCCTCTGGCCCATCGTGCTGAAGGGTGCTTGTGTATAGCACCACTATGTTGGCCCGGTTCCTCGGCCCATATTAGGGTGTGGTGGAGTGAGCGCACCCTCTCTGTCCTGGCTAGTGGGGCCCGTGTTGTCCCCGAATCACAGGATCTCACTGCCTCTGCGGGGCGATCCGGGTCTCGTATGTCGGGCGTGCTTGATGGTAGCACACCATGCCCTTGCAGAGCTGGCAGCTCCCGATACATCCTACGACTCGGATGGTGGTGGCTGGAACCTAAGTGAACTAGAAGCCACGAAGCCTTTCCCGACCCCAGAAGAAGGTCGATTCTCTTATGCTACTAACATAGCGCGGTGCTCAGGAGCATCCTCGATCTCTCGTGGTCGGTACGTCTCGACCAGCAGGTCGGTAGGCAAGAGTCTTACGATCACGCCGAATGAATGACCGACCCATTCTCCGAATCTCGACTTTGTATGCGTGGCGCGTGATCATCGAGGAAAGCAGAGGCTAACTTAGTGAATCTAGCCACGTGCTCAATCACGGTCGCCGTCCCTTGCTTCGGCTACAGAACTCTAGCCTTCACATGTCTCGCGATGTCCGGAAAAATACTTACCGCGAGCGACTCCTAGAAGTGCGCGTGTCATTTGCCTCTGGGTCTGCAGGATGCTTTGATTCCACCATACTTGGGCTCGCCTCTGGCCCGGGCGGCTGGTCTAATCTGATAGTGTCGGAGGTAAATCACCGCTGGCCTCGGCACCTTCTCGTCTGCGTGAACCAATGATGCGCCACCATCGGATCTCCCCTGGTGAATGCCGGTGATGCACTTTCGGCCTGCGGAGGTTACTGGACCTCTCTGCTTCTGGCACGACAGCGCGTGGCGCGAAATCCCGGCCTGGCCAATCTTTGTGGCGGTGATCTTGGGTGGGGTGTCGACCCGGTATCCGTGGGCGACCTCTACGTCTCTCCGCTGACCAACCATCCCCACACATGTCAAATGTCGAGTTAAATTCTAATCTCTGGTATCTCACAAGGCATAAATAGGTCAGAGACACTATTCACATACCAGAAAAATATTTATACCGAAAAAATGACTTTCATACCGTGTCCATGCATTCATAGGTAATCTGAAGACAACGGGTACATATATTAATTTATATGCAACAAATAAAATTTTATTTTAGAAAATTTCATTTAAGATTTTATTTTTATTTTATTTAAAAAATATTCTTTTTTTCATTTCCGATAAAACCACATAAAATTTATTAAAATTTATTTATCTAGTTTGCACATTGTAAAACCTTAGAAAAAATTTTCATCATTTTTTTCTTTTTTCTGTCTCCAGGTAGCCTCACTTTGCTACTCCATAAATATATTAACCTAGACCCTTTGCACTTTATACAACTCAAAATTTTTATGAGTTAAAATTTTAACCACTGTATTACCAAGCGGAATTATTTCGGGGTACTACAAATCGATCTATTCATGCTGGCTGAATGCGTCGGGAATTTTAGGACCGATGCATAGTTCTCGAACACCTAGGTTGCATATTTCTCGGCTAGTGTTCAACGTTTTCTCTATGCTACTCACGAAACATCTGAATCACCTGGTCATACAACACTTGATCACACATCACTCATGTTACTTACCTGATACACATAAACACCAGCGCATGCGGTGTTCCTGATGCGTCGTGCTGACTTCCTGGGTAATCACATACCTAAACCTAACGTCCCGAGCTATACCAGCGCGATGTTCTTACCACCTCGATGACCATGGCTAAACCGAGTCCCTCGATCCCTAGGTTTTCATTTACCTAGCTCTACTTTTCCTGCCTCTCACCTTACCTTTACACCTCTCTACCGTGCAGAGCTCCCAGTGTCGTTTACCTTAGCTCTGATGGGCGTAGTGGTATTGGGACCACACTCCCTGTACACCAGAGCTCCCAGTGTCGTTTACCTTGGCTCGTCTCTGGCTGTGACGCCACACGGCAGGAAATTAAGTTGTGTTGATGACGTGAATACTAGTGAATGTCGGGTAACAGGCACCCACTCATAATCGGGCGAGAGTCTCGCTGTGCGGGGAGCTCACCACGAAGTACAAGCTTTATTGCAGCCAGTTTACAATGACGCCACAGTTACATATGAATAAAAATGAGTAAAAATGGCGGCAGATTTGCATCGCTCATCAAAATAAATATCCCGACGATATATATCATGGTTGAAGTTGTTACATTACTCTTAATACAACATATATTAAACCTTATAATCTTAATAAATGATAACTACCAAAACCACAACGAACTTTCTTCAAACTGACCTCTAATGAGTATCCTTCTTGGGTGCTCCCACACATTGCACAAATAGTGATCCTCGACCAGGGAGTGAGGCAGCCCGAGTAAATAATTTCCTGGCGGGTTACTCCCGCTAGGAAGTGCACATGGCGGCAAAACAAACATTCAGTAATTACATGAACCTAGAATGTCTATATGGTAGATCGTATTACGAGTCCTCATAGACTCCCACTCACATATGCCCAGCAGAATGCGGTAAAATCACGAGTTTTCAAACAAAAGCTTTTGTTCTTGAAAACACATAAGTTTGGTAAAAATGATGGACCCACCCTCAGGCGAATGTTGGAGAACCTTAAAAGCGATTCATGGGCTCCTCAGGCGAGTGTAATTATTGGACCGTCTCGACCTGATTCTTGGAAAATCTTCAGTTGAAATTCTTTCGTAACGTGTTAGTTTTCTTTTCTTTCATGTCATTACACCACACCTAATATTCTAGGCTACCCGGTGCATGTAAATGCATGATGCCAATTCAACATTCTTCAATATATTCACATGCATATATATTAACATAATTAATCACCTGACATGTTGTCCCAATTTCGCAATTAATTACACCAAAATTAGCTCCACATGGGCTAATTAACAAGCATAAGCGATTCCTTTTGAATCACTTTCGACATCGTAAAAATTCACACAAAAAAATTCACGATTACTATTCATTTGTGACAGTTGCCTTCCCTCGGGGTTCTTGTTCGCGATCTACCGCAAAATAAATTTTCTCCGCTCGAGTTCGGTTTTGAGGCCAGAGTTTGACTAACTGAAACCTCAGAACATTCCTAACCATTTACATGGCTCTTAGCGAATTATGCAAGTAGAGGAAAAGATACCTCTTGAGTTGTCGGAACTCCACCAAGTGAATGCTCACCGTGGCACCAGCGTAGAACGAACTTTACAACCACAACCGTCGGCAAACGATTAAGATGGCGAAATCAAAGAAGGGCAAATCTCACAAGAACCCCAAAACAGACTAACCATCTCTTCCGTTTTGTCCTTTTTGTTTGAGAAGATCACTATTCATGTTTTGTCTCATCCATTAACATTTCTTAAAATTCCTTCCATGTCTCTTCATCTTGATTTACGACCGTGGCTCAATTTAAATGAAGTAATTTCCATCGTCTCTACTCGTGCGACATGTGTCACATGAGTCACGTGTTGTCAGGTGACTTTTGTCATGTCAGCATCATACCTATTTCTCGTTTTACGACGCGGGCACTGGGTGCCTCAGCGATGATGAAGTGGAAACGTCTCGGTGCGAGAAATTTGGCGTGGTATTTGAATTTGAGACTATTCAAGCCGTTAATCAGTTTAGATCATCAGAGATACGAAAAATTTGGGGATTTTCTGAAATGACATTTTACCCTTTTTAGAGGTGGAATTTTCTATAGGGTCTTCTGAAACAATCCACAAATCAATGTCTTAGATTCTTGCCTTCTTTGGTGGAAACAGTTGTGAAGCCATAAGTATGAATTTGATGCGAAGCACATGAATTAGGAGGAAGTCTACCTTGTTATTTATACAAAATATACTTAATAAACTATGTTATAAAACCATATACATGAAGAATATTTGCACATAACATTACTAATTACCTCTACACATGATCGAGGCACATGTTACTTACGTTTCTTTTTTCGAGCGTCTAATTCCATCTAACAATGTATATAATTAAATTAAGACTAAAATAAATATAACGATTAACGATGTCATAAATAATTCAACTAAAAACAACAGACTTGCAATTATACTATAAGTCTTTAACATAATACTTAAAAAGGAAACTTATAACAACATTAAATATGTTTATAAAATTGAAATGCGACATTGTCATTGAAATTCAATGAAATGGAAACATATAACTCAGGGATATTTGCACTTTGTTCTATTGTGCTCGTCGATATGGCAACGGGTGCAATACACAATCCTCTTATCTTGAAACTGAGACTATACTTTTTTTCCTCGGTCTTTTAGGTGGATGTTTGGTGCATGGAGGCTTTAAAGAGAATATAACATTTCCTAGCATATCTCGCACCACACCATCATCATGGAATTTTGGCATCTAGTGTGTCTTTCTCTTAGTGGAAAGCACGCGTTATCTGGTGTGGGTTATTTAAACATATCTCAATAATCTGACATTTAGGCGAAATAATGCCAGCACAAGTATCATTATGATATGCGAACGAGTCATAATAGTGACAAATGCGAGGTTCGCATATGTCAATGGTGTGGGTGTTTCTGTGAATTTGTAAAAAGGTTTCCTTAATGGTAAAAGTGATATGCCTCACCTTTGACAATATTGGCTTTTCATTTTCTTATCTTGATTATAGTAGTACCTTCCATTGATTTGGCTCAGCTTTATGTTTACAAACATATTTCTCATGTAGTCATATCCTCGATTAAGAGCGTATATATGGTGATCTTTTCATTTTTAACCAAAGCATTAAAGACTCCCACGGTTTCATTATCATTTGTTCCATATTCTCTTGAAATTTTGAGGGTGCCCGATGTTGAAGTTCATTTATTAAAATCCATGTTGCAAACGCATAATTGAATTTACATAATTCATGCATGTGAACATTGTATTTTAACCAGGAAGAATTTGATTTTTCCAAAAAAGGGTACTTGATAAATTACCCTCTGATCTGGTTGTGAACACGGAAATTTTCTAGATCTTGGATGATGAAGCGGACTCACCATTGGATTAAGTCTCGCAAGCCTATTTTTCGAATGAATTTCGTTGAATTGCCAGAGCAATTGATTTTCAATTTTCGAGGGCTTGGGTGTAGTGAAGCCAGCGAGTTTTGAAAAATCTCGAAAGTGAAAAATAAATTGATAAAGTTCATTGAAAATAATTTGAACAAACGAGGGGCGAGTAGAGTATTTAAGGAATGAAATGAGGCCCCGAACAAGTCACCGGACTGCACGTATTGGTAGCGTGAGTCTAACCTTAAAACTTAAGATAAGTCAAAAGATTGCAGAAATGAAGAGAAAAGAAACCTGCATTTGTTTCTGCTATTTGAAGCAGAGAGAAGAAATGGAGAGGAAGTGGGGCTTTTAGAAAGCTTTCAACCGGCCGATCTATAGGTTAGTGGGTTGGGTCGTCGGGCCAAGAATGAAAGTTCATCAATTCGATGAGGGGCTGCGATGGGTACACCAAAATACGAGTTTCGCTAGGATCAGCGAGAGATCGGAAATCAAAGGTTTACCCAGTTACAGGAAGTGTCATGAAGAACTTCCTAAGGCTTCTGCTTGAAATAGAGATTCTTCATACTTTGTGGTTTTATTTTCACCCTAGAAATTTGTTTGGTGTGTTTTCTGCCCCTAAGAGTCGTTTGCAACCATGTTTTTTACCCTAACAAAAGGAGTTGTTTGGCTGGAGCTTTTGGACCATGGGAATGCTGCCACATTTTGATCCTTTCACATTGGTCGGGTTTTTGAGGTGGTTTTCAGTGGAAACGAGAGAAATTTGGACTCGATGTTCTTCATAGAAATTACATAGCTACATCGTGAACTTGATGTTAGGCTTTTCGAATCTTTAGGTGGACACTACGGCTCATGTTATAGTCCATTTCATTCCTCGGACTACCACAGTCTGTTTATTTCTGCATCAACAGGTGGGATTGGTTTCGATTAGAAGCAGAGAGGAATTTGACTCAAATCCCCCATAGAAATCATAGCTACATTTGTGAACTTGATGTTAGGCTTTTAAATCACCCAAATTGGACCACTACAGCTCAAGTTATGGTCCATTTCATTCCCAGGCCCCTTACGGTCATGTTTTGACCTACCTGCGTCAAAATTTGGGATTGGTTTCGGTTGGGAGCGAAGGGAATTTGGACTCGAGTTCTTCATATAAATCATGTTGCATGCGTGAACTTGATGTTAAATTTTGTTGAATCACCCAAATTGGACCACTACAGTTCAAGTTATGATCCATTTCATTCCTAGGACTGCCATAGTCTTATCTTGACCCTACACACTATCTAGAATTTGGGACTAGTTTTTAGTTGGGAAACATAGGGAATTTGGACTCATGTTCTTCATGGAAGTTGTATCTACATCATTGAACTTGATGTTAGGCTTTTAGAATCTTAAATTAAACCTCTGACAGTTATGTCCATTTCATTCAAAGTTTTGAAACAGGTTGTTATTTGCTTGTCCGAGGATTTTGAGAATTTGAATTGGTGCTACCATGGGATTGGGCTGGGACTGTTTCACATCTTGTTTAGAGGCGCCCAGTTGAGGCATGTCGATGGCTGGTTTGGTAGTCTGTTTATGGCTTGTCTCGAGGCCGTTTTGTGGACATAGTGTATGTCACACTTGGCCTCGAGGATTAAGGGTGTTTGTTGCTTTATTTTGAATAACATGCTTGGTGGTAGTTGTGTAATAAGATGTTGATATATGTGTGTATAAATATATTGATATGGAATGTGATTGTATGGAAATTATATGCAATTAAGATAATTGTCCATGACACATGATGAACTGTGTGGTTTGAGTTGTCCTTGTAACATTCATTATACATGTGGCATGATATAATATGCAATGACACATTGCATTGCATATGCAAGGGGACATCGCATTGAATGAGTGTGAGTGCATGGTTGAAAAATCAACATTGCGTTTGGTATTTGATTGGGTGAGCTTGGTGAAGTGAAGTAGAAATCCCATGATCACTTACTGGATGAATAATGTGGTAAAAGAACTTGTGTCGAGTAATAGCGAGGGGATAGACACCTGGTGAAGAACCGATCCAGGTATTGGTTAATTATAATTCAGCGGTGAAAAACCGTAAAAGTGTCTAGGTGTGTGAAGCTTGTGGTGTGACACCAAAAATTCGCTACCCACAATAAGACACATGAGTTTTGTATACAAATGATCATAATGTGTAACATCCAAAAAGCTTTTGGTTTGAAAACAAATGAATTTGTTTTGTAAAATGATCACGATAATCCCAAATGATGGATTTTATCCGAGGAGTTGTACATCGTGTGATAAGTCGATGGGACTCAGTGTGATGGGAGTCGGTAAGGACTAGGGGCTGTAGTACAGGTCATCTCATTTCATGGCATGACATGTAGTATTCCATAGTAGAAATTGCATGTTTTTACTTGGAATGTGAATGTGAATGTGTGGAACATGACCATTACATGTGCACTTAGGTGGGGAGTAGCCTTTGTAGAAAATATTCTTTACTAGGTGTGGCTCACCCTTTATGGGAAAACATTTCAGGTGCAGGGTGTACACCAATGGATGGCTCTTATTCAAGGCCGCAATTATGAAGAAAACCAGATTGTGGCTTTGATAGTTATTTTGTAAAATATATTAGAGCAAATCCAGTTTAATATATATATATATATATATATATATATATATATATATATATATATATATTGTATAAGAATGTTGTATTTAAACTCTTAAGGACTATTGTGATATAGCCTTGTATATATATTTTTTTTTTGTATGGATAAATGGGTTCGCTAGGGCCACTTTTACTCATAAATGGACCCGGCGTGGTCGTTGTGTTATATTGGGCCCTGGATGGGTCATGTTGTTATATAATGTAGAAGTTGGGAATTGGATAGAAGCTCATCTAAAAGGAAGTGTAGATTTTTGTTAAGTAGATCTAGATGAATGGACACCTGAGGGGTATCAGGGTTACAAAAATCCTGGTTTTCTTGGGTTGATGGGTGTGTTGTTTTTACCTTATCTTCCAATTTGAGTGACAGTGATAATAGCTGTGCTTAATTTGTCAAGCTTGGCAATGGCGCTCATCTCATCCACGTGTTCTCTGGGACAAGATCCTTTGCGTATCGCGTTGATCAATTGGGAGTTGAGCGATTCACCTCATTAATCACCATCGCGGCTTGGTTAGATTTCACTAATGGCTGAGAGGCTACTGCATCATCAACACTATGACTGTGGTCATTTATGAATGTATGCGCGGACAACATCAGACGCTGATAGCATAACAGTGACTCTTCCATTGGTATTCATTCTTTATGCAGACATCACATATTTGCTTATAAATTGATGGCACGCAGCAATAGTACGAAATCTACCTCCTGGAGCATAAGATACAGCATCCAGGAAATGCGGGATGCATTTGTAAATGTTTGTTCACTACTTATCATGGCATATTAACTTGGATGTCTTGAATTACATTGAACCACGTCTGTTTCAGTAGTTCTATCAGACAACCCATCAGACTCAAATGTTGGGGTATATGTAGAAACATCCAACGACAAATTCATTATATTCATATTCCGCTTTTTGTTTCTATTAATTTGTTCTAAATTAGAAGCAATAACGGGTTTGGGTTCACTGTTAACAAGACATGGAAAAACTTTAGTCATCATTATTTATTATGAGTTTATAATAGATTGATATATTCGTAGAATTGTTAATTAAGTGTGTAGGCATTATAAATGGAGTTACACAACAGTTGGTAGTCGCTATTCGAACTGCGTATACACAACATCATGAGTCATTGAATCTAAACATTTTCGCCATTTCTTCATCGTCGTTTAACAGTACCATCATTAATGGATCAAATTTACATGTGTAGTAATTTCTTAAGATTTAGATCAACATTTAACCACGACAAATTATTGAACAAATTCAGCATATGCAATTGCACATTCATAAAAATATGTGTTGACCACTTTACAACTACCCCATTTGCATTACGCGCGGAATTTAGCCACACATAGACATAACAAAACATTTCGTTCCCCATCTTCTTCAAATCTATAAATTGTTGCCAATTTTCAATTTAAAGACTCATTAGTTACACATTCAAACATATTGAACATATCAATCTTAGGATTTAGATTGTGTTACTATTATATCTATGTGAATGAATATTTCCTTAATCTATCACTTGATATCGACCTATTATGTTGACTATTTTGATAGTTACGTAGTGGATCCAACCTGTTGATTAGCTTATTTACAAGGTATTGCTAGTATATTTATAACTCTATACAAATTAAATTTTTTTTAACATATATGAGCAGTGTCTAGTAAGAAAAAAACATTCAAACCAATTGAATCGTGGAAGTAAAAATGTCAATTACGCTATTAGATTCAATATATTATGATAGTAAATAATACAATTTCGGTGGTAGATCAAACATATTATAGTAGCAATAGTTACAGTAGTAGATATAATATATTATGGTAGTAAATATTACAGTTATGGCCGTAGATCAAATATGTTATGGTAGTAGATTCACCATATTATTGTAGTAAATATAACAATTACGGTAGTAGCTCCATAATTCTCTTAATTTTTCATTTTCACATTTTTGATGTATGTATCTTCACAAAAAACCTTAATGGTCATTGCCTAAAAGAGAGCGAACGCGAGGATCAAATAAGCAACTTTTTTAAAAATTCTTCAAAATCAACCATTCAAAGTAAAGAAGACCAAACATTTAGGGGATAAAAGATCAATTTTTTTTTAAATTATTCAAAACAAACCCATAAAAAACAAACCGATCTAACCCATTTATTAAACGAACAGATAAAGAAACACAGAGGTTAGGAAAAATAGATACGTACCTCCTTTCTTGTTCTTTGTTTTGCAGATTGAGGTTACAATGTCGAAAATTGAATCGATCAACTTGCCAAATGCCTAGTTTATGGCGAAATCAAAATGCACAAAATGTCCTCCAATGGAACATAATGAAAAACGAAAGGAGAAGACGAAGTGTTTGGTTGTTCGATGAAGAAGATGAGTTGAATCCCTTAATTTCTAGCAAAATCGGAATGCACCAAATATCATCCGACGAAACAGAATGAAAAACAAAAGGAGAAGAAGATGAGGGAGTTCAGGAGTGAAACACAAAGGTTAGGAACATATAAAAAAACACAAAGGTTAGGAAAAATAGATAAGTACCTCATTTCCTGTTCTCTATTTTGTAGATTGAGTTTACAATGTAGAAAATTGAACCAATCGACTTGCCAAATGCCTAGTTTATGGCGAAATTGAAATGCACCAAATGTCCTCCGACGAAATGTAATGAAAGCTGCGAGAAGATGAAGTGCGTTTCGTCGTCACGGCATATTGAGTCAATGTCCTTGTTTTTGGCAAAATCGAAATGCACCAAATGTTCTTTGGCAAAACATAATGAAAAAAAAAGAAAGTGTGTAAAGACGAGGGAGTCTGTGAGTAAAGGTTTAAGCTCTCTAGAATCTTTCCTTTCTTTTGATTTAGAAGCAAAAAGAAGAAGAAGAAGGAAGAGAAAGAGCCTTGACGACCACGTGAAAGGGTTTAATGAAGTGCAGGGCTTCTTGTGGACTAAAATTTTCGCTTTTGACTTTTAACAAAGAGGGAAGTGTGTTTATTTTGACTGGACACTGTCGAATAATAATTTTTCAAAGATGTGTCGCTTGTTTTTTTTAAATTTTCACGACTTATCACGAATTTTTTTTAAAAAGCTCTAAATGTAAGCTCGAATATTTGGCTTTTTCATTCAGAAAAGTCATTCTTACAAAATAAGAAAACTCCAATCATCGTCATAACAAAGAAAGAGAACTGAAGAATATACACTACTGTGGATATGCCACCACAGAATGGCTGGCGATCCATCTGAATCTCATTGCTTTATTTTTTTCTAATTTCAAACTGGCTCTCATTTAAAATTAAACAGTATGCTAGAATTTAAAATTCTAAACTCACCCTTGCTTACATTTTATTTTTGTTTTTATTTTTAATTTAATTTTTATATTTTCTTTATATTTTTATTATATTAAAAATTTTAATATTTTCATAAAATAAAAATATTATGAATTTTTATATATTATTTATTAAAAATATAATTTAATAATTATTATTTATATTAAAGTATATAAAAATAAAATAATAAAAAATTATTTTTTAAATATGTTCAAAAGTGACTTATTATTATTAGTTATTTTAAATATATTGCCTATATCATGATTCTCTAACCGTTTCTCGCTCGAACAATTTATTTTTGGTCATCTTTATTTTAAATTAACTTAAATTTCAAGTCATTTCCACTTTCGAGACATTTAAAATCTCATTCTAATCACTAAAGAACTTATCACCCGTAAACAAAAATTTCCTCTGTCTCTAATTCGATGAAACTTTGTGTCACTAGATTTCGAGAGACTCACTTAACGGCAACTGCTTCGCCATCCGAGATCTGTAGAATTTTTATGCGCCTCAACCCTTTACGACAATTTATTATTTTTATTGAACATTTTCATTATTTTAAAATTTTTTAATTTTCTATTTTTACAGTAAAGAATAATACTTAACCCGCCTTTGATTTGAGGTAAACAAATCTCAAACCCGTTAAAAACCCGATTAAATTAAATTAAATACGCAGATAAGAAATGGTAATTTTAACTGAACCCCAAAATAATCCGTCTGCTTATCATCCCTACTCATTACTTAACGTTAAAAACAAACAACTAATACTTGTCGTACTATTGCCGCTATTCAAGATGTCTTCAAAAGTTTTTATTCAAAGATTAAGAAAGTAAACACCACCTAAATATTTTTCAGAATGTTAGAATTGGGTTAATAAGATGGTCCAGAACGCCGCCGCTCATCCAGCAACGTCCCATCGTTCGCCTTCTCCCGGCATCACGAAAGATCGCCCTTCTTCGCGCGAATGCTCCACTAGAACAGCGCGACGGTGGATCTCAGCGGCTACCGACGATCTCAACGACGCATCCTTCAGAAAGTCTTACCAAACCATATTGTGGATTCCAGGTTTTTTCCTTTCATTCCTTCTATGCCTTCTTCACCGAAAATTCCTCTAAAATATCTGGAAACTAGCAGCTTCCCCAATTTCGCCTAAAAGTCCGCAATGAGCTGGTGTATGGGCGAAATTTCTCCCATTTCCGAAATTTTGGCGACATTTCATTGGAATTTGTGGAAATTTATGGATATTTCTCCCACTGGAAATTTCTTCCTTAATTTCGTTTCCATGGCTTTGGAAACACGAAATGTCGGCGATATTTCAGTAGAATTTCCCGAAATTTCCTGAAAATGGTCAACCTTGCATCTACAACATATATCTGAGAGGATATGTTTCAAATGTGCGCCCTAATATGTTTCAAAATGACTGATTATGATTTTGACACATCAGAGCGTTCGGGGGAAATTTAGAAGAAGCAGATATGTTTATCCACTTCAGAGGTGCCACTGCTCGCCACACACTCCCATGGCTGGGGCCATTTCACTTGCTCAACCACCTCTTCTCCAAATCCCCACATTTTTCTCCACAGAAATGCCTCAATAGCCCCTCCCTTCCGGTTCCTTTCTTCTTCTTCTGCCTGAAGATTCGGATCTACAAGTGGACAAACCGGTTATGGAGTCATATTTGGCCAAAGATGTAAGATTCCACATTCCTGAGTCTTGCTTGAAAGTTTTCAAGTTGCTTCAAGTTCGCAAATTTCGCGTTCTGCACTTTGTTCAACTGGTATCGTATCGTATTTTTTTCTTTATTTTGGCGAAATTAGAGTCGATACACGATCTTAGCGGGTCATCATGTTTGTTCTATTTGTTGTACTGTTAAAAGTACTTATGTAACTAGGCTTGCAATTTCGCACTCATAAAGGTTAGTTTTTTCTTTTCTAATTAATTAATTAATCTATTTTTTAGATATGTTGTATTTATTTTGGATCTATGGTGAAATTAGGATTGAGTGATGGGTTTCTGGCATTACTTCAATGGTTTTGATATACATGAATGTGGGTTTTAAAGGAAGGTGCAATTTCTGAAACTGTGAATTTAATTCACGTTTGATTATTCTTGTCGATCTTGTACTTTTATGTATTGGTTGGTATAAAATTTTTTATCTGATGGGTTGTTATGAATACTTTGGATATGTTTAATGTAGTTGAATAGTGGATTTTGTTTCTAATACTTGGGTCGCTTTCATTTTTTTATTTTCATTTTTCCAATTTGACGACCTGGGCTTGGAATTGATGATCTTGAGTTTTTGGATTTGCTGATTGCCTTGATAAACTTGGTTGCCTTAAAAATAAACTAGATTCAGAAGCTATATCTCAGATGATATGCTTCATCAGGTGTGGAATGCAATTTAAGTCTTTGTATTTTTGATTTTTTTTAGTTATTTTATTCTGATATTTGGTAAATTAGGAATTCATGTTCTTTGATCAGTTTGATATGTTTGGTTGTTTTCTAGATGTGGTGAGGGATGATCCAACAAACAATGTCCCGGATGCAATTTTTTCAAAACTTGGAATGCAACTTCACAGGAGAGATCAGCACCCAATTGGAATTCTGAAGAATGCAATATATGATTATTTTGATGCCAATTACTCAAACAAATTTGACAAGTTTGATGACCTTTGCCCCATAGTCTCCACAAAAGAGGTTTGACCATCAGAAAATAAAATAGATATTGTATGCGTGCTTTTTTTTTCCCAATGTTTTGAGCCATACATTCACAAATTGGAACTTGTGTTATCTATCCATTACATTAAAAGTTTGACATTTTGTTGATGTCTTTATTTCTTGTTCTGCCTGTTTCCTATTGGTTTATACCTTGTTCTAGGTGTTTTAATTCCAGCGACTATGTTGGAAGTAGGGAACCTTGCATCCAAACTTAAGTATCAAAAGAAGTCCAGAACAGGTCTAGTTTGCCAGGTTTTAGTTCTCTAAAAAGCCTTATTCAGTTTTCCTTAGTTGCAGTGAAGGTCTGGACCTACTTCAAATTTGAAATTCATATGGTAAAATAATGGCATGATACATGTAATTGTTTAAGGGAAAGGATTTGTTTGACCTAGCTTTCTACAAAAAGTCAAGGATCGTCTTGTAGATATGTACTGTATAGATGCATATTTCTTTATCAAGGATACAAGCAAGAATATTGAAGGAAAGTTGAAAAATTGAATTGATCATTGTTGTGTGTTCTGAGAGGACATTAGACAACCTAGGATTTCAAAAGTGTGTAAGGATATTGTCTCTTAGGAGTGTAATCATAGTATACCAACCACTATTAGGTTATTTTAGGCCTTTTAAACTAATCTGTTTGAGGAGGGAAAACTGATAGAGCATCTCCTTGTGCATTGTTAGTAGGCTCGTATGCTTTGGGAGATT
Source organism: Tetrastigma voinierianum (assembly GCA_016808115.1). Taxonomy (NCBI): domain Eukaryota; kingdom Viridiplantae; phylum Streptophyta; class Magnoliopsida; order Vitales; family Vitaceae; genus Tetrastigma; species Tetrastigma voinierianum. The sequence continues at coordinate 348,509 of JAEQBH010007094.1, forward strand.
ATCTTGGTGATTGTTGGTATTGAGTGGGTCTTTCCTTTTTCTCTCGTTAAGGCACTTTTCTAGCAAGGAGCAACGGTGGAAAGAAACGAATAAAGTGTGAGAGGGTGGGCTCCTTGCTCTTTGGATGGGGCTTGAGACATGAAAGAAAAGAGGCGCTGATAAATGATGCAAGAAAGCTGCGCAGATCTTCATCCCCAGAATTTTTGGTCATGGTCCACCGTGTGGCTCTTGAGCTGCTGGGCTCCTCGTTGGCTATTCTTTCTTAGTATATTCTCAAGAGTACTTTTGACATCTTTTGATGTATTCTTTTAGACATCACATGCTTTTTACCATACAAAAACCAATTGTTTGATTATGTTTTTTTTTTTGTCAAGCAAAAAATATAATTTAGACACCTACTATTATCATTATTTTGGTAATTATGTTGATGGAATCCTGCAAACTTCTTACAAGTAATGAGGAGAAAAATATTTAGGAATTTTGTTAAGTGCAATTATCATAACGATAAGAAGTGAATAGAATCATCTAAGTTTGTAATTGGAATTTTTTTATCATCCGGGGTTTGATTAGAAAATTTTGGAACCCGTGAAACATTCTTGAACACCTACTATTACCATTCCTTTTGGAAATTAGTGTTGCATTAGTATTGATAGAAACCTATAAAATTCCTCTAATAGTTTTGGAGGAGAAAAAGGTATTAGTAGGGAAAAACATGAAAGTGGAGAAAAATTATTTAGGAATTTCTGTTGAAATGCAATTATCATATGATATTAATTAATTAGAATAATCTAAGTTTGTTGTAGTTTGGAAAATTTTTAAAAAGTTGCTTGGTGCATAGATATGTGATTAGAAAATTCTTGGATTTCTTAGAGAGCTTAGGTGGATCTAAAGCAGGGGGTTGTTAGCTATATATTTAATATTTGCTGCTCTCTTCTTTCGTGAGGTTTTCAGTTGCAGCTTCTATACTGTGAGCGATTTAGGCTGTGCCTCCCTTTTGTTTTTCAATATAATCAGGCACATTATTTCGCTCCAAATTTCTGCTTTATTCAATTTCTTTTTACCAAATAACATCCAATAATCGGAATAGCATTTGTCAACATTCACAATCACCATTGATTTCTAGCACCCAAAATATCGTGTTTTTTTTCTTCTTAAGCATGGTAAACTCATCATTATAAATTCCATGTTTCATCTGTGTTTCATGCGATAATATTAATAGATGATACTTCATTTTTATCATGGAAATATAATGATGTCATAAAATAGATGATTGATAAAATATTAGGAGCCCATTGCAAATACTTAATGGAATTGAAAATTATTATATAGCAAGTGTATATTTCACTCGAATAACTTTACAATCATGTGCTTGAATCAATGGACTTAATGACCCTCCAGCTAACGGCCCCAAGCAGTTTAATCCTTTATTTTATGTTATGGGATAGTGACTGAATTCCATCATCCCATCATTATAATTTATGCATGTGATTTCATTTATGAGACTTATTTTAATATTCTTGCAGAATTTTGATGATGTTTTGGTTCCTCCCGATCACGTCAGTAGGAAAAGCACAGCACTGATACATACTACATTGATCCTCAAACTGTCTTATGCCACACTAGTGCCCAACAAGTGAGAGCTGTTGAGGTGAGGGGACACACCATTTCCTTTGTGACTGGCATGTTTATCGAGAGATTCCATTGATTCAACTCACTACCCTGTTTTTCATCAGGTTTTTCTTATCTCTGATTCTTGCAATGATTGTTTTCTGTAAACAAATTTCTTAATAACTTTGGTAACTTTGCTTCCTGATCATGCAGATGGAAGGTGTTCGAGTCTTCTTTCCAGGTGATTGGGAGACATCTGGAATGGATGGTACCGTCTTGGCAGCTGTTGAGGATTTAAAGAAAATGTCTTGAGGGTTTTGCTGCACTTGTTTGGTAACTTAGATTAGAAGATTGTCTTAATCAAATGCAAAACTTACTATTAACGGTTGATGCTGCAGCTTGTGGCTTGTTGGGTTTTATTTTTGTGATTATTACAGCTTCTGATTTTACTCATCAAAAAAAAAAAACAGATGCTGCTGTGAGAAAATGGTTGCCAAATTATTACCATAATTAATGCCTTTGAGGCCTGCGCTCTCATGGTAAAGGTTGAGGTGCGTGTTATGGATGTTCCAAAGTTCAGTCCCAATGTGGGCAAAAAGAAAAAAATTACCTATAAAAACCATAATTAATAATTCCAAATCTCGCAAATAAAAGGGGGAAAGAGGATCAGTTAATAAATCTAAGTTGGAAAAGCATTCATGTTTTATGAAAGCAGTATTGGTTGGTTATTTAGAAGTCAAATCAAGATAGTCCAGAATAATCTATGGACTTATTTGTGATTCTGGTTAAGCAATTTTTGCAGAATAATTTACTTAATTAATTTTTAAGAAATACTTATATAGTATTGATAGTCTTAAAATTTGAATCATCAGAAAGGTTGTCAAACTTGAGTTTACCATGCATGTAAAGAATCCTTGCTAAATCTGCTGAAATTTGGTGATGTGGAAATGCGTTAATTGATACATATTTCCCTTTTCTACCAACCCACTATTTGAACTTGAGATATATTTTCAGAAAAGGCTCTTGATCTAGGTGTGTTTAGAATTTAACACCATATACTTTAAACTTCTTCAAAACTTTATGTTTTTGCATTAATTTTAGAAGAAACAGGCTCCATTTGATTTTTCTGTTTTTACCTTTCATAAGAAAGTGAAGATCATTCGAAAAAAATGTGAACTTTAGTATATTCCATTGCTGGCATGTGTGGCCTTCATCTGTTATTGGAAACATTAAGAATCATGGACTGATAGTATTCCAATGTTTTGGAAGCATTTGCAAAACACATGAAACTAATCCTATTGGTTTTTTAGAAATTATCGAGGCTAAAAGACTAATTAGACATAAGAGCATTCAATCTGGAATTAACACAAGTTAGGCTGATTATCAGGTTTTCTTAATGCCTTAATCCAAAGTTTTGAATTATTTTTCACCTGCTCCCGTATTCTCTATTAGGGGGGAACTCTAAGATAGTTGCATTTTGAGTATTGATTAACAGAGATTAAGAAGACTGAATGGATGAAAAACATATTTAGTAAAATTACCTAATGTAGACATGCTTGCCCTGCAACTGAATTATTTCTATCTCTTTTTAATATCTAGTATCAGTAGATTAAGATAGAGAAACTATAAAGAGATATTTTTCCTGGTTGGGAGTTTAGGGGTAGAAAAATCATCTTTATTAGTTATGACCTAGGTTTGTAAGCCTATGAGGTATGCAGGTTTGGGACTTTTGCTGGATCTCTCAAGGAAATGGCTCAAGGTTCCTGGTGTTTTTCCTTTGGTTTCTGTTATAGTATGTAAAATACTTTACTTGTCAGATTGTAACTGATTAAAGTAGGATTGTAACTGTTTAGAAATGTTAGATTGCCTTTCCTATTGTATACACTTACACTCTTGTATATATAAGTATGTTGAATCAATGAAAACAAAATGAATCTATTCCACAAATTCCCTATCTTGTTTTTGTGTGCCAGTTTCGTTATCTCGAGTTTTTATGGGATGGAGAGGATGCTAACATTGTCAAATGGTCAAGTAGGTGCCACTAGAAGGCCATTATACAAGTATTCTAGGTTTCTTAGTCACACTCAATTTTGTGTAGTTGACAAGGTGAGAATTCACTTATGGGAGGATTTTGCTAAAATCATCCTTTGTTGCAATGTCATATCTTTATAGGGTTTTCATTGTGAAAAAATCTTACCATCAACTAATCCTCGTCATTCTTATTCTTTTTGTGAAATCTTAATTTTTTTTCTTTTTTACAACCTTATATATTAAAGGATTGAAGAGTTTAAAAGATTCATGCCATTCCTCACTTGGGTGCACTTGTTTTCGTCTATCCTTGATGCGGGGATATGGTCATTAACCTCTTCAAGATCATTCACTATCAAAATTCTTTTCATGGCTTGTTAGGGTTGTTAGCATGTCACAAAGACGGATAGTCCTCTTGCCATCAGGTTAAAATTTGTTAGGGCTTTGCAACGTGGTGTCTATAAAAACGTATAAACTTAAGCCCGTGGGGCTTTGACGTGACAAGTAGCAAAATGGTTTTCAATTATGAACCAAGATTGTTCACTATCTGGTTAAGGCAATTCATTTCTAAAGGTGGAAGACTTACTTTGATTAGAAGTTGCTTGTCCAATCTACCCACCTATGGGGAGGTGGCAACCTTGAAAGGAAGATCCATCTAGTCAAGTGGGATATTGTTTGTTCGAGCTAAGTGAAAGGTGGTCTAGGCATTCGTAGTCTTTTAAATTTCAACAAGGCCCTATTAGGAAAGTGGAATTGGAGATTTGCTATGGAGGAAAATTCGGTATGGAGGAATATTATTAGCCTAAAGTATGGTATGGAGGATGGGGGGATAGTTTCAACACCCTGTGAGGCGCGAAGGTCGGTCTCCGAAGGATATCGCAAAGAAGTGATTCAGCCATGCGCACTTGTTCGATTGAAGTGGGAAATGGCGCAAAGTCCGATTGGGAGGATGTTTGTGCGTAGTTCCCCTCTTGCTCCTCTTTCCTTCCTCTATGAGGTGGCTAAATTTCAAAATGGATAAGGTGGCTGATTTGTGGAAGTCACCGGGATGAGGAGGGTGGAATTTAGATTCGAGAGACACTTTAATGATCGGGGGAATTAGAAGAGGCAATGAGAGATTTATATATACCAAGAATTAAAGCTTAAACCCCTCTCACGATGCATGTACAGGCGTAAGGGATGGTATGTTCTTAGTCAAGTCTAGTTATGACTTATTGGAAGGTGGGAGGCAGTAGCTAGTGCTTGTCAAGATGATTTGGAATCCTATTGCGCCTACAAAGGTGGGGTTTTTTGTGTGGGAGGTGTGGTGGGGAAGATTACTACGGATCGCCTTTAAAACGTGGTTTTTCCTCAGCGTGTGTTCTTTCAGGCGACTTAAGTTTTGGAGCATCTCTTATCCACCGCCCTAAGATTTGGGACTCAGGGACTACATTGTTTTCCCCTTTCAAGCACGCTTATCCCTACCCCAATAAAAGAAATGCTTACCTAGCCTGGTTCCTGCCTCTTAAGAAAAAAGAAGCAAAGTCATAAGGCAACTCCTCGTTTGTTATGGGCAATCCGATCGAGATAACAAAGTTGTGTTTGAGGACATGTAGCTTCTCGTTTGATACCCCAAGTCCTTTTTTATAAGATCTTTTTGTGGAGCGGGCAACTATAATTCCCGATGCGACCTTCCTTTTAAGAGGAGCCATTGTACTTACAAGAATTTTGGCGCGGTGGCTGATTGTTTTTGTCTTAACTTTCCTTTGTGTCGATCTCGGCCCTTTCAGATAATTTCTAGTGTAATTGCGGGTGGCCTGCTTGTGGCTCTACCCTTTTAATATATGGTTTTCTTTGCCTATAAAAAAAAATAAAATAAAACTAAACAAAAATGTATAGTGATTTGTGAAAACTGAGCAATTAAATAAACATGGAGAAAACGACTTAGAGAGGAACTAAGGTTGGTTATCTTCAATGATGCTTAACAATTCATCTAGATGAGGCACGGGCTGAATGAATTACGACTTGAATTGGTCCGAGGATACGGTATAAGGATCCCACTTTTGTGTTCCCCATTATATTTTCTCGCCCTACCCACCTATCTCCTCACACACTGTCACGCTTAGGTTAGGGCAATACTTTTCAAAGACATTTTTCCTCGGGAGCTCTATTGGTCACAATTATGTTCTTGCAATAGAGCTATCTGTACCAAGCTCGGATTGATCATAGTTACGTTCTTGCAATCCTTACTTAATACATTTAGTGTCCTCTCCTAATGAAATCCGCTTAGTACTAGACATTTCTAATTCCCTAAGCCTCTTTAACTAGGTTAATTAGAATTCCAATTAATTGATTCACACCTTAAGAGACTTGGATTTAGATTTTAGGGCGTAACTCTGAAGGCTACCAAGGATACCCTAGTAAGGTGATCGAAAACCCAATTCTCAGTATGTATCAATTAACCAAAACCATAATCTTCCAATTATTAACACCAAACATAACAAATCAAGCATAAATCATCCAGTTGAACTAAAGATTAGATGAATCCAACATCACATCCAATAACCAACCCTATAGAATGCCTAGCCAACCATTTCAACCATCAATACCAACAAATCCATGTTAATAACAAACAAAAAACTTTAGAAATTGAAAGAGGAGTAGAGATTGAAATACAAAACAGAGATAAAGCTGTAATAATCTTTAATCTCCAAATCCAAGTTGAAATCCACACTCCACAAGGTCGTGCTTCCAAGTAATCTTCAAATACAAACCAAGTTCTTCACAAAAACACTAAATCTAAGAAATCTAGCCCTAAAAGATTGGTTCTCCTCTCAAGGAGAGAAAACCCTAGAATAGGGAGCCTCCTCTCTCCAAGTTCGAACCCTAATAAAGTGTTAAAGTGGCACTTATATACACATTGGAAAATGGGCCAAAACAAGCCCACAAATGGAAAGTTTCTGGGCTGTAATCGTCATGATCATGACTGAGCAACCACTGTGATCGCGACCACACTGCATGTAATAATTCTTAGTTTGCAGAAGAAGGCTGTAGTTGCGACCATGAAGTACTTGTGGTCGCAACCACACTGAAAATGAGGAATGACAATTGCTGCATAAGAAGGCTGTGGTCGTGGCCATACTGAACTTTGGCTGCACAGTCTTCCTCCATGTTTTGAGCTGTGGTCGCGACCATAAACAGCCGTGGTTGCGACCATGGCTTCCTTCTTGCATAACTCCTTCAATTCTTGCCCAAATTGCTTGATTTTCGTCTTGTTTTCTTCATTTCTACAAAATACGCAAAGAGAGGGGGTTAGGCATGAAAAGGAGTAAGAAGGGTGCTGAGTTAGCATCATAAGCATGAAATGTAAGATGTTTTGCATTGATAAAAGCTAACATGAAGAACGCCTAACACTTGTCTTACACATCAACTTTCGTTCTTTTCTTGACAGAAAATTTTTAATGGAAATCCAAAGTTCCATCTAGCGTTAAGACCTTTACTTGGTTTATGGTATACATGAAGGTAAACATCAAAAGCATGCTGTAGTTGCCACAATGAGGCCTAGCTTAGTGGTTAAGGGCTAGGGTGGGCATAGGGAAGGGAGGGGACTAGGTTCAAGTCTTAGTGGGGACAAAATTGTTTACTTATAAAAAAAAAAAACATGCAATAGTTGATAAGATCTTTCAAATTTCTTGGGCCTGATTGGTGTGTTCCATAGCTATTAGTGGAGAGTCTATTGATCATATCTTTCTAATTTGCTTGATAACTTCAGAGCTTTGCATTGTCCATTAAGACAAGATAGAATTTATTTGGTTTCACCCTTGGAGTATTTGCAAAAAGGATGATCATTTTGTATAGGGGCTTGATAGCTCAACAGAGGTAAGATCTTTTGGCAAATAGCTTTCACACATTTCTTGCACTGTGTGGCTAGAGACATGACAATCTTTTGTGGATAAGGGGGAGAATGGGATTTCTACTTTTATTCTCTTTTTCTGCATATCATGCACTGAGGTTTTTAAAGTCATTCCTCTAAGAGTTAACCAACTCAACTGACTTGCAGTGTGCAGATTTAAGCATTTGGAGATCCTTGAGAGCAATGGAGTTACTGGCCTAAACCTTTTGTCTAAACTCCTTGTTTGGTAGAGGAGGCTGATCATATTATGATCAGTTTTTTTTTTTGTAATGGTGTGACTTCTGTATCCTATATATATATATATATATATATATATATATATATATATACATACACACACACACACACATATAGACACACACATACATACATGTTTCCTAATTAAAAACTGTAGGGAAGATTTTGACATCTCACACCAGGCAACACAGCCTTTGCTATATCTATTAGTCAGTTTATGCATGATCCTAGGGGAAGACATCTACAAGCAGTGCATAGAATTCTAAATTATCTTAAGGCAACACCAGGAAAAGGGATCTTCTTCAAGAAAAATAACAAACTTAGAATTCTAATCAGATTTGGACTATGCAGGTTCCATGGTTGACATAAGATCCACATCAGGTTATTGCCCTTTCCCTGGATGTAATATGGTGACCTAGAGAAATATGAAGCTTAATCTAGTGGCAAGATCAAGCGTCAAGGCTAAGTTTAGAGCAAGACACATGGAGTTTGTGAACTTCTGTGGCCAAAAATAATATTCAATGATCTTAAAATCAACTAGGTAGGACTTACGATGCTTTACTGTGACAGCATATCAACCATCAACATTGCACACAACCCTATGTAAAATGGTCACCCTTTGAAGTGGATTGACAGTATATGGAAGAAAAATTGGACGTTGGGATGATATCAGTTGACAAATGTACTAATCGAGGGATTCTTTTGCTTCAAGTTTCCAATCTATCACAAGCAAGTTGGGAACGGGAAAATTCTAATTACCAGTTTGAGGGGGAGTGTTAAAATTCTAGTAGATTTAATTTAGGTTAACCGTTTCATTCTCTGTACATTTCTGTGCAGCCTATATGACTCCTAACTAGCCAGAAACCCTGATTTCTGGGGACAGAAGTTGAATTTGATTCTATTTGGAAATCCCCTATAAATAGATATTACTGTACAAATATTATTATTATTTTCTTCTTCTTCTTCTTATTATATTATTACTGTTAAGAAAGAGAACTATTTTTTTCTGTACAGGCTTTGCCTCGAATATTTCTCTATTATTGCCCATAGGTTTTTGGGCGGAGCTACTGTGATCTCTTACCATGTTGCATCCATCATGATAATTTGTCAGGAGAAAATGGTTGGAAGTTTTAGGTTGTGGGGTGACAGAGCAAGAGATATTAAGAGAGGGGTGGTAAACAGATAATGTTGCTGGGGCTTTTGGGCTTACTTGGAACGGTTAGCAATGGTTCTCTTTGGGATACCAGATATTCGGCTTTTCTGGTCAACTGATGAGCGATTCACTTCTCAAGTAATTCCCAATTCAGCAAATGATACTGTATTTTATTTTATTCTCCTTTTCTATGTCGTTGTGGTTAAGTAATCTATTCCAAAATTAAAATTCTTGGGAAAATAAAGCATGCTGAATTTGGACCTTTCTGACATTTGATTCAGTTCTCGACTGTTAAATTTAAATGCTTTGGGTGCAGTTCTCAAAGGGCCAGCTAGGGGTCAAGTTCAAGCCATTCTCAAAGGTATATTTATATTTACCTATAAAAAAAGGTTACTTATATTCTTCAATTTTGATAATAGTAGAATCTTCTTTTGACGTTTTGTGCGATTGAAACTGTTTCATAATTTTCATGGAAAAGGATCCATGACATTTCAGGGCCCGTGTTTTCAAGAATATTTAGAAATGTCCTTTATTTAAATTTGACTTCTACATTCTGAAATCTAAGAGTAATCACACACAATACAGTAACTGAGTATTTATACTGCCAGAGCGGTGTAACCTTTTTCACTGCGGTAACCTTTTCTATTGACTGCAAGAAACTGACTATTGTCTTTTTGCAGTACCCCCCTTGTTACAAGGACATGAGTTTTTGAATTAATGAGTCCTTTACAGAAAACAATTTATGCATTGTCAGAGGAGTTGCTGGAGATCCTGTTGAGGAGGTATGCCTTTTATGTTTCTTCTCATAAATTGTTCATTAACTATGGATCTGTTCATGGTTCACTAGGTAGAATTTTCCAAACATTTCTATAGCGACACTGAAAGCACTGTACCAATTTATGTTTTAATTAGAGATGTGCATGGTTTGATTGGTTTATTTTTGAACATGAAAATAAAACCAAACTGGTGCTAATCGCTTTACAGATTGAACCAGACTATTTGGACTTAAAGAGTGGAACTGATTGATTGGTTCAGTTTAATAAAAATAATTAATGCATGTTAGTTTACTCTATCTTATTTCAACAACAAAAACTGATTTTTTATTTTTATTTTATATAATTTACCTTGGGCCAAAACTAAAAAGATCTTACTAGAATATTGTTTGTCAACTTAAATAGTGCTATTACAATACGTTGCTTTAGAGTTTGCTCAAATTACATTGTTTTAGCTCATTTTAGATCATATTATTGCAACATAACTGCATGAATAACTATATATATATATATATATGGGCCAGCTTGTGCGCACTTTGACTAATCCCATGGGGCCCTAAAGTTAACAATCGGGTAAAACCTCTAGGGGCCTTGAGGGGACTTGAACCATGATCATTGAGTAACCCTATCCCAATGCTTTATACCAACCGAGCTCCCCCTTAGAGTTATAAAACCGCATGAATAACTACACATACTCACATACTAAGTAGTCCAACCATAGGAAAAAATGTTCATTGAGATTCTATTGAGGAAACAAGGCACTTAATTAATAACTTGAACGAATAGTTAGTGCATATTTAGGCATATCTGTTTCTTAACTTTTGCTTCAGCTTGGCGTATTATTTCTTTTTTTTTTTTTTTAAATGGGAAACCATAAATGGAACAATATGGTCCAATTTTATATTTAGAAAACTGAAATTGTTAAAAAAATCTTTAAAACTTGATTGTTTCAGGCCAGTTCAGTTTGGGGTGTATTGGTTTGGCCCATATAATCAGTTTTGTGCACACCCCTAGGTTTTTTTCACTTCCAATGCTTGGACTTTCCATGAAAAATAGTATTAGTTATCATGAAGCTACTTGGACAGTTGTGGACTAATTACATCCTCTGAAGCTGCTTGTAAAAGAGACCCTCTCTTCTTTTCTATCTACCATCAGTTACAATTTGAGATCCAGCTTGCACAAAACAAGCTTGGAAAATCTAATCAGCTGAGTCGTTGACTACCTGAATAGTCTTTGGCAACATCTAGTATCTTTTCTGCTTTGTGAGGGTGGATAATTGGTCTGACCCCTTGCATCATTTTTCATTGGTTGCAGAGCTGTTGTAGGTGTATGGAAAATAATATGTTCTTACTTTGTAGCTTCAAATGCCACCGGGAATCAAATATGCTAAGATGAGGGGAGGACCCCAAACGGGGAATTATGACGACCCTCACCTGATTTGATAAAGGGAGGCTTTGGAAGTTAATGGCCTTGTAAAGTGTTTCACATATTGAAAGTTTTATAAAGGTTAAAATTCGGAAATCACTATTCCGTTCAAAATTTCATTCAAAATTTATCTTCTCTTTCAGGATGATTATTCAAAATTTCATTCAAAACAGTTGTCATAATGGTCCTGTTTTCTGGTGCCTGGAAAGTGCTCAATTGTGAAGTTTATTGAACAAATAGATGTATTTTTTTGACTCCCAGGTGCAATTGATTGACAATTTCACCAACAAGAAAGAAATGACCAGTCACTACATCTTGACAGCATACAGGTCCATGGAGCTGGTCACTTACAGATGATGAGATAAATGAGTTGCAGGTATTTTGGCGTTTGAGGATTTTATTCAAGTGATTAGCATTTCGTCTTGATTACAGGTGCAATAATTGATAGCCTGGGACAACTTGAATCATATGATTCTAAGTGCAGTGGAACGTTAGGAGCAAGTGCAGAGCAAGTTGAAGGTTGCTCTGGACATTTTGATGCTGAGAACTCCAATTTTACCGTATCTCTCGTGGTCTTCTTAAAGGACTTTGTAAGTCTCCTTAAATGAATTCTTTTGTTCCTACTGCACATTTACAATAATCAACAAGAGTTTAAATTAGTTACAGTTGGGAATTATGCATTCAAAACCAGCTCTAATAAGAGAAAGACTTCAAGGAAAATAAAGGAAAATGTATTGGAAGGACAAATGCATAAGTTGTTCATCGTGAATTTATTCTGGATAGTGATCTTTATTATTTTAATATCTGACCCTCAAATATGGTAATCAATCTCTTTGTGTTGTATTCCCTTCCATTTAGTTATTTTTTACTTGTTATTGAGTATGTAAAATCAGAAACAAATCATTTTATTGCAATGAATAAGAGATATAAAGTACGTGAGAAATCTTCCAATTAGTATAAAGCACCTTCACATAAATATTTATGAAAATAGGTGTATACTGGACAGGCTAGTTTGAACAATACTCACTATAAATTCATAAGATAAAAATCTCTAAAAGAAGAAACCAAATGTCTTACTCCATGCTTTGCTAACATATTCCCTTACAATTGCTTTAGTTATGAACCTAACAGAAGGAACGTATCAATTCTGATGAAATATCAATGATTTGGAGTTACGACCTGTCAAACTTCTAGGTTCCTTTTTCCCTTGGTCATCCATATTACAACAGTATAGAAAGCTCCTACTAGGAGATTGAGGGGTCTAAAGCTTTGCTTGCAACAAACTCTCTACAAGGATTAGAATCTCTGCCTCAATGGTTTGCAACCCACTATAGTGATTTAGAGAATTTATTAATATTCATCAAAGCATCTATTAACTATCGAATCAAATTTCATGTCACCCATAGGACTCCATTAACATATAGCTTACAAGTAATGCCACGCTTCTGATTGTAGTTCAAGGATGAGAAACTGATGCCATGCTTGTCCATCTTGTTTCTTGGTCCACTGTAGCCTTTGTGAAGTATTTTTGTGTTTATTTGGCTAAATTATACCTTTTTCATCCTAAATATTTTATCAATGTAACTTTTAGCTCAAGTTTGGATCGCTTAGGCCCCGAAGTAAGAGGCAGTAAAATTTTCTCGTTCTATTCAAACTTTTAGAAAACAAGGAAACACGTTTAGCTATTTAATTGCATTAAAATAAAATTTGAAAACAAAGAAATGACCACTATTTTCAAGATTTTATAGGCATGAATCAGAAAATCGGTTAATAAGTTTCCTTGTTTTAATTAATCAAAATAGCAGATTTTTATTTTCAACATTTTATAACTTCATTTTCAAGAAAATGGTTTTACAAAACGGATTTTCTTATTCTTTATTTCTCAATCAAATTAAGTACGAAACTTATTTTCTAAAAAATGAAACTAAAGATTATAATACATCAAAATTTTCATATTCTCGAATTCGATGAAATAAAAATTTTCGAACTAACAGGTCTTATATTGCAGGAAGGAAATAAAATAGGAAGAAACATGAAATTCTCTTGTTTGGTTCACTATGAAAAATAAAATATAATAAGTTAGAAAGCTGCTTAAAAACATTGGAGAGTTTGAAGGTGTAGTTTTAGAATTTTGAAATAGAAATCTTAAATATAGACCCTACATTTCCTACAAAACCCCAGTTTCCCTAAAACATGATATAGGAAGCAGATTTTAATTTAAATTGAAATTTTAGAAATGTTAATATCATCCGTATTTTAAGAAATAAATAAAAACAGTTTTAAAATGCAGATCTTGAACTTAAAATCAATGGCACAATACCAGTAATTTTGTAAGATTGCTGGTAGAAGTAAGAGGTAAAAGCCAATCTCAAACCGGTCTTTAGAGCCCTTGCAAGATTCCCTTGAGTTTTTTTTTGGACATCTATTCACTTTGCATTACAATGTTGTAGTATTTTGTTCGTATGGAAACTCGAACCAAGTCCTTCCCTATGCCCCGCCCAACTCTTAACCAATGAGCCATTCCTCATTGGCAACATGATTACCTTGAGTTTGTTTGCCCTTAATGGATTTGTGGTTTGTCGAGTTTCCTTTCGACTGTTTGGGTTTTGTTATAATATGTATTATTCTTTACATATAGAATCCTAACCAGTTAGGAAGTTTACCTTGTAGAGTTATAACAGATTAGGAAGATTACCTATTGTATAGACTAATAATCCTGTATATATACTCATGATGATTCAATAAAAAATACACAAAGGAATTCATTCCTTCAATTCCTATCTTTGTTCTTTCTACATGGTATTAGACAGTAGTTTCTACTTCGCTTGGGGTAAATTTTGAGAGAGATTTTTGGAACAACATATATTTCATGAGGGTGTTTCAAACACCAACTGATGGCACGTGGGTGACACCACCCACTGAGGAGTGAACGCCGACTATCGACTACCGTAGAGTTACAAAGTCTGTTGGCTCTGAGGTCAGGTGTTGAGCCACACGTGCGGGATCTTCTCGTGATTCTTCCTTCACATGCCGGTGCGTGGGGCCATGCGGAGCTCTCCTTCTACGACGCACTCCTCCACTCAAGGTCACCAACCGCTAACTAGCATCTCCAAATTAATTTGCCTCCTCGTTCTACTTCCTAACAATGTCTTTATATTTTTTTGGTCCCACAACCATACTTATCCGTGGTTTCGCTTGCTCCTTGACTCCTTCGAGCCAGTAACATTCAAAGGTTTTTATGGTTTCGTCCAAAATCCTTTCAAGGGTGGCGCTGTGGACAGCGATCATCCTCTCGTAAGAATCATTTTCTAGGATTTTCCTGTAGGCTTGTTTTTGGGCTAGATATGCTCCTATGACAAGAAACCCTCGAGTTGCAGGTTATCATACTACACCGAGGGCATGTACAATCGGATCAGAGGGGAATGCAACAAACTCAAGGTTTCAAATATCATAAATCATTGAATGCGCCTCTACTCCTACCACTATGTCTTATATCGTAAACCTAGCACATGTCTTATTTCCTCTTCCTCTAAACACATCACTCTTTAGAGCCACATATCACACGAGATAAGTGACTTTGGCTTATTTACTACGCTTAGCCTCACACTTACCTCTACTACATCTCTCAGAGACGGGTCAACATCTGGTGTCCTTGGCCAGTGGGACAATTCATCATAATTCCTCTTATCACTTAATTTACATGAGTAAACACACTATCTTTTAATTCTAATTCTATGTGAGTAAACTCACTCTGCACTTTAATTCGCAAAGAGATCTCATTCTTTCCCCGACATTTGATTGGGCGATCTTTCCCACTAAGCCGGATTGTTTATAGAGACACTTAGTGCTCGTGTCTCTACATCCGAACTGTAGAGGTGCCAACGCCTCAAGTGCTTCGTTTCCAATCAGCATCCCATTCGAATTACTACCAGTCATCCCCTTTTTTGTCAAGAAGCCATATCTCATGCAATTTCTATCCTCACTAACCGTGAGTCGTGGTCAATATGCTAAGCTTTATCGTGTGCATTTGAGTCATGGGAAATAATAAACTGGGGCCTTTGCTTATTTATTTCATGTTTAGTGGTCCATGTCCGCTTTGTTTCCATCAGCTTTAAATATTTCGCTGTATTCGCGATGATTTCTCGTCACTTATTATCTAACGAAAAGCCGCTTATGAGCTTTTTCTCATTATAAAGGCCTTTTGTGTCGAATTTCAAACAAACACATTCGTACAAAACATCGGTATGATAATGCTGTGCTAAGTATTCGGTCGAACTCTTTCTAATCTTTCATGCTAAACATGGATTTTCCATTCGACTTCGCCGATACTCCCTCTCACCCAAGAATGAGAGAAAGAATGTATATCTTTGAGACCGTCAGTCTCTTTTATTCTAGATGAATGTCCCTAAAATTTTTTGTGCCAACGTAGCTCACAACTTCTGTTTTTCGATTAATGTGATGCCTCTAATAGTTCTTAATCGTGCTACTCCTTTACCACCTATTGCTTCAAATAATCCGCTGCTCCATTTAGCACAAGGTATCTGATGCATATGCTTTGTTCTGGGATGTCCATCCTCGTCTTTAAACTCGATCTAAAAGTTCTTTAAAGCTGTATCTTTCTGTGATATTCTCATGTTAAAAAGGGGTATAGTATATTTGCTCCACCTTCAACTTTACCGCTATTTATCGATGTTGCATTCTTTTGAGACTACCCGGCTTTCCTTTACGCTCACTGCTACGCAGTCCTGGGAGGATGATTTATCGTTTATTATGTTTCTTTATCGCTCTATCACTCCCATTACTCAGGTTTACTCTTGACACCAAAACCCCCAAGTCTCGAGTCCAACACCAGCTGCTTTGATATTAGATCCAGTCTCCAATAATGATCTTCCTACTACTTATAAAGGTAAACGTTAGTGTGTTCATCCAATTTCTTTATTTTGTTCTTTTAACCATTTGTCATTACATTTTGCCTCATCGTGATCTCGGACTCTATCTCTGCCTTACAATGTTCACGAAGTCTTATTTCATCCTCGGTCGACATACAAGGCGTAATGGAGCAGATTTGATGCTGAATTTGGCAATGATACTGCTGGGAAAGCCATCGAGTGTTGCTGTGTCTCTGCTTAATCCTGATGGTTTCGATATTCGATTGAAAGCATGACTTGTGGCTAAGGAGTACATCAAACCTATGGCGTGAACTATTTTCACCTTTTCCCTCGTTGTTAAGATGAAATCGGTTTGACTTTTTATTTCCTCGGTCATACTACAATCGATCACCAACTTAATATTAAGAACGCCTTCACTTTGGCACTCAGAGAGGGTGTATACGAGCAACCTGCGGTTTGTTGCTCAGGGGAGAATGAGAAGGTTCGGCTGCCTCTCGAAAGTATTTGTATGGCTAAACAGTAGTCTTCAGGCTTGGTTTGGTAAATTCACGCAAGAATGGTAAATTTGGCATGTGTAAGAGTAAATCAACCACTCGCCTCTACAAGAACCCAGTTCCAAGATCATTCTGCTGGTGTTGTAATGTGGATGATATAGTTATCACTGAAGTGACTCTAAACATTCATCCCTTAAGTCCTTTCTTCACGGCCAATTCCACACAAATGACTCACAAGGTCAGAAGCTTTAGTACACGTCCGTCCAACAACCCACCATCGTAGCTTATGGTGGTTCATAATTATACTTCGAAAAGAGCTCCAAGACAAGGTATTCTATATAGTAACCATGGGCATAATGGAATTGAGTCTTTCATAGATGTTGATTGGGCATAATCAAAGGAAGACACGAGATCCACTTCGGGTTATCGTGTCTTTGTTGGTGGAAACCTAGTCTCATGGAAAAGTAAGGAGCAAAGGGTTGTTTCCGCTCGGCAGAGTCCAATATATTAAATATTGACATTTTGTGTGTGGAAATCATATGGCTTTATCAACCCCATGGAAGCCCAAGATTAAGATCGCCCCAAAGAAAAACTCAGCGTGACAACCGGTGTCGCTCTTCATATCGCTTATAATCCCGTATTCCATGAACGTGAGTAGTTATTAAGATAGATCATTATTTCGCTTATGAGAAAATATAAATGCTGATTTTTATAGATATGTGAAGACTAGAGAACAACAAGTGATATTCCTACAAAAGCTCTAATGCAAGATCGTTACTTATCTACGTAGAATAAGTCAAGGGATGATTAACATCCATGTTTCAATCTATGGAGCCACATAGCATGTAATAATTTCTTTACATATAGAATCCCAATCACCAGAAGCTTCACTCATAGCTATAACATTAAAAGATTACCCATATTATGTAATTAACCGGTCCAATATATACACTCACGATGATTCAATGAAATACACAAAAGGAATTCATTCCTCCGATTCCTCTCTTCGTTCTTTCTACAGGTTAGTAATAGATTATTCCTATAATTTTTATTTTCATAGAGAATAGGTCCTGAGCCTTTTGAGTTTGTTTGCCCCTTGGTTTTTTTGTGGTTTTGTTTCCTTTGACTATTTGGATTGTAATAATAGATTATTGCTATTTTTTCTAATCTCCATACCATCATATTATGCTTTTGGTGTAGCATGAAATATGGTGTTACATGCCTATAGGTGATTATTGCAAATAGAGAATGCGAAAGAGGAATCCATTTTTTAATTGTTTCTTGGAAAGTACAAGGAAATTAAAAAAAAAAAAAATAGCAAGGAAAATGGTTTATGAAATTTCAAGCCTAAGGTTGTCTCAAGTTTGGTTGTTTTATGAAATTTTTAAAGAAAATAAAATATAATCAAAATTAGCTAGAAATTTATATCTATTTTAAATATTCATGATTTAAAATAAACACAATGAGTTTTAAATTTTTGACTTTAATGCTATTTACTTTGCTTTTCTTTTTTCTTTCTTTTTTCTTTTTCTCTCTATATTCTTTTGCTTACAGTTTCCCTCATATTTTCCAATACTTAGTAAATGCATTTCCCTCAAACTCTTTAAAAAAAAAAAAATGATGGCTTTGGTATCATTTAAAATTAAGAATTAATTGATTAAAAAGGATAAAATAATCTCTAAATTTGTGAATCTAATTTTTCCTATGTTTTTATTAGAAAGTAACTTATTTAATATATAATTCTCTTTTATCAATTTAAGTATTTACTATTTACATGTAAGTTTTAAGAAAATAGTAATTTTTTTTTTCCTGAAAAAAAGTGAGATTGTTTTTTCAAATTAAGGCTAAACAAGAAATTTCAAAATTTTGGGTTTGATTCTTTAATCAAATATCCCTAAAATAAATCATACCAAAATGATCTAAATATGCTCAACTCTGATATTGTGGCTCTGCAACACAAGGTCTTTGCATATTATTATTGAATATTGTAGGACATTTAGTGGGCTTTTGTTTTTGGGTTTTTTTTCGTTGAAAGTTAATAATTTTTAGTATTTTGATTGTTTTCTTTAACTTTTCAGCGCTTGCCATCGAAATTTCAAAAAAAAAGAATAGAAAAAGCTAAAATATTTAACGTTTTTTATCTAGAAAAAGTCATATTCTAAAATAGAAAACACGAGAGTTAGCATAATTCATTATCTAATGTTAAAAAACAAATAATTTAATAGTTAATATTAAGTTAAAAAAAGTTATATTCATTATTAAGTAAAAAAACAAACGAGACTTCTCCAAGTGAAAATGCATGGGTATGGGAACTGATTAAGCCATCATCTAAATTCTAATGTTGACAGTATTCAAAGGAACATGACTAGTACATAGTGATGGATATTGGAATTCAATGCCCTTTCTGAATATTCTTCCTTTAAAAAAAAAAACCATTGTCTATTTAAGTTTCTTCAACAAGTTTGAGGAGAAAAGGATAAAAACAAATAAAATAGAGAAATGAACATTGCAAGAACAAGACAAATGAAGTAGAAAAATAGTTTGTTTTTGCGTTATTTTCAAGAATAAGATATTATTCGAAAACTCAATCAGGAAAATATATTTTTTTTGAACTTTTGATGATGTTGTAAAGTTTATTGATGATAAAATGATTTATAAACACATGAAAAATCATTCATTATTTTTAAAATATGATATCCTCAAAGTAGATAAAAAATATTGGGCTAAATCATCCTCATAATAAAATATTGTTGAATAGAAAAAATGCAAAGTGGCCTCTGTTTTGACATGAAATTGATCACCCAAACGATACAAACCAACAAATAACTTAATTACAGGTGTGAAAGAATGGCTAAGGTTGCTAATACTTCCATTTCTGTTCACTCATCCTTTGGCCATCAAATGTTACAATACTTTAACCCTAATCAACAGCCATGTCTGTCACTACAAGCTGCAACTAGACCTTTGGCTATTGATCGGCATGAATCTCTTAATGCCAAAGAAGGGTTTTTTTTTTTTTTTTTTTTCGCTTCTAATTTTTAGTGAAAATCGAGATAGAAAAAGATCAGAAATTATAAAGTAGCCTTGAACAGCCATTTCATAGTTGACACTTATGCACCAAAATAGGGCCTTGATCTAATATTAAATTAGATAAATAACCAAAACTGTCTATCACAACCAACAATCCGCCAGATATGAATTCGAGGCCAAATTGTGTCTTTCAAACACTAAAGAAAAATGGCTAAAACACATTGGAAAAGTGGCTAAAGTTGGCCTTCACAACCAACTATAGCTTAGACTAAAAAATAGGGCCCTTGTGGCCTGAAATCAGGTTAAAAAGAAACAGCAAGCCGGGCAAAAAACGTGGTCCTTGTAGGCTACAATCATGTTAAAAAGGATAGCCCAAATCATCAATAAAACCAACTGCTGAATGGGTATGGAACTAGGACCGAATATGCTTTAAAACATATAATCTAATGGCAAAAAATGCCCTAAAATCAGAGTTTTTGACGGATATAATGTGTATGAAAAAAAAAAATCATTAGATTAGTTTGCCAGTAATTAATTAAAGATCGTGCAATACCGTCTTACACCGATCATACTAAAAGCCGCAGCTATGATTAGTGGCAATTGGGCTTGATATTCAAATGCCGCATATACAATTAGCGGCAATTGCAGCAATTCAAATGCCGCTTATACGTATGAGGCCCCAACAATAGAACCAAATTCTCGGCTTCCATCAATAACGTATCTTTTGTTGTTCCCACCACAGTTGGGCAATAAAATGGGGTGTACACAACCGACTTTCCCGACAATCCCATAACACCATTTAACTACACCGGCAACCCACCAAATAACACTATGGTGAGTAATGGGACAAAAGCAGTGGTTCTTCCATACAATACAATAAAATTTCTTCCAATAATTTTCGTTGGTTGGTTTGGTTAAAGTTTTTTCTTAAGAAGGGAAAAAAATAGTATCTTACCACTCTATAGAGATCGTCTTGAAATGATACTGAACAAGGAAACTGAGGGAAATAAATGGTAGTCTTGTTATACCTTTTCTAACACTGATATTTTGTTTTTCTTTGGTGGTGGATATAGAAATATCCGTTCAGAGTTTTGGGATCCTTTTATTTTTCTCATTCCAATTTTGCCAATCTACTAAAACAAATCTGACCGCTTGGTGTGGCAGATTGCTATTTCCCTTTTTCTAAACTTGAAGAAGCAGAGAACATTAAATACAAAAAATTCAGTTGCTTTGTATTGAACTCCATCTTCTTGGCAACCACACATGGTTTAACTTTAATATTCTTTGTTTTTTAGTTTATTTAACCTCTTTATCTTTAACTTCTCAATATTTCTTCGGATTTTCCAAGAGAACTTGATATTGAGATGGAAACTCATAACTGGACAAGGTTGAGGTTGGACTGCTTCTTCTTCTTTTTACAATTAGTTAATAATTCAATGAAGCATGAGGAGCATCCACAGTGATGGATGGTTGTTTTTATACATACCTAATAAGCATAGGGAGCTCAATGAATCAGAGCTGGGAAAGCATTCCCAAACAGGCTAGGAAAGCAACCGCAAGCAGAGTTTAGGGGATGTATACAACAGGTGCCCCAAGACCTATACAAAAGCAACAAAAAACAGAAGCACAATAAACTAAGATCTTTGCAAAGACACCAGCTTTCTGATTATCAAAGAATCATAACAGACAACCACACTATCCTATTATGACCTCCATGAATAAACCAAATCATATAAATATATTAAAACATTGTACACAAATATCAATATATAAAAATATCAACATATATCAATGAGTCCCACAAGATGACGTCTTTATATTTCTCTTAGGACGACACCTAGAATACATAGCTTGTTGGGCAATAGGGTCCTGTGCAATCTCAAACGGAGCTGATGGAGCTAATGGAGTTGATGGAGCCGAGGGAGTTGAGGGAGCCGATTGAGTCGAGGGAGCTGATGGATGAAGTAATCGACGTATACATGGAGCACGAGGTCGCCTAGCTGGAAGTGGACCCAACTCAAATACAAGGTTAAGGATGGTGTCACCAATGGGAGGCAATGTAAGGGACGATAAATGGTGGGATGAGAAGGTGATATCTACTGCTATGGACGCTGGCTCTGGCGACAACAGATATGGTAAAGATGTGTAAGTGTCTGGGGGTATGGAAGGTGATGTGTAAGTGTTTGGGGGTATGGAAGGTGATGTGTAAGTGTGTATGGAAGGTGATGTGTCATGTGTGGGGTATAAACATCTCGTGAGGGTGGCATGGGGGTATTGAAGTAGGCAAAGTCGCCCGCGTACCACTCTAATCGTCTCAATTATCCTCTGACCATGACCTCGCCCACCATCTCGACCACGACCTCGGTGATCAACTCTCCCTCTCCCTCTACCTTGAATAGCACTACTAAAAATAACCAGATTACTGACCAAATTACCGACCTAAAAAATTGGTCGGTAATTACTGACCAAATCACGACCATTTAGAGACCAAAAAGGGGTTTGGTCAAAAAAGAAAATTTCCGACCAAATTTCCGACCAAAGACCGACCATATTTACCGACCAAATAATTTTGGTCAGAAATTGGTCTGTAAATTAGGCGGGAATTAGCGCCAAAAAATTACCGACCAATTGCCGACCAATTAACGACCAAAAATAAATTACCATGAAAATTGGTCGGTAGGTAAATAGGCGACCCAAAAAATTTTTAACTTGGTAATTACCGACCAAATTTTTGGTCGGTAAATGGTCTGCATCACTCTCATACATATATTATGGCTTTCTGAGGATCATATTATATATATTAAAGCCTCAAACTCTTTTCATTTTGACTTATTTTAATCATGATACCTAAAGTCCAATTTATGGCCCATGATTTAGAGTTCTAACAACAAGACGAGCTGATCGATTTAATGAGGAGACAATAATTGATTTTCTAGTTGACTTTCCCATGACCTTCAACATTTACACTGACCTTCATCCAACTCACAGACGAAACCCCCGCACAACCGTGCTGAACCCATTTGTTTTCTTTCTCTCTAAGCAACAAGAAACACCGTGATGCTCCTTATTTTCAAGAAAAATTTGTTTCCGTGGTTCAAAGATTTTGCCAAGTCAAACTCGTAAGGGAACCACATTTTCATCTTTTCTTTTCTCCATTATCTTCGCTCAACCCCGGCATTCGACGCCCCCTTGACCTCCATTTGGTCGACCATCACCACCATCGCTCGCTGTTGCCGCCGCCGAGGTTCACACAAACGTCGCTTATCGGGCGAGGGATCTTTTGCCACTACTACCGGCGACTGCGGAAGACGGCGCTGATGCCGCTTGAAACTCAGCCCCGTTGTCAGTCTGGAACTGGCCACGATTGGAGGATCGACATCCTTATTGCTCGTCTTCTAACGCCGATTGTCTCGCGTTGTTCTCTCTGGACCGCCATCGATCTAGCCACGTCCTCTTTTACCTCGTCCATTTTCACTCACGGCGTCTGACGTTATCTGCAATACATTTATTCTCAAATCTACTACCCAACAATTCTAGGCCGACATTCGATTTTTCCAACTCCGCTGCAATTCAAGGTTGCTCCTCTCGACCATCGTCTCAAGAGTACGATTTCTCATTCCTTATTCAGTTTCGATTACTTAGCAATTGAATACTCCTACGTATATTATGATTCTATCCTTCTCTATAATTTGACTTATCGGGAATTGTATGTCTTCTCTTCTTGTGCAGGTTCCAACTCTATTATATTATAAAACCTTTCCACTTTGTCTATCGCGAAGATTTATTTAAAGGTAAAATTTTCCATCATTCTACAGATATACGCATTTCTACATCGGGGAATTGTACTCCACTTGTATATGCCATATAAGTACCGCTATTTCGTCTATAACCCGAAATTCGACCTTTTGGCTTTTTACGTGTTTTTTTGGAGGAATACTAATTTCCTGGACTTACTATTGTACATAGGGATTTCTCACTTTGGACCCATCGTCGTAGTCCACTTCTCCATTTTCTAGGTAATTTTATTTCTTTTCCTTTTTCGACCTATACCGGCTTTAATACCACCTTAGCTTTGCAATATTTTTCGTCCCTTCCCCTTTGGGTTGGGGTTAGTTTTACACATTCTATTGGAGAAGTGTACCTCTTCGCCTACTTTTCCTTTTCCATTGATCGACAAACTACTCCTTAGAAGAAATTAAGGCCTATGATGAACCCGGCCAAGACATAGCCAAGGGCTAGGATGAAGTGGGTATCATGAGTTGATTGGTTATTGCCTCCCCATTTGGGAGGACATTAGCATATTCGAGGATTGAGCGCTTATTTGATTCCACCACCTGTAAAACACCTTTTGGCCCTATTTCCAATAACTTTGAGGGATGTTACTATTCTCGTAGGATTGCCTATCCAAGCAAGGTGTTTAAGGCACTGGTGGTCTACTTGATGCTCAAAATTCATCCCTCCCATCTATTAAGGTTTCTCCACCATTGCTTCATACTCTTCCACTATCTGGAAATGGCATGATGCCACTAGGACTCCTTCTACTGCCGAGCATGTTGAGTTTTTGTGGGTTCTTTTATGCAGATATGTATTTTTCCTCACCTCTGAAAATCCAGCCATTTGAGTATCTTCCGTTGACGAAAGCATTTGCTCTCGGTCGACCACATGCATTAGGCGCCTTACTGTTGACCTTAGTTTACCAAGTTGAGTAAATACGTATCTGATGAGACTTACCATCACATTGGTGGTGCTTTATGGTTTGTATAGATGTGGTTGTTTGCATATTTTCCATCACTCTGCAAGGACCCAACCTCCTTCAAGACTTCTCAGTTTCATGCAAGACGCTCTCTACGCACCATGGCTTCTAATGATCTAACGCCCTTTTCTTAGGTTACTTGGTAGATCAACCACTCTTGCACTTGTTCTGAAACCCGATAATGTACACTTTTAGCTTGAATTAGACCTGGCTTCTCCTCAGCCATATTTGTAAGAATTTAAGAGTTCCATTGCCTTGCCGCATTTCACTTATGGTACTCATATATGGAGGTTGCTTTACCTTTCCACTTCATTGTATGCATTTTCTTCTGTGGGATTGCAACTTGCATAACTCCTTCGGTTAGACTCGTTATAGGTGTTCTTAGACTCTGATGTGAAGTCTTGAGTCTAGAATCCAATTACATAGCTTGATAAAAATTGAGGCTTCTATCCTATTGCTGAAAATGAAGAAAATCAGATGCTCTGCTGCTGCAATTACTGCAAGCAAAGGATTTTCTTTTATGATTTGAAACATGCATAACTCCTTCATTAGAACTTTCTGGATTTGGGTGTTCTTAGACTCTATGGAAAGCCCTTTGAGTCTAGAATCCACCCATATATATAGCTTGATAAAAATTGAGCTCCTATCCTATTGCTGAAAATGAAGAAAATCAATGGCCCTGCTGCTGCAATTACTGTAGTGTGCTGATTTATTCATGATTTGAAACATGCATAAATCCTTCATTATTTGGGTGTTCTTAGACTCTATGGAAAGCCCTTTGAGTCTAGAATCCACCCATATATATAGCTTGATAAAATTCGAGGTCATCCCATCCGGAAAATGCAGAAAATCAGTATTCTGCTAAGGTAAATTACTGCAGGTGCTTGATTTTGTCTATGATTTGAAACATGCATAACTCCTTCATTAGAATCTTTGGATTTGGGTGTTCTTAGACTCTATGGAAAGCCCTTGAGTCTAGAATCCACCCATATATAGCTTGGATAAAATTGAGGTCATATCCTATCCGAAAATGCAGAAATCAGTGGCCCTGCTGCTGCAATTACTGCAGTGTGCTGATTTTGTTCATGACGGAAACATGCATAACTCCTTCATTAGAATCTTGATTTGGGTGTTCTTAGACTCTATGGAAGCCCTTGAGTCTAGAATCCACCATATAGCTTGATAAAATTGAGGTCATATCCCCATCCGAAAATGCAGAAAAATCAGGGCCCTGCTGCTGCAATTACTGCAGTGCTGATTTTCTTCATGATTTGAAACATGCATAACTCCTTCATTAGAACTTGGATTTGGGTGTTCTTAGACTCTATGAAAAGCCCTCTTTAGTGTAGAATCCTTTCCATATATAGTTGGATAAAAAATTGAGGTAATATCCTATCCGAAAATGAAGAAAATCAGTGGCCCTGCTGCTGCAATTACGGCAGTGTGCTGATTTTCTTCATGATTTGAGACATGCATAACTCCTTCATAAGAACTTGGATTTGGGTGTTCTATGACTCTATGGAAAGCCCTTTGAGTCTAGAATCCACCCAAATATAGCTTGATAAAAATTGGAGGTCATATCCTATCCTAAAACAGGAAATAAAAACTAGTGGCCCTACCTGTTGCTGCAATTACTGCAGGTGCTGATTTTTTTTCATGATTTGAAAATGCATAACTCCTTCATATCTCTGGATTTGGGGTGTTCTATGACTCTATGGAAAGCCCTTTGAGTCTAGAATCCACCCAAATATAGCTTGGATAAAAATTGAGGTCATATCCTATCCTAAAATGAAGAAAAATCAGTGGCCCTACCTGCTGCTGCAATTACTGCAGTGTGCTGATTTTTTCATGATTTGAAAATGCATAACTCCTTCATAAGAATCTTGATTTGGGTGTTCTATGACTCTATGGAAAGCCCATTGAGTCTAGAATCCACCCAATATAGCACGAGAAAAATTGAGGTCATATCTCATCCTAAATGAAGAAAATCAGTGGTTCTACCTGCTGCTGCAATTACTGCAGTGTGCTGATTTTTTCATGATTTGGAAACATGCATAACTCCTTCCATAAGAACTTGATTTGGGGTGTTCTATGACTCTATGGAAAGCCCATTGAGCCCAGAATCCACCCAAATATAGCACGAGAAAAAATTGAGGTCATATCCTATCCTAAAATGAAGAAAATCAGTGGCTCCTACCTGGTTGCTGCAATTACTGCAGGTGTTGATTTTTTTCATGATTTGAAACATGCATAACTCCTTCATAAGAACTTGGATTTGGGTGTTCTATGACTCTATGGGAAAGCCCACTGAGTCTAGAATCCACCCAACATAAAGTACGAAAAATTGAGGTCATATCCTATCCTAAATGAAAAATCAGTGGCTCCTACCTGCTGCTGCAATTACTGCAGGTGCTGATTTTTTCATGATTTGAAACATGCATAACTCCTTCCATAAGAACTTCTGATTTGGGTATGTTCTATGACTTATGGAAAGCCCATTGAGCCTAGAATCCACCCAAATATAGCACGAGAAAAATTGAGGTCATATCCTTATCCTAAATGAAGAAAACTTCAGTGGTCTCACCTGCTGCTGCAATTACTGCAGTGTGCTGATTTTTTCATGATTTGAAACATGCATAACTCCTTCATAAGAACTTGGATTTGGGTTCTATGACTTCTATGGAAAGCCCACTGAGTTAGCTGTCTGACCATATGCTATTTAATAGCATTGGGTACCTATATATTTTGAAATTTAGGTTAGAGTACCAAGTGCAATTAACTACTTGAATGAAATTTATAGGAATATATGAGTTGATTACATGATATAGTATGAATTTATGAATGATATGGATATAATAACATGTGATAGGATTAAATTGAAGAAATCGCTTAACATATCTAAACTAGTTTATAAATACGTACTTCCAAATCGGGCGCATTCTCTTAGCAACGATTTGAAATGCATCATCGTAAACGACATAGTCATGCTTTCCGATGATATATAAGTTAGCCGTAGAATACATCCGTCCAAAGGTATTACAAACGGTTTGTATATTAATCGGATTGTCCCAAAGGGACAGCTGACAGCGATCTAATTAAATGATCATGGATGATCAATTGCATATATTATGTCATTTGCGTCTTCATTCGCTTGTTCTCCTGGGTAAGATTATTAGGATATATAAATAGTAATGCAATTTGCTAACCAAGTCGATTATGCATTATTTATATATCTTATTTAGTGTACTTGGAGAACCACGTCGAGGCTTAAATGCACATACATAATGAACATGCAATCGTGATCTTTTTTTTAACGTAACTTTTGTAAATGGATTAGGACCAAACCTATTGAAGAGAAAAGAACTGTTGGACGGGTGGAAGGGGAGGTGGAGGTGGAGGTGGATGTGTAGTAGGTTGCATATCACACGCAGAATATAACTTTATCTAATCCACAATGGATGGAGTTAATGAACATAAAAATAATCGAGGGACAATCGTGTTTGTTTACTAAATTGATTTTTTTTGTGACTAGTTATGGAAGACGATCGTGAATGGATGTATCGAGGGCTTAATAGTGAATGGAATGTTCTCAATGTGAATGGGGGATAAAGTTGATGAATTTGTTGCGTTCGCTCGAGACATCCCGAGTGTGTGAATGGTGGCACAAATCTATAAGGTGTCCTTGCACTTTTTAGTTAAATGTCGAATAAGAAGTTTTCAATGTCGAGACTGGTGGAAGGTGCATTTGTATAGAAATGGTTTTGTGCCGGATTACCATGTTCGATATACCACAGGAGAAGCAAGTCCACCCGAGGTGTTCAAGTTCGCACGGATGTCGCATGAAACCGATCGATGGTCTCGATAATATGAATCACACTACATACCATAGAATGGAGTTTGTGATGTCATGGGTCCCGACCAACCCTGGACGAGGAACCCACGTCAAGCAAGGAATTTCTAAGTGACATGATTCGAAATGAGACAAACTCAGATATTTAGGAAATTCTAAGCATACTCAACTATCTCGCAAACGTGAGGATGTTAGAAATAAAGTGCGCATAATGTGTGTTCAGCAGCATGGTTTGATGATATGTCTAATTTCATTCAAGAATCATGCTACAAGATAATCTGATGCCATTGGATTTACAAGACAAGAAGAAGTTGAGGGTCATTACCCAGATGTCATTCAATATCAGGTGAACAACTGTATGATATACTGGGTGATGACAAAGGACCTTAAACGCTTGTAAAAATGTGGTACTGATACAAGCAAAAAGGTTGGGGTTCTAGAAATAGATTGTATATAATGGGAAGTTGAAGGAAGCCGATAAGAAGATGCACTATTTTCCAATAACACCTAGACACCTAGGTTGCGAGTTGTATGCATCAGCAGCATTTAATGAAATGGGGTGGCATTGAGCATCATATGGACGGTAAGATGTGTCACCCTTCTGATGCCCTTGCTTGGAAACATTTTGATGGGTGTTTCCACGATTTTCATCACGAAGTTCAGGAAATGTTAAGTGCAGGTTTATTTGCGATGGTTTTCAGTAGTTTAGTGTCTGAATGACCCAATATTCTTTGTGGCACAATGGTGGTAACTGGCAAATATAACTTGCCTCGGACTTATGTATGAAGGAGGTATGTTTTTTGGAGTGTTAGTCTGGGACCTCTGAATCTGAAAAGGGGAAGATAGATGTTTTCTTGCGACCATTGATAGCGGAGTTGAAAATCACGTAGGGTGTTGGGGTTGAGCTTATGATATTTCCAAGCGATAGAAATTTTCAGATCTTGGCGCTGCCCTCATGTGGACCATAAATGACTTTCCAGACTATTCTATATGATGTACGGGTGAATCTTTCTTTGGTATGTTGGCATGTCCGCGTGTATGGAAGACTCGATGCTTTTAGATTAATTAAGAGGCGGGGAAAGCAGTCAAGTTCGACCATCGGAAGTTTTGCCCATGAATCCTCCGTATCGGCGTAACACCAAAGACTTCATTAAGAATAGAAGGTTACTAAACAATTCCCGGAGTGTTAGATACGGGGATGAAATTACGAAGGATTTGAATAACGGAGGTTGAGGAAGGTGATAGATGTCGATCTTTGAGGTTGTAGAATAGAAGTATATCTCTAAGACTTGTGGGTGAATGAAGAAGTATTTTAAAGGATTTGCCCTCTTGGCGTGAACACTTGCTCGGGCACAATCTTGATGTATATATCGAGAAGAATGTGTTTGACAATATTTTTCAATACGTGTTTAACATTCCGGGGGAAAACTAGGACACGTACAAGTCAAGAGATGAGTTGAATAAATATTTAGCCGTCGTCTCAATTTGCACGGAATCTTGTCACCAATAAATACCCTAATGTACTGTTTTGTTGAATAAATCACGGAAGAAGGATGTGTTGGAGTGGGTAAAAGCGAGATTTCGGATGATTTATGCTTCTAATGCAGGGAGATGTGTGGATGCGAAAAAACTTAAGATGTTTGGTATGAAGGTCATGATTCCTCATGTAATTATGCAAAGGTTGTTACCAATCGCTCTTTTGAGAATTCACATGGAAAATAGAATGTGGGGCCAGATCGCTGAGATTCATATTCTTCAATAGTGGCTTCTTCATCTTTGGTAGTGAGGAGTTGAGGAATGCGGATGAACAAATTCACATTGTCTTATACAATCTTGAGAAGATCTTCCCTCGAGTTTTTGACTCAGTGAACATCTTCCAGTTACACTTGGCTTGACTAGGATTCTTTAGTCCAGTCCATTATCGTTGGATGTATCCTCGAGAAAGGTAATAATTCACTCAACCAATTCTTTTCCTATATATATATACACACACACATATGACATAATATTCAATAATCTTCTTGTAGATACTTGAGAAAATAAAAACAAATCATGAACAAGGCTCGGGTAGAGGTTACATATCAATTGGGTATATTATGGATGAAATTTGCCAAGTCGCATCATTCTATTTCAAGAAGGAGATCCAACTCTTCCGCCAAGGACAAGCGGAATGAGGTTTATCTTGATGACATTGTGGATGATGTTTGAAATTTACAAGCCTCGGGTAAAGCAATCGGTGCCGAGAGACGGTATCTAGCAGACAATGAATATCTACTGCAGCTCATCTATATGTCTAATGAATTGTCGAGAGTTCAACCATTCATAAAGTAAGTAGTTGCTAAAGTCAAATGAGATATATTTAGCATATTTAATTTTACTATTTCCTCTCGATGTATCCATTTTCTCTAATTTCTCATTTCTATTTTTAAAATTGTATTAGATTCTGAAAAATAAGCAGTTTCCAAACTTGAATGTGAAATTTGTCAATGCCTTGGCGGAGCAAGAATTTTCCATCGTGGTTTGAAAATACGTATGTTTACTAAACATAAGAAAATCACAAAACAATTGCCTTAATGTTACGATACAAATTTTATAATTGTAATCTCAATAATACATTGATTTCAGATTACAGGTTCATAATCGTGCAAATAAAATTTCCAATCATTATCTTCGAACTATAGCACGAGGTCCCCTAAGAGAGGTTAGAACTTACACCGGTTACTGTGTGAATGGTTTTAAATTTCACAGCTGAATCGTATGGGAGTTCATAGGAATGGCCAGATCATCTGGGGGTATGCATTAAAGGATAAGTATACAATGGCTGAATCGACTATTACGGGACTACGGTGAAGTGATCGAGTTATTAGAATTTGAAGCCCTCCCGGTTAAAGGCATGTTATTCAAATGTGAGATGGTTCGACCCGACACCACATGTCGAGTATGGTTGTCCATCCTCGATATAAACTTGTCGATGTACGCACGATAAAAAACGATTCAACAAGTACTTGAACCTTTTGTCTTAGCGGTACAAGCATCACGAGTTTTATTATTGTGAATATCGGGTCGGACGGTCTAGAATGGATTGGAAAGCTGTGGTAAAGATCAAAGCTAGGGCTCAAATTGACATCCCGCATCGCAGTAATGATGTCATAGAACCGACTTTTTCAAAATGTGACAATGATGTTATAATCGAAGCCGTGGTGGGGGACGGAAGGCGTCCTTTTAGTTGCATCTTGAGATGGATACAGGTAGGGATGTAGATGTTCATGAACATTTAATTGATAATGAGAAGAAGCAGTGATGAAGAGGAGTTTGAAAATGATGTTACTACATGCGAAGAAGAGAGCGAAGACAGTTTAGATGATTCGATGAGAATGAAGTAGTTAGTGAGTTTTAGTTATTTCAATGCGTTAATCATGTTTGTTTATTTTCATTGCCTTATGTATTTACTTGATGCTTACTAATGATAATGTGTTGTTTATTATTTTAACGAGGATATGGCACGTGAATGAGGTAGAGGCAACACGTTGCCGGTCGTCCCTGAAGTTACAGTAGAACCTTGATGCCTCGGGTATGCCGATCTGTTGGGGGTCGGTGGATGAGACCCACGGTGACGAAGGAGATTGTGAATGTACGCTGACATCGGGATCGATGGTGATCCACATCGTGGTCTGAGATTGTGATGAATGATCAAGAGACATGGGAGGGAGATGATGGAGATGTTGGAGAGGCTTCCTCAGAGCACCCTACAGATGAGACTCTCCCTATTGCTCAGTTTGAGCCGACAATTGATCATCCGTAAGATATGAAACTTAACTAATGATTTATCCATTTCTTAATTTATTTCTTACTTGCTATGAAATTTTGGAGTTCTGGGGCCGAAGTTGAGCCGTACGGTCAATTTCTAGGGTTAGAGGACAATTTTCAAAAAGTCCTTAAAACCTCATGGACATAATTGGAAGTCAGCGACGGATAGAACCCGATTGATGATTTGGAAGAATTTAAGGTATATATTACTACTTAACATTTTTACATCAATTATTTATTCTTTGTTCCTTTGATGAAATATGTTTAAATTACAATTGCAGAAAGTTTATAGGTGGACCTGATCCGAGAGGCGGTCGAGGTGTTCTACAAACATCTTGCCGGTCGGTGCTAAAAAGACAACGTATGCGAGGTCAAGATAAATGGTTGAAGAAGAAGAGCAAGATTTAGTGTCCCCGATCATGTTTTCCGGGAGTGGCGGAGAAGATGGGAAGATCCTGATTATAGGAAGAGGTGTGAGAAACAGAGCGGCAATCGTCGCTCAGAGCGGGCTGGAGAGGGTAGTGGCATGTCTACACACACTTGTGGATCTCGCTCTATGCGTGAGCACGAACGAGCATTGGTATGATTTCTAATTTACACTTCTTATGTTTATTACTTTGCAGATTGTGTTCAATATGCCTATTTTCATTTCTCGGAAAGTTTTTTCCTTTTGAATTAACGTATGTATTGTTTGTAATTAAAGACACGAGGAGGGTAAGAAGCCACGGTGCTCACCGGCTTATTCGGATACGCACCGCGAAGGGGCATGATGATCAGACTTTGTTGATCGGAGATCTCGTCTGCGACAAATGTAAGTTTCTTTAAAACAAAATTACTTTTTTTTTTTTTGAAGATAAATTAAATACTTATTTTTACTCATTTTTATCGTATGTGGGACCGATGTGGTTGGTGTGAAATGTTGGATTCCCGACGGACATGTAAAATATAATGAAAGATTTTTCTTTTTTTTTTTTTGAATCAATTAAAATGCCCCATTTTACATGTTTGATGAACAAGATATGAGGAAATATTCATTTCTTTGCACATTTCCAGCGTATTCGGTAAAGATGGCCGCTGTTTACACATACTTTCTGGGTGTTCTCTTACATATACGTGAACTAAGTGCCTACTAAGCAACTACATTCATACATTCGTACACATGCATTTACTAAACTTGATTTCTATTCTTACAAATTGTGATTGACCGAATTGTTTGCACAATAACATGATAGTTATTTTCCTCTATAAATCATTTCATTACAGCGGATTGGAGTTTTGGTGTCCACTTATCGTTTCGTTGACTGATTACCATTGTGGATCATCGCAAGACTTATATCCCCATCTGGATTGACCGGCACGCTTTCTGCTCGCGTCTGTTGTATTACTAATGGCGCGCCCTTTTTACAAGGTAAATGGCGCGCGATCGCGCTTTGCGATGCCGACTGCGCGAAATCCGCCGATTATCTTTCGTAACGCGTTTTTCGCTCGGTTGATAGTTCCCGTTTTCCTTGACTTGACATGAAATTTGCCCTTTTTCTGTGTCGGCGAGCTGTTTCATCGGGCTGAACATAACAACGCGACCTGATCGACATAACGCTCACGGATGGCGCCACTGACGATTTGCCAATCATCCGCTTTGTTTTGCGTAAGTAACTGCCGACGGAAGAAGATCAAACGCTACCATCGGTCACGACGATGATCTTTTAATTGATCCGTTACTCGATCACGGGTACTCTTTGATGACGTGCAGTTGATTAACGTTGTATGTTGCCAACGTTTAAACAATCCGCGCTTCGAGATGGTTCGTTATTTTTTGACTTTGTTATTCAATACTGGTTCGACTCACTCATTAGCGTGTAATGTGGGTTCTTCGGCTTTCATCATTCAACGGAAAGGTGTTTTATTTCATTCGGGGATCTTTGTTAAATACTGTTTGGACATGGGCATCAATGATTATCTTGATGCTGCATCAATCGTTATTAACGTGCATTCAAAGCTTCGGCACGAAACATCAGTAAATGCTGACTTTTCTCCTCATAACTGACATTTTGTTTCCTCCTTGTATTTGAAGAAGGGGAAAGAAGAAGAGAGAAAGAAGAAAGAGAAAGAGAAAGAGGAAGCCGTGTAAGTGACATATCAGATAGTTGAAGGACTATAGTGTTTCTGCTGAAATAGACCTGACAGTTAAGCTATTGCAAGACTCTATAATTATCTTTGATCATCACAACTTTTATCATAAAAAGCAAATCTGTATTAAAAATAAAACTCTTTTTATTTAATTAATATAGTTTCAATTTAGGATTATGGACTTTAGTTTGGGACTATGGTTTTATATTTAAAGTTTTATGTTTATAGTTTGAGTTTTTTAGTGGTTTTAGGGTTTTAGGGTATTTGGGTTTTATGGTATTTGGGTATTTGGTACTTAGGGTTTTAGGGCTTTAAGGGCCTTTCGTTTTCTGGTTTTAAGGTTTTAGGGTTTTAGGGTTTAAGGTTTTAGGGTTTTAGGGTTTTAGGGTTTTAGGGTTTTAGATTTTTAGGGTTTTATGGTTTTATGGTTTTTGGGTTTTAGGGTTTTAGGGTTTTTGTGTTTTTGGGTTCTAGGGCTTTATGGTTTCAAGATTTCAGGGTAATAGAGTTATAGGGTTATAGGGTTTTAGGGTTTTAGGGGTTTTGGGTTCTACTCTAACGCTAACAAGAAGTCCTTTTATGGCAATTTGTGATCAACAATAGCTCAATAAATCCTAATCTTCCATTTGGTTACCAAGAAAATCCGAGTCTTTATTTATCGTAGTCTAAGCGCCAACATAACAAGGTAGTGTGTGCTACTTTGAATAGCCTTGGCATGTCAATCAAATCTGTATCAAATGCAACCTAATTGTGAAACTGAAGCAATGACCTTAATACGTAAATGAAATAAATAATTTAGTCGTTTAAATCTTTATAGCAAAGTCTTATCTTCACACCCCACCCCATTAAGCGGCGAAGAATTGCAAATAATTGATGGTAAAAGGGCGACTTTTTTTAAATTAAATCTTCACTTAGAAGTTACATGTCACTTAACTACCTTACGACTACTATTGTTGGTCACACCGCAGCCTAATTTTAGTACTATAGAACTTGAAAAAAAAAAATTCAAATTTATGTTTTATTACTCAAGCTAACTCAATCCAACCAAACACTTTCATTTTGGTATAAATAATTCACATCATGGTTTGTGGCAATTCTTGTCTCATGTGGTAAATCATTTAAAATCTTTAACTAGTGAAAGACCAAAGTAGTAGAACTCCAAGATTGGTGAAATGGAGGTTGGAGATATGAACTTCTTTGTCAAGTGATAGCGAAAATAATCTATCACGTATTTGAACAATCTATCTATGCATATAAACAATCTATGCACATGAAAGCGAGAGAGAAGAAGATAATCTAGGCATATTCGAGATGTATTTTCAAATTTGAAGCTTCTGCTCTTATTAAGAGTTTTAAAAATAGATTCTTTATTGGTTTACGATCCTAGCTATTAATTTGTAAACGGCACAATTGACCATTGTGCCTAGTTTTATCTTGGAAAGTTTGGCTATAATATATTTTATAGCGTAAGAGATTATGGCTTTATCATTTATTTTCTTTTTATGAAAAAACTAGGGAATTCCATACAAATGTTTACCCATTGACTGGAAAAGTGAAGGCATTATTCCTTCCTTCTGTTGGGAACATCTCCCTTCTATTATTATTACCTTCTTTCGTCTGAGTACACCAAAGTGAATGGAGACTTAAATTCTAGTTAAGAAAGGCTAAAACTATTCCCTAGTGAGAGTAAGAGGATGGTGTGTCTTTCCAAATATTTAACTAAAGTTTGAAGAATCTTTAATATACACACCACGCACAATAATCAAAGCTCTAAAACAAAGTTGCGTGCAAAGCTAAACCAAGCAAAACAAACCAAACTCAGGGTAGTTGTCTTCCGTGCATGTACTTGGTTTTATTGAGTTTCAGGCTAGAACTCACCCGCAAAGATCATTCATTGTACTTCCATGGTATTGGAGTTGATGGTCGTATTCTTATTGTAATGCTGATTGAGATGCATTTGTCCTAGATTAGGTTTAACCTTGCTCGATTAGGACTAGTGCAATTTATACTATGTCTGAGCAAACTCTAGGAAAAATAAATTAAATCAATACCTTATATCTAAATTTTTCACATATCAACCAAAAACCATCCTACCCATTTGCCTTCCTTCTCCATTTATCATCCACCAACCCGGTAAACACAAAACCCATAATTTTCTCTCTTTTTGTTTCTTCCCCCAATGTTCTCAACATGACGAACGAAACTTCAGAAACACGAAAATGAAACAATCAATAAGACAAGTAAAATTAAAACACAAATCAAAGAACACAAAATAACAACATTAAACTCTAGTTCCTACAAACAAAAAAAAAAAACAGAAACAACCGGACCACAATAAAAAGAAACCAAATAAACCTGATTGAATCAAATAACTACTTGAAAACGAATAAATAGATGGCCAAGATCAGAATATACCTGATTGAAATAAAGCGAGAAACGGGGTGATTCGGACGAATGGCCTTGGCGGAGGAGGCCACGAGCGGAGAAGGGAAGTAGACAAGCGACGTGGCCCGGGAGGAAGAGGAAAATAGGAAAAAAAAAGCCCTAGCGTGATTTTTATGCAGCCAATTGCCACTGTCCATGATAGCGGCAAATGAAAATTTCACTAACAACAATGCCACTGTTGTAGTTAGCGGCAATTCAAGCAATTTCAATTGCCGCTGTTTCAAACAGTGGTAGATCCGACAACCAATTTGCCGCTGTCATAGACAACGACATTGAGCATTACTTAGGTTAATAGTTTGCCTTGCAAACTAATAATATTTTATTTCAAACGCACTCATTCAGTCCAAAACTCCTCAAATCGGTAACTTCATAACAAGTGTGAAACGAATTATACTAGCTTCAAACCAAATTACTAAAAATAGATAAGGATCATTATTAACAGATATAGAGGAGAAAAAATGAACAAAATCGAATAAAGTTTAACATATACTCTTATTATTTATAACCCAAATCATCATATAACACCAAACTAACAAAAAGAGGGAGGCAAAAGAGAATATATTGATTGGAATATAGATGAAACAAAGTACAAACTCACCTAAAACTGCTTCCTTTCTTCGGGTGTCCATTTCCCAAAATCCTTCCTGCAAAGCTCAAAGTGGCACCATGACTCTCTAGAGACTGATGGACCTGAAATTAGTGAGGAGCATTTTATATATCGAATGTTAAGCTAACAACTGAAAATATCATTAAACATTGAGGACATAGTTTCAGGAGCACCTTTTCTTTCTTGGTTTTTCAGAGTTCACTTTTTGCAAATATTAAAAACTTTTGAAAAAAAATTCAGTTACCAAACAAGGATAAAAATTTTGGAAAAAAAATAGGATATGCTTTGGTTAATTTATATAGGAAAAAATTTTGAGAAAAAAAGATAATACAGAGAAAGAGATTGAACTCTTCAAATCAGGCTCTTCCTAGAAAAACAAAGAGCTTTTACTCTTTTCTTCAATTATGATTTATACATGTTTATCTTTTTATATCATTTAAGATAAAAAAATTGATCTCTTTATTAAATGATTGTTGTGGAGATTGGCCTTGTGACTCTATTGAAATAACTCTGACTGGCCTTTTTAATTAACATCATTACCTAACACTTTGTTCATAAAAATCAGTTCTTTGCATACTCTTTCAATTTACAATCATCTGTTAGATAGCGCCATGGATACTTCCACATCTAATATTAAGTATTATAGATTGATTATCTTTAGTATGGATGGGGTTTGATTTTAGAGAGCTTCTATGTCAGCATCAAAGTAATCTTTCATTGTGCTATTGTATTAGATGATTGCATCATTCCACTTCTCTAATAGATTAGATTCCGTGTTGCCGCGAGATTAGGATTCACCTTACTAGATAGGCTCTTGGTCATAATATTTGTGGAAGATGGTAGCGTAGACTCATACTTTTCATTTCCATCAAGGGCAGTGCACTATTACACTCTAGACATTGTTATTCTTCTAGGCTTACCAATGGGTGGATAGTTATCGTTGGTGGCACATATATGAATTGGAGACTTCTTCGTCATGATTTACTTAAAGTCATTCCTAGAGATAGAGAAATAGATGGTTAGCGACTTCACCTTACTTGGTTGTGGAAGAAATTCCTTACCTTAGCACTAGATGTTCATCAGGAGCTAGAGTTACATTATTGTATGGCCTATGTATTACAACTCATTGGTGGATTCTTTTTGTAGAATAAGTTTAATAGTAAAAATCCATTTGATGTTTTGTCATTTTGAAGTATTTTCAAGCTACAAGTACCTAAAGTTGGAACAATCCTTGATTAGCTCATCTACAAAAAGAGATGTTTTGGGCTTCTCCATATCAACACACATGATGTATCATGCTTAGTCATAACACTATAATTATGGGTATGAAATATGTTCTCATTAATTGCACCTCAATGATTATATTCATGACCATACATACACACAAAGATCTACATAAAGTATTTATACTAATTTTAATTATTTTTATATCTTATAGTTGAAGAGATGAATTCTACACCATATCGACTTCCCACTGCGTATTTCAAAGTGATATAGGTATTAGTTGGGTCAACTCATGTGAAATAAGGTGAAATTATATACAATAAACTTTTATGCCAAATTGTTAGTTATTATTGTTTTAATAGTTTCCCATCACTTTTGATCATCTTTTAATATAGATTGGCCATGACAACCATACACATGATATCATGAGTAGATTCCCTGAAAATTGTTCTACTATTGATATATGTCTTACCATCGATCTCTCCTTTTATATGTTTTCACCAATGTAGATTAACATAGAGGCCAAGTATTGACTGTTTGGAATGCATCAAGGGATTCTTGAGTCTTGTGATATAAAAGGCTATCTTACATTAGTATGATATTAGGGATGACTAGATGATGATTGGACGGATCAACATCAAGGGCTATATTCTAAGATTGAAATCCCGAAGTGACCATATTGCAATTGCTAGAAATTGAAGCATTTTCCAAACAAGTTACATATTGTGACCAATGTATCGTTTGGTATTTTTTTAATAACATATCTATTTGTATCCTTTTGGATGATTTCATCACATATTAGTAATAAAAACAATTACTTTATTTAGAAACTTCTTATTTAATTTTAATAAATATTTAACTATTATTCTTTCTATGTACATAATAGCACCTATAGTAAACATACCAGCTACTTTATCAAATGATTGTATGTTGTCAATTATGCACACTTCTTCTCTAGCAGCTATGCATAAGATGAATGGAGCTTGAGGATCCTTCAATATGCTAAAACATAGCCTCCTCAAGGTAGGAGGGAATGTAAGAGGAAAGGGAGGGTAAAAATAAGGAGAGCGAGGGTACAAATGCGAGGTAGCACCTTTCAAGGGGGTTGTGTGTTGTTATATCATCATCATCATATACATCTCTTGCACTTATATCTCATCAATGTATAAGCATGAAGCCACAACCTCAATCAGAGCCTTCATTCTTTGACAGGGGGAAGTGGAGGAGGGTTGTGATGGTGACGCAACCACATGTCAGTTCACCATCTTAAGATGAGTCTAATATACTTACTGAAGTACCTTCGGGTGCATATACATCTTTAGGGTTACCATTCAACATTGAAGAGTCAGAGCCATCCACTCCACTACTGATATACCTTTGATTTCATCATCCCTATAACTGTCAGATTGAGGACGAAGGTCCTCTTGATCCATTACAGGTGTAAGAGCATTGATAGACAACCACAACAAAAGAATAAGGTTCTTTCATGTGTTACATTTTAACGGTTTTATATATTATCTTGTATATATAAGGTATTTTGGATATAATTACTAGTTAGATCTATTCTAGAAATTATCATATATGACATGTATTATTGTATCTAATTTTTGACATTATTATAGATGAGCTTATTTTACAAATGTAGTTAGTAGTATATATGTTTTTAGGTTGCTAAGCCAATAGAATTGATATCTTCTGTTTCTGGGGGTAATTTATTGATACTACAACAATGGAAAATAAAATGATGTCTAGAAGACACTTTTGTTACCGATATCTATGGGTTAAAAACAAAGAAAACTATTGATGCATTTAGGTAATTTCAATGCCTAAACTAAAGTAGTTTAAAGAAATATTTTATACCGATCAAAGTCATGTCTTAAAAAATATGATTTTTTATAGAAAACCCTAGCCGCACTTCTTTCTTTGATCATATATAAAAATATGATCAAAGTCATGCCTATTTTCTTCTAGCAAGGAGGGGCGATGTTTTGGCCATTCTTGGCATGAAATGTGACCCTTGAATTTTTTTTATTTAATTTTCTTGTTTAATAAAGTGGTTCTTCCACGAAGATTTAGGTTTTATTTTGTTTTTTGTGTTGTTGTCGTTTTATCGACGTTTGATTTGTCGTCGTTTTATCGACATTTGGTTTGTCGTCGTTTTATCGACTTGGTGCTGTTCGTCATTTTGTTGCGGCGTTTTATCTGCGTGAAAGCCCGATTGAACAACTAAAATGATTTGAAATCAGTTGAAGATATCAAATTATAATAGTGATCGGTATGTTAGAAGAACTGGAATTGTAAATTGTTCTAGTCACTATTTTATCGTTTGCTTAGACTTTATGCCGATTTATTATGTTATTAACCTGGATATTGTTTCATCATATATGGTTTTTAGCTATTTGTATCTTGGATCTATCAATTTATTGCAAGTTTGAATCAATAATATTATTTTTTCTTTTTAAAAAAATATGATTTTATTATTGTACGGTAAAGTCATGTTGAAGATATAGCAGCTTTATTGTACATACCATTATCTTCAAGAAATGATTTCATTATATTACCTTCGTCGTTTTTGAACCTGACTTCATTATTTTATATTGACATTAGAATCTTGAACATACAATGTCATTTATTTTGCTTTGAGACTCATTTGTCTTTGCAAGACATAATTTCATTATTTTATATTGAAACTGTATCTTTAAAATATTACTTTATTATTTTACATTATCTCGAACAAAGAACTTCATTATTTTTATATTTAAATCATGTTTTAAACACATAACTTCATTATTTTATCTAAAATCATATTTTGAACATGCGACCTTATTATTTTACATTACAAATCCCGTTCTTGAACATACCACTCCATTATTATTTTACCAAAATTGTGTTTGATCAATACAAGACTTAACTATTTCTATATTGAAATTATATTCTAAACGTATGATTCCATAAATTTTTTTTTTTTAAATTGAAATCTTAAACACACAATGATGTGAGTGAGCCCAAAGTCCCACAATGCTCTATATCGGTTAGGAATGGGTTTTAGGGGAAAAACCCAAAAACAAAACCATGAGGGCTTAGGCCAAAAGTTGACAATATAATACCAATGTAGGGGCGGTGGGTATATATAGGCCCCATTCTTTATAAATCAAATAAACCAACTCTTACTTTGACTTGAAAAACAAGACTTTCTAATTTAAATAAAACAACTCCTAAAAATAAATATTTTTAAAAAGAATAGCAACTTCTAAAAAATCTTTCTAAATGGAAATAACAACTCCTATTTGAATAGGAAAACAAACTTTATAAATTAAATAAAGCAGCTACTATTTTGACTTGGAAAACAAATCTTTCTAAAATAAAAGAACTTCAAATCAAAATAGTAACAAGTCTCAAAATGCTTGGAAATAGAAATATATTTGGTGTTTCCAAGGTTTCACAAACCCTCGAATTTGAATTTTCTATAATTAAAGTTGAATTCCCAAGGGTTATTGTAGAAGCTGCCATCAACTTTTGAACTTCATGGTGACTCAATTCACTCAAAAGGAAGCAGTTTGACTTGGACCCTTCTTCAAAAGTTAGGTTAGCCCAAATCAAGCTTCCTTCTGAGTCCATTGAAAGCCTCTGAAGCTTTTGGCCCATACTCTTGTGATTGGCCCAGATCGACGTTGAATCGGATCTTGTGTTTGATTCTCATCACTGGGTCAAATAAGGGGAAAAAGTTATGAGAGAGAGATGAGCTTGTAAAGACTATATGAGGTATGTATAGATGTGAGGAAAAATGGAGATATCTGGTGGAGCGAGAGATTTTGCGGTTTCAGGGTATGAATACAAGGAATGAGGAAACATGAGATGTTACGGGAACTCTATTGTATGTTGTTCTACCTTCATAATATTTTATATCGTATAGTGAAAAAATTATTTCTTATTTGTGGATATAGGCATGGTTGACCGAACCACGTTAAAATCTCGTGCATCTTTATGTAAGTTATTTTTGTGACACCCCAAATCCAGGGATCACGTTGACCGGTAGTCAACTCATGGAAATACATTGAGATATCGTGTATATCAGGCCCACCCACACTGTCTAATCCATTAGTGGGATCTATCTCCTAGAGTAATCACATGCAATGCCCTGAGCCTGGAAATACTGTGAAGCTCGTGTGTCTAAATACCTGTTGTCGATCCCATTTTGGATCCATTTATTCACATTCAATAAACATACATGTTATTTTCCAAAACACATTTCTATGAGGTTTAATTACAACCTCATATGAAAGTATATTACAAAAAGTGTTTGTCGATACTTTTACAAAAATATTACAAAGCCACAATTCAACTTTCTTCTGATTACGGCTCCCAATGAGAACCCCGTCCTTTGGTGTATACCTTGCACCTGAAATGTTTTCCCATAAAGGGTGAGCCACGCCCAATAGAGAGACTCCTACAGAGGCTATTACCCCTAAATGCACATGCAATGTTCACTTGGACACATTCACATATATATCAACATTCCAATAGAATGATGTATCTCTTAAATGGAATCTTTACGTAAAGCACAGAAAAATTCAATTTTGAAAAGTAAAGGTAATTTCGAATTTAGAAAATCGGAATTTTCTAGATCTGGATGTGAAACAGACCGCCCGTGGAATCGTCACACGAGGGAAATCCTAGTTACCCGATGAATTTCATGGTCGAGATAGTCGATTTCATTAACAAGTGACACATGACACTTGGTTGGATGGCTCACATTGAGCCATGTGTCAAATGGAGAGAGAAGTCGAACAAAATTCTAAGTGGGACCCATGTGGGACATGTGTCACCACTTAAGAGGAAGGAAATTTAAAGATATGGATAAGTGGATAAGGTGTAATCAAAGAGAGCCAATAAGATAGTGACATGTGGCAAGAGAGGACAATCCCACTTGAATGGTTTGACCAAATTCAATGGGAGGAAGAGAAAGTGGGAGAGAGAAAAAAAAAGAAGAGAGGGAAAAAGAGAGAAGAAGAAGGAGGAAGAGAAACACTTCATCTGCCAGATTTCTCGCGTCGGACCATTGGTTCGGGTTGGAACAAGAGGCAAAGTTGGTCCACACATCGAGAGCTACGCGTGGGTACCAAAATCAGTGGGTTTCGTCAAGCTCCGAGAGGTAGGGGTTTTCTTCTACTTGGTTTAATTCCTGTTTAAGAGCCATTCAAATGGTTGAGATTGTTGGAAATTTGAAATGGCGTGCATTTAAGTCCAGATTCAGGACTAAATGCTGGATTTTAGGATTTGTTTGAGCTGACCGAAATTGAATTCGAGACTTTTTTCGGATAGTCAGAGTATTGAGATTTATGGTTGTTTTGGCGGTCCCAGTGAAAATTTTAGGCTGTTTTGGGCGATCGGGTACGACTTTGAATGATTATTGGTCCATGTGTGTTGTGTTTGTGTTATTGCTAAAATGAATAACATATTGGTTGTGTGAAAATCGTGTTGTGATATGCTCAATTAATGTATTAACATGGATTTGCTTGATGATGTAGTTATATTGTAGAAAAATATCGTGTCATGAATCATGAATGTTGTATACATGAAATGGCATAATTACATTCATATAGACGGTCCGCCGGCGTCGAGTCAGATTGATTGCATGAATCTTTATTATTCACCATTTTTTGGTAGATGTAGTGAAGTCGGAAATGGGACAAAGTCAAGCGAGACTACGATGGTGTAAAATAATAATAATATTTAAACCCGTGTGTTTGAGTGAAGCAAGATGGGGTAGATCCCCCCACAGGGTGAAAGACCCAAATTTTATTCTTGGTTAGACATATGTATCTAGTGATGAAAGTTCACGAAAGTGTCAGAAGGCCTGCGAAGCCTGTGGTGAGACCCCAGAAATTCGCGACCCAAATAAACACACGGGAGTTGATAAATTAAGATGAATATTGGAGGATTGTCCAATAGTTTGAGTCATTGGGTGAGACATCAATGACTGGTTTTCATACTTGGCATTGCAAGTGTGAGGGAGTTGGTTGGGACTCGGGTTGGGGGCATGAGGAGTCCCATCTCATGCATGACACGTAATATTCAATATAGGATTGCATTATTCATATGGAATGTGATTGGATGTTTTCATGGTTGCCATTGCATGTGCATTTTAGGTGGGGAGTAACTCTTGTAGGGAAATTCATCTACTGGGCATTGCTCACCCCGTCGTGGGAAAAATATTTTCAAGCACTGGAGGAGTTCTTCGAATTGATCGACCCGCATAAGA
This sequence comes from Tetrastigma voinierianum, assembly GCA_016808115.1. Classification (NCBI taxonomy): domain Eukaryota; kingdom Viridiplantae; phylum Streptophyta; class Magnoliopsida; order Vitales; family Vitaceae; genus Tetrastigma; species Tetrastigma voinierianum. The sequence goes on from JAEQBH010007094.1 coordinate 393,113, forward strand.
CCTTAAGTTGTGAAGAAAAGCCATATTAGCTTTGTTTGTAATTTAGCAAATTTGGGTAGAAAACCCAGTTTACGTATATGTAAGAAGAAAAAAAGTTGTGATACCTCATTTTGAATGATGAATACATTTTGGCGATTTTCAGTTTCATGTTGTCTTTGTAATAAAAAGGCTAATATATGTGAATTTAGTGCTTGGAAAGAAAGAAAAAAAGGGAAAGCGGAGGTGTAGAGGACTGAATGAGCTCTTTGCCCATTTTAAAGTCTCTGTCGCGTGGAGAATCTTGACTCCCCAATGTGCGACGTGGTTTCTCATGTCGCGATGGATGCAAACAAGACCCATGACGATGCGGGAGCCTGCGTGAGCATCTCTTGTGTACTTGTGGGCATCACGAGCAACGAGCATGCTGTACTTGGCCCCGGGATACGTGAGCCTTACGTGGCTGCGTGTTCGCGACAAGGATCTGGAGTAATGCGGCGATATCATTCCTAGAGGCATGATGGGTGGTTTGGGTTACGACATAGGCCTTCTCTGTCGTGACAAAGACTTTTCGGTCCTGTGTCGCCACAGGAATTTAGTGTCGCAATTGGGCCAGGTTTGGGTTACGACAAAGGTCTCCTTATGTCGTGATAGAGTTTTCCCAGGGGTGGGACATTCTTGTCGTGACAGAAGACTTTATGTCGTGACAGAAATTCTAAGGGTGGTGTTGCGACAGAATGTTTTTTTCTGTTGCGACCCAAGGGGTAGGCTTGTGCCTTGTGACGAGTGGCCCCAGACGCGCCACGATAGGCCTAGAATTTATCGGTAGCGTGAGACTTCTCAAGGCTTTCTATGGCGACAGAGAATCCCGGAATATGGGATTTCCCATGTCGCGACATAAAGCTTATGTCGCGATAGTGCACAACCGAGGTGTGCGACGAGGCGCGAGGGCGCGAACTAAGCATGACCGCGTGTCTTCTGCGGCCCGAGCGACAGAGGCTGGCGCGACGGGCGGCGACCTTGAGGGTGCGATAAGCGCAACAAAGCTGTCCAGTAGCTCACTGCACTATGTTGTGCACTATTTGAGCTATTGTTCTTTGGTATTGTTCATGGGCACTATTCATGGACACTGTTCACATGGGTTTTACAAATCCCGGTTTTACCCCGATCTAGTAGGACCCAAAAAAAAAAAAAAAAAAAAAAATGACCCCCGGAAATTTGGGGTGTCACAACTACATGCCATGCCCTGAAATGAGATGAAACTCACTCAATGCATGAAAAACTTGAGTCATCACAGAATCCCATCACACAATGCATAGCCAATGTGTGATAACATCCATGTTAGTGAATTTCATCAATGATCCTTTGAAACAAAATCAAGTTTTTAGAAATCAAAACTTATTGGATGTTTTACCTCCAAGGATCATTTATTAACAAAACATGTGTCTTTTATGGGTATGCGAATTTTCGGGGTTTCACAGCCGGCTTCGCACGCCTTCCTACACTTTCACAGGCTTTCACCGTTGGACACATATGTATAACCAAAAATACCGGGTCATTCAGCGAAATTATCTATACTGCTACGCGACATAGGGTTTCATACTCTGCGAAAAGTGGAACTCAGTAGAAATTCATTCAATGCTCGAGCCTCATCAACCACCAAGGATGGTGTGTGTGATGGCACCATGCACTTACACCCATGAATGCGATGCCTTAGTGCATATGCAATGCATTATGCCATTGCATGTCAATTCCCTGTCACATATGTAATGCATGCCATATGAACAACTTATCATATATCATGGACAATTATATCGAAAGCAGATGATTTCCAACATTTAATCTCAATGTCAATATATTAGAACTCATATATCAACATTCAATAAATAACTATCACCAAGTAAGTCAATCAAAAGCAAGCAAAGACAACTTGGTTCTAAAGACCAATTATGGCATGAGAGATGCCTAAAGCGATCCATACATCACGCTGCCATCACAGGCCACACTTCCGGTCCCACACGACCATAAGACAGTCCTGAACCTCAGTCCATAATTCCAGTCCCAAGATCCGTATTGAAATTAATCAAAAAATTAGGACACAATAAATAAATAGCCAAATTGTGGCAGTCCTAGGAAATGGACCATAGCTTGGGCTATAAAGGTCCGGTTTGGGTGATTCAAAGCCTATCAAGTTCAACGATCTGTTTGCAATTTACATGGAGGATCAGGAATTAAAGATTCCATCGAGTTCCCACCTTAAAATCAGTCCTAAAATCACATTTAGTGTGCTTAGGATCAAAATATGGTAGTATTTCCATATTTGAGAATTAAACAACGTACCCAAGTAGACACAACCTGACCCTTAGGGTGGAAAATAAACCAAAGTAGGAAGAATCCCTACCTCTTTGGAGCTTCGCTGAAACCTCCTTCTTTCGGTACCCACGCGTAACTTGCGTCGCATAGACAAACTTTGGCTTTTGGTCCGACGAATTCTGATCGTCGGGCCCTTGTGTCGGAGAAAACCCCCTTCCTTTCCATCGCTTTCCTTCCTCTCTTTCCTTTCTTTCCTTTCTTTCCCTTTTCCCTTCCATTCCTTTTCTCTCTTTCTCTTTCCTTTCTTTTTCCCCTCCAGAATTGATTTCCTCCGCCCAAGTTGATGTTCAACCTAGTGGTGGTGACACATGGCTCCCATGTGTCACCCTCTCATTCTTTCTCCCATGCATTAGGCCATGTGGTGGTACACATGGCCCTCATGCCATGGACGTGGTGCCATGTGGCATCATGCCACATGTCACCATGCCATTGGTCCGATTTGCCTTGAAATACGTAAAATTCCAACCATCTCGGAATCTACTTGAAATTCGATTAGTACCTAGATTTCGCGAGACGGATATAGCGGTAAGGTATATTTCGTCATCCAAGATCTAGAGAAGTTTTAGGTTTGCAACCTGTACTGTAGAGACAATTTATTGTTTCGTGAAAAATTTCAAATTTATCCAGGTTTTCAGATTCTCCCCCCCTTAAAAGAATGTCGTCCCCAAAATTTACACACACATACACATCCAATTCTTATGCATGTGCAACAATCATTTTATCATCAAATGACTAACCAACGTACCTCCGTCCTCAAATAGGAAAGGATAACTGGCACGCATTGTGTCCTCTTTGTGTTTGCTCTTCCACTCCACAGTGTTGCCACAACACCTTCACAAGCCTCACTGTCTTGCGTCGCAAAATCTGATCCTAGCTATCCATGATACACATTGATCGCTCGCCAAAAGTCTATGGGTATCAGCGACAAGCTGGCTCACAATCCCTTGCATGGTCGAATCTGGGTATGCTTAGAGACATGGAGACATGGGAAACCGCATTAACACCCGATAACCTTGGCGGTAATGCCAACTAGTACGCGACTATACCCACCCTCTCGAGTACCTCGAAAGACCCGATTACTCTATATAAATGACTTTCCTCAACTGCTTGAATCGACAACTCCTCTGCTTAGGCATCACCTTTAAGAATACTTGATCTCCCGCCTCAAACTCTAGGGCTCATAGTCGATGCAATCGTGGCTCTTAATAAGCCTCCCAGGCCATGAGAAGACGTTTTCGTATCAAGTCCACCTTCTCACAGGTGTCCCTCACAAAATCCGGACCCGTAAAGAGGTTATACACAGCCGTCCAGCGGATCGAGAGATCCACGAGCCTCCGCTGTGCCTCGCGGGTGCCATCCATACTCGCATAGTAGCATTGTTGTAGGTGAATTCCACTAAGGGTAATTAATGCTCTTCCCAGCTACCCTTAAGATCCGGGGCAGCATACGCGTAACATGTCCTTTAATGTCTGGATGGTCCTCTCTGACTGATCATCCGTCTAGGGATGAAAACTGTGCTCATCATCAACTATGTCCCTAAGGCTCGTTGGAAACTCTCCCAAAAGCGAGCTGTAAATCTAGGATCTCGGTTCGATACGATAGAGACTGGCACTCCATGTAACCGGACAATCTCTCGTATGTATAACCTATAGAATGCCTTTAGAGTGAAGGTCATCCTTACAGCTAGAAAGTGTGCCGACTTGGTGAGCCGGTCCACGATCATCCACACAACGTTATGCCCTCGCGATGTCCATGGAAAGTGAGTCATAAAATCCATCGTGATGTGCTCCCACTTCCACTTCGCTACCTCCAACAGTTGGAGTAACCCCACTGGCCTCTGGTGTTCAGCTTTTACCTATTGACACGTGAGACACTGACGAACAAAATCCCCAACTTGATGCTTCATTCCACTCCAGTAATACTTGCAACGAAGATCGCGACATTTTAAATTGCCACTGGATGTGTAGAAAAATGAAAATAGTGGAACTCCCCAAGGATCTTCTCTGTCAAATTTGCCACCGGGAACCATAATCTTACCCCTGTAGCGAAGACCACCATCTGCGTGAATGGCCCGATAGCCGTCACTGTACTTGGCCCAGTACTTGGTCACGATGAATGCTATCTCTGTAATCACCTTACAGGACTCAATCACTCTACTCATTAGGAAGGCATAGCCACCAAACTCCCAAAACACCACAGGCTGATCCTTGTGAGTGTAGCCAGAGCAGTCCAGCGGCCTCGGCGTCACCACTCTCACGGAGCTATACTAGCCAATACTCCGCATGAAAACCTGGTGCAAGGTGCATCGAAGCCACCACATTTGCTTTACCGGGATGGTAATGCAAAGTGAAGTTATAGTCCTCCAAATAATCCATCCCCCTGCACTGCCTCATATTGAGGTCCCGTTGGGTAAAGATGTATTTCAAACTTTTGTGGTCCGAAAAAACCTCGAACTACTCACCATACAGGTAGTGGCGCTATATCTTCAAGGCAAAGACAATGGCCACCAACTCCATATCAAGCGTAGGGTAATTCTACTCATGATTCTTTAAGCTGTTGAGAACCATAAACCCTGGCCTTGATTTGCATCAAAACGCACATCCCGGTCAGATCGCCCGAGCATCCTGACCTGCTGTGTACCTCTTGTCCCTTTCTCGGACTATCAGAATAGGAGCTGAAGTAAGCCTCATTTTCAATTCCTGGAATGCCCGCTCACACAAGTCATTCCACTCAAACTTGACCTCTTTCCGGGTAAATTTCGTTATAGGCGTAGCTAGTCGGGAGAAGTTCTAAATGAAGCTCTTATAATGCCACCTTGATCGGCTGGCATTATCTCGGCGACTTGATCTCTCCCAACTCATAACTACCTCAACCTTCTTCGGGTCCATTGAGACACTCGAAGCCGATACCACATGACCTAAGAATTTCACCTCAGTAAGCCAAAATTCACATTTGTTGTATTTGGCATCCAACTGATGGTCTCTCAACACCTAGAGAATAATCCTTAAATGATCGCAATTGCACCTCCTCAGTTGGAGTAGATCGGGATGTAGATTACTTGAAGACCACAACAAACTGATCTAAATAGGGTTAGAATACCCTATGCATGAGATCCATAGTCTGTTGGAGCATTAGTCAAACCAAATGGCATAGCGCCAGACTCAGAAATGCCCGTATTGCGTTCTAAATGCCGTCTGGATGTACGCATCACCCAACTCTTAAGCTGATGATAGCAGAGTGCGGAGATCTATCTTTGGAAGTAGACACCCTCTTAGTTGATAAAATAAGTCATCAATCCTCGGCAAAGGGTATATATTCTTGATGGTAACCTTATTCAACTGCCGATAATCTTTGCAAAGCTGAAGAGTGTTATCCTTCTTCTTGGCAAACAACACCGGAGTGCTCTAAGGTGAAGTGCTCGGTCTAATAAAACCCTTGTTCCACAATTCTTGTAATTAGACTTTGAGTTCCTGTAACTTAGCAGGCGCCATTCTATGCAAAGTCAAAGAAATAGGTGATGTACCAGGATGTAACTTGATAACGAAGTCTACATCCCTATGCGAAGGTAATCTCGACAGTTCCTCCGGAAAAAACATCCTTATACTCGCAAACTACCCGAGGTTGACCCAACTCCTGTCTCGCCTCGTCCTCTAAGGTAAGGCTTGTCAGCCAACCCTGTAACTATCAGTGCCATCTAGAATCATACACGGTATGAGGTAAAGCATCATGCTTATCCCCCTGAAATATAAAGCCTACTACCGCCTGGTGTGTAAGCGGTAACCCTCTTACGATCACAATCAATGACGACCCGATGTGCCGTCAGCCAGTCCATCCCAAGGATGACATCAAACTCCGACATGTCCATGACCTTAAGGTCCGATGGTAGGTCACGAGATCTCTAACTCACAGTCCCGACATATCTGATCAATTCTTACCCCAGTTCCTAAGGGAGAACTCATATGTAATGGCTATTCCAAGGTTTCGACCTTTAAGCCCAATTCTTTCTCACATGATGCAACAACAAAGGAATGAGATGCACTAGAATCAAACAATACTCTGCCCGCTTAAGGCGCAGTAAGAAACATACTGAATAACCGATTGATCACGCAATCTTAGTAACGGTGTAATGGTGTAGACACACCCCTAGGTCCCTGAAGTCCCGGCTTGTGAGACCTGGCCTCTACCTTGACCCTTGCCCTGACCCATCTGGCTTGACTACGAAGTAGTAGGTGCTTGCGCAATACCTTGGGATTGATACCGGTTCCCTTAGCCCATGGTGGGGTAAGAAGGAAAAAGCGTGTCTATACGTCCATGATGACTAAGGCGAAGGATGTCCCGCCAACTCAGTTCCTACCTTTGAGGGACAATCCATACCGAGTGTCTAAGTTCGATAGCAGTGATGACATATTTTGCCTTGGTTGGGTGTAAGCCACTGAAATATTTCCACAGGATGGTCGACCAGGCCAGCCTTGGTAGCGCGATTGTCCTGAGATTCTTGTGGAGTAAAAGTCATACGCTAACTGCAGACCAGGAAGAAGGTTGACTTCATCATCTTATCTTTAACAGCTCCTGTATCGAATGTTCCATCGTCATCCACCTCCCTCTCATTAGCCTGTGATCGACCATTGAGTCTAGGTCTTATAGGAGAACTCCCACAATTTTACCCCGGATGGACAATTTCAGACCATCCTCAAATTTTCTCACCTTGGCCATATCGTGGCCACATAATCATCAACAAAATGGGCTAACTTTGTGTATTTAGCCACGTACTCAAGCATCATTGTTCAGCATCTCCAATTCTAGGAACTCTCAAGCCTTTACATGTCGAGCAGCTGTTGGGAAATACTTTTCGTTGAAGAGCCCACGAAACTCTTCCCATTTCATGGCCTCTAAGTCACTTGAGGCTTTGATCCAATCCCACCATACCTGGAATTGACCCTCTAGCTGGAACGTAGCTAGCTTCATCTTAGTGGCGTCGAAGGTGACCTGTAGCCTCGAGATCTTATCAACGTCTTCAGGAACCAATGATCCACTATCATCGGGTCCCTTCCTACCTTGAAGGTTGGAGGATGATGTGCTTTGAATCTCTGGAGGTTACTCGATCCTCCCTGGCTCACCGTTGCACTAGCCTGTGTAATGGACGCAGCCGCAGCATCAATAGCCTCTATGAAGGCTTGTTAGTCAAAGGCAGGTGGTGATTGGTTATTGCCCCGTCCATATTCTCTACGTCCTCTTCCTTGACTTCCCATCTACACATGTCAAATAGAAAATTAAGACTCATTTCTGTGCTTTGTCAGTGCATCGGCCGACACTAGTAGACATAACATCCTGAACTATTAAAGTTCATTCATTTTTTGAACCCCTAAGGTTATGTTTTCTAACCCTAGTGTTCATCTTTTCCTATATACATTTTACCATGTATATAATTCACATAACACACACTCATGTAGCATATTGAGAACAAAACATGAAATGTGATAAATGTAATGATCCTAGACCATTACCCATGAAGGCCACAAGTGTTTAAGTATGCCTGAACACGTGCAATTTGTAGCGTCCCAAAATGTAAATTCAGTTGACAGTGTCAACTCATGAATGCAGAGTGGATGCGTGTATATCGATACCCACCTTTGTTTAATCCACAATTGGGATCACATGTCCTAGGTAATCACATACCTATGCCTCGACACCAAGATGTGAAGCTCGTGTGTCTCGATACCACACTGTCCAATCCCATTTATCGGGATCCATTTATTCACATTCAATAAACATTTTATGTTATTTTCAAAACACATTTCTATGAGTTTAATTACAACCTCATATGAAAGTATATTACAAAAACGGTTGTCCAATGCTTTTACAAAATGTTACAAAACCCTTGATTGACTTTCTTCACAATTTTAGCTCCTAATAAGAGTAGTCCAGGTGTATACCTTGCACACAGAAATGTTTTCCATAAGGGATGAGCCATGCCCGGTAGAGACTCTGCAGGAGAGATATTAGCCCCCTAAATGCACATGCAATGTTCACTTGGACACATTCTGAAATATATCAACATTCGATAGAATGATGCAATTCTCCAATGGAATCTTATGCCATGCCATGAAAGGAGATGAAACTCACTCAATGCATGAAAAACCCGATTCATCACAGACTCCCATCACACAATGCATAGCCAATGTGTGATAACATCCATGTTCGATGAATTTCATCCAATGATCTCTTTGAAACAAAATCAAGTTTTTAGAAATAAAAACTTATTGGATGTTACCTCGAGGATCATTTATTAACAAAACATGTGTCTTTTTGTAGGTATCTGAATTTTGGGGTTTCAACTGCGAAGCCATACGCATTCCTACACTTTCCCGGGCTTTCACCGTTGGACACATATATATAACCAAAAATACCGGGTCTTTCACGAGTATCTATCCACCTTTGCTACTACGAAACCTGGATTTCATGCTCTGACGGTGGAACTCCGCTGAACTTCATTCAACGTATCGAGCCCACTCATCAACCACCAAGGATGGTGTGTGTGATGGCACCTTGCACTTACACCCATGAATGCGCTGCCTCAATGCATATGCAATGCATTATGCCATTGCATGTCAATTCCCTGTCACATATGTAATGCATGCCATATGGACAATTTATCATATATCATGGACAATTATATCGAAAGTAGATGATTTCCAACATTTCATCTCAATGTCAATATATTAGAACTCATATATCAACATTCAATCAATAACTATCACCAAGTGAGTAAATCAAAAGCAAGCAAAGACAACTTGGTTTTCAAGACCAATTGTAGCATGAGAGATGCAAACAAAATAGTCCACACATACAGCCATCACAGGCCACACATGAAGCCCACATGACCTGCAGACAGTCCACAAACCTCAATCCGAATTTCGGTCCAAAATCGATCTGAAATCGAGTCAAAAAATCTGAACTGTGAATAAAACAACCCAATTGTGGTAGTCCCGGGAAATGGACCATAACTTGGGTTGTAGAGGTCCGATTTGGGTGATTCAAAAGCCAACATCAAGGTCATTGATGCAACTACAATTTAGATGGAGGACTTGAGTCCGAATTTCCTTGAGTTCCCACCTGAAAATCAGTCCTAAAATCCAACTAGTGTGTAGGATCAAAATATGGCAGCATTTCCATATTTTGAAATTCGGCTAAATAGCCCTTTAGGGCAAAGACACAACCCCATAACCATTAGGGTGGAAAATAAACCAAAATAGGAAGAATCCCCACCTCTTTGGAGCTTCGCTGAAACCTCCTGCTTCCGGTACCCACGCGTAGCTTGCTTTGCGTAGACAAACTTTGGCTTTTGGTACGATGAATTCTGATCGTCGGGTATTTGTAGAGTATAAAGAGAGAAAACCCATTTGCTTTCCTTCATTTCCTTCCTCTATTTCCTCTCTTTCCTTTCTTTCCTTTTCCTTCCTTTCCTTTTCTCTCTTTCTCTTTCCTTTCTTTCCCCCTCCACCGAATTGATTTCCTCCCACTCAAGTTGATGTTCAACTTAGTGGTGGTGACACATGGCTCCCATGTGTCCCTCTCATTCTTTCTCCCATGCATTAGGTCATGTGGTGGTACACATGGCCCTCATGCCATGGACGTGGTGCCATGTGGCATCATGCCACATATCACCATGCCATTGGTCCGCTTCGCCTCGAAATATATAAAATTCCGACCATCTCGGAATCCAACGAAATTCGGTCGAGTACCTAGATTTCGCGAGACGAATCCAAAGGTGAGGTCCGTTTCATCATCCGAGATCTAGAGAAGTTCCAGGTTTGCAACCTGTAATATAGCGACAATTTACCGTTTCGTGAAAAATTTAAAATTTATCCGGATTTTCACAATTTTTATCTTTTTGTTTTTGAATTAATATTAACTACATCAAAGCTTTCGCTGGCACAACAACAACATTCATACGGTGCTTTGTTGGTGAAAGTGCCATAAACTTGATATTATTTAAGCTGTATCCTTTTATCTTTTTTAAAATTATGGTACTTTAAAATTTCCTCGGCCCAAATGGGCTTTTTTTCTGACATATTGAATTTATTGACTTGGCCATTGAGGGACATTTACTTTTTGATTCATGCTCGTGGTGTTATGTTTTATCGGGCGTACTAACATTTTTTTTTTATATCTATTTACTTTATATTACAAAGTTGTAATATTCTATTCTTATGGAGAGTCGAACTTGGTCTATTCCTTATGTTCTACCTAAGCCTTAACCGTTGAGTCAAGTCTCGTTGGCTCTAGTTTATTAACATTTAGATTTTGTTGTTGAGCTTTAAGTCTTTTGTTTTCGGGTTGGGTTTTTATTTAATTTATTTGGACATAAATAATTGAAGTTGCATTTAGATAATAGATTATTTCTTTGGTTTGCCCTCTTGATTCATTTTGATTTATTATCATGTTCATACGTATATGATGGACCTTTATCTCGCGTCACGCCCCTGGGACTCGTCGCTCACGCTCACTTGAGAGACGGTGTAGCTACTAAACTCCCCAACGTACCTGGCGTGCTCCTGATGCTGTGTCCCACGGTCTCGAGCATCATACTCAGGAAGCTATGCTAGCTAATGCTCCCATTGTCGGCTTCCAAGTAGTGCATCAGCCACCACATTTGCCTTACCAGAATGGTAATGCAAAGTGAAATCATAATCCTCTAGGAACTCCATCCATCTGCGTTGCCTCATGTTGAGGTCCCGCTGCGTGAAAATATACTTCAATGTGGTCTGAGTACACCTCGAACTCCTCACCATATAAGTAGTGACGCCAAATCTTCAAGTGAAGACTACGACATCAACTCCATGTCGTGTGTGGGTAATTTTGCTCCTAAACGGTCTTCAATGAAGAGAACCATAGCTACCACTCTCCGGTGCATCAAAACACATCCCAGTCCGGCCCTCGAGGCATCATAGCCTACAGTGTACCCCTGTCGCCTTATCGGGGACTAATGGAAGATAGGGGCTGAAGTAAGCCTCCTCTTGACTCTAGAATGCCTCCTGCGCATGGTCATCCCGATCAAAAACTTGACTGTAGGGTCAATCTCGTCATAAATTGTAGCTAATCGAGAGAAATCCTCAATGAATCTCTGTAGTACCCGGCCCGATCCCAAGAAACTATGTATCTCGAAGAAGTGACTTTGGCCTCTCGGCTCATGCGACCTTGACCTTCTCGGGTCTGCTATTACGCTGATCAGCGACACCACGTGTCCCAAAAATCTCACCTCAGTAAGCCAAAACTCACACTTACTGAACTTGGCGTATAGTTGATAGTCTCTCAACAACTGTAACACAATCCTCAAATGATACTCATGCTCCCACTATGACTGGGAGTAGATCAAAATGTCATCCACGAAGACTACGACAAACTGATCTAGATAGGGTTGGAATATCCTATGCATGGGAGTCCATGAATGCCCTTTGGCGCATTCGTCGATCAAAGGGCATCCTTTTATGCTCAAAGTGCCCATAATCGTCCTAAGCCTTTGTCTTAGGATATCATGCTCTAACCTCAGGTGATGGTAACCCGATTGTAGTCTATCTTGGAGTAGACTCGCGCTCCTCTCAATTGATCAAACAAATCATCAATCCTCGGCAATGGGTACCGATTCTTGATCGTAACCCTGTTCAACTGCCTATAATCAATGCACAGTCGAAGGGTCTTGTCCTTCTTCTTTGCAAATAGGACCGGAGCGCCCCATGGTGAAGTGCTCGGCCTAATGAACCCCTTGTCTAGTAGCTCCTGTGGCCCCGGACTCACGAGTTCACCGCAGCTGTTTGGTGCCCCGTCTATGCGGAGTCATAGGATGGGCGAAGTACTAAGTGTAACTGAATCTGAAGTCTAACACCCTCTACGGAGGCAATCCGGGTAAGCTCATCCAGGAAAAACAATTCTCTTTTCGTAGACGCTACTTGAGGTAGATCTAAGTTTGGTCTCACCTCGATCCTCTAGGGTAGGCTTGCTAGTGACCCGTCGTTTATCCTTGATACTTGGACTCGTACATCGTTTGGGGCAAAATATCATGCTTGTCCCCCTGAAATACAACAAGAGTACTGTCCTGCGTGTAGGCGGTAACTCTCCTACGCTCACAATCAATGACGACTCTGTAAGCTGTCAGCCAATCCATCCCTAGGATGACGTCGAACTTTGACATGTCCATGACCCCTCGGGAGTCCCGCTGTGAGTAGAATCCCAGGATCTACAACTCATGACCCACGAAACATATAAATCCCATCCTCGCCCCTAATCCTAGGGGAGAACTCACATACAAGGGCTCCTCCAAGGCCTCAACCTCTAAGCCCAACTCTATCACAACTGATGCAGCATCTCTAAGGTGTAAACACAGCCTCGAGACACTATTCACATATTGAAAAATTTTCATACACTATGTCCATGCATTCATAGGTAATGCAAGACAATAATTTCATATTTTAAATCATATGCAACAAAAAATTTTATTTTATAAAATTTTACTTTATTTATTTTATTTTAAATATATATATATATATATATATATATATATATATATATATATATATATATATATATATATATATATATATATATTTTTATTATCGATAGAATGAAAAATATTTATTTAAATTTTTTTTTTTACACCTTTGTAAAACCGGAGAAAATTTTTCTCCTCCTTTACCATTTTTTTTCATCTCGGTAGCCTCCTTGCTCTCCTAAATCTGATAACTTGAACACTTTGCAATTCAGCTCAAACTCAAAATTTTCAAGAGTTTAATTACAAACTCTTTTCTGTGCAAAAAGCGGAATTTTTCTCGAATTCACAACCACAATCTGTTCAAGTTCAAAGCCCAGACTCTTTGTCCATAATTTTTTTCGTTTAATTCTGGACTATTTGCCTAAAATTCCTCAAACAACTTGTTCTCACACTAAACCTTAGTGTTCAACATTTTTTTTTTCCTATGTGCTATTCACGAGCACAAATCACCTGACAATCATCGAGTGCACAAGGAATCACGTGATCTAACGTGCCCATCAAGTCCTAGGTAATCGCATACCTAACTTATTGACACTAAGCTCTAGGTATTTATAAACCTAGGCTCTGATACCAAGTTGTGACGCCCCAAAACCGGGTCCGTTGACAACCCGTCAACCCGCGGAATACTCGTGAATGTCGGGTAACCCGACACCACTCACGAAAATCGGGTAGAGTCTCCTTTGTACTGGGAGCTCTACCCAAGGTACAAACCTGTCCATAAGCGAGTAAAATAATGGCCACTTAGGCCCCGACATCAATACTCACAAAATACGTCAACTATATACAATATTTCAAGAGTTAATAAATTACTCTTTACCAAACATATATCAAAATTTACAATTTAATACATGTTATACAAAATAAAAATGCAGCCACAACTTGGCTTTCTTCTAAATGTGGCCTCTAATTGGCTTATTTGTCCTCGTGCACACTCTGTACTGAAATGGTGATCCTCGGCGGGGTGAGCAAAGCCAGCGGTGATAATTTCTACATAGGTTACTCCCGCTAAATTGCACATGTTATGGAAAAATCACATTCAAGCAATTTCATGAACCTACTCGAATGTCTACATGCCCAAACCCATGTCTCGAGTCCTCACCGACTCCCTCACATATGCCTAAGCCGAATGCGAGTAAAATAATCAGTTTTCAAAACAAAAGCTATTTGTTCTTGAAAACATACTACCGAGTTTCAGTAAAATATTGGACAACCCTCCGAGGCAAATCTGTTGGATAACCCTCAGAAACAATTCATGGGCCCCTCCGGCGTGGTGTTGGACAATCTCCCAACACGATTCTCAGGAAAATCTTTCGTAAATTCCTTTCCTACAAACATTTTCATTTTGTTTCATTTCATGTCATGCACTCACACCTAATATTCTAGACTTTTGATGCATATGGAATGCGATATGCTAATTCAAATAATTTATGCTAAGACAATTCACATGCATATATTAACATAATTTACTCCACAACAATCATGTTATTCAATTTTCACATCAATAATACTAAAATTAGCTCACATGGGCTAGTGTAAACCTAAGCAATTCATTTGAATCACTTACACAAACACATTTTCACACCAAGAAAATCATGTCACTATTCACATGAACAGTGAAACCATCGGGTTACTGTTCATGGCCACTAAATTTGGGATTTTCTCCACTCGGTTCAAAGATTTTGAGACCGAATTTATGGCTAAATCAAGCCTCAAAATATTCCTAACCATAAACATGGCTCTTAGTCAAAGAATAAATCAAGTAGGAAAAGATCCCTACCTCTTGGAGTTGTCGTAACTCCACCAAATCGGTGCCCACGCGTAGCCCTCGTCGCGTAGAGCAGCTTTGCTTCTTACTCCGTTGAAGCCAGAAGCCCGGTCGAATGGCGAAAATCTGGGAGAAGGAGCACTTTCTCTCTCTAGATTTCAAAAACTCAAGCTACTGCAAATCCGTTCAGCCACTGCATGTTTTGTCTCAAAATGTAGAAGATGACAACTATTCCAAGTTTTGTCTTATTATCTCATTAACATTTCATTTAATTCCCATCATGTCCTTGACTCCTTTATTTGTGCCATACAATCCAAGTAATTCGTTTCATCATCTATAATCCATGCAACATGTGTCACATGAGTACATGTAATGGGTGACTTTTGTCACATCATATGTCTCAAACCCGCGTTTCACGGCACGACACCGGTGCCTCGAAAAATGTGAAATTAGTTGTCTCGGAATCCGATGAAGTCGGCGTGTTAGCTAGATTTTGTGAGACGATGCCAACGGTGAAATCCGTTTTGTCATCTGAGATCTAGAAAAATTTCAGATTTTTACCGAAATGACCATTTACCTTTTCAGAAAATTGGAATTTTCTCGGGTTTTACAAGTTCAATGTTAAATAAGATGTTGCTCAAGGGCTTCTCATTTTCCTTTTTTTTTTTTAAATTGAAATAAGTGACAATTTCTACTTTTTAACTTTTTTTAATAAATACAAACTAATTTCATCATGAAGTGATGTGGAAAAATATGTTTATACAATTGGCTTGTGAGTTCTACTAGATGCATGGTTAGTATTTGTGTTTAATGTTAATGAGTTAATATAAGTGGAGCTATTGAAGTTTAAGGTGCATTGACGTTGTTGGAGATTTTGCTTGTCATAGTCCTAGGCAAAAATTAAATCATGTTTCAAAGTCACAATATGTTGGTGTACAAGTTGATAGATCAAGGTATGGCGGACTTACCCTATCGATCAAAATGAATTTTTGGAAGAGAATATTTGAAGATTAGAATGATTCATTGTGGTGAATAAGGAAGATTAAGGGAGATAATTTTCAAATCAAATATGAAGAAATGGATCATATTTGATGAGATTTCTATGGAGAAGATATTCCATTATCAAGATTTTCACCGAGAATTTGTCATGTTGGGATAGAATAAGTATGTGAGTCTAGAATATTGAAGAAAAATCCCCTCAAGGAGATTAAATAAGGGACACGGTTAGAAGCAACAACACAAGAAGAACGTACAAAAAGAAGAATGTGTTTTTGGCGGCTACATACCAATTGCAGGCATTGCTCAACTCTCTTTATGTTGGATGGTGCTTATACATTTTGTTGAATGATGTTTTGGGCGTGTGAGAGTCTAGATGTTGTTAGGGAAATGAGGGGATCCTGTTCTATCTTTCACTACGGAATCTGGTTCTTTTGGGGTTATGGGTGGGTCAGATGGTAGGTAGACCTATATTTCTTGGTTTCAATAGGACTCGTTATGAGCGTTGTTTCTATCTACTATTACCTAAAAATAATCAAGTATTGTGAGAAAATTAGGTGAAGAAGGCTGGGAGAAAGGGGAAGCCTTGTCTCATATAAGATCAACTTGTAACCTGATTGAAAATTGTAAAATCCTTTTCATATGGGTTTAGCTCCACGGACGTAGGCTAGAACTGTGTAACCAATCTCTTGTGTATGTGCATATATGTTGGTTTATGCTCATGTTTTATTTTATTAAAACATGATTCCACATATAGTCTAGAATATGGGAGACCATGTTACATATGCGTGGAGATCCTTGGTCACCAATGGGTGAGCAAACCTTGTTAATGAACAATTTTATTCCTTTCAGGTGGTACGAGTGGGTCCTCTAAGTTATTGGAAGTAGATCTGTGGGCGCTTTGACTATTTGTTTAAGTCATAGATAAATTCCTTAAAGGAGGGTGGATCGGTGGAGCGTCCTCCACTATTTGATGGGATGAACTATGCATATTGGAGAGTTCGAATGTGAGCATTCATTAGTACTCTTGACGAGAAGGCATGGAAATTAGTACTTGCTTGATGGAGTCCTTTGACGAAAAGGGATGATGAAGGAAAGATTGTACCCAAGCCAGAATTAGAGTGATCGAGCAAAGAAGACAAATTGGAAAATAACAATCTTATCTTCATCGAAAAATCAACTAAGAAGGCATGGGACATCTTCCAAGTAGCTTATGAAGAGACTAATACGGTTCGTGAATCAAGATTACAACTTTTGATAACTAATTTTGAAAACCTTTGTATGTAAGAGGACAAGACGATTGGAGAATATGATACATGGGTATGCGACATAGCAAATGAGGCATTTTCCTTGGGATAAAAGATTTATGAAGAAAGGCTTGTTTGGATAGTTACGAGATCGCTTCTCCAAAAGATTTTCTATAAGGTAACCACCATAAAGGAAGCCAAAATATCAAAACTATCAAAAACAAGAGTTGGTGGGTTCACTTAGAACATTTGAAATGTATCTAGAAGAAGAAAAAAGATGCTACTTTCTCCAACTATTAGTGACTAGAGTTGGGAAGCAGGCTGACCAAATTATTTTGCTTTATCCATTCGAGGCCATGGTTAAAAGCAGATGCATTAATTAGATCATTTTATTTGGACGAGCTTTTGTCTAGCCCAGCCCTACCTGACATGGATTGTAGGCTTAAACAGGCTAAAATATTATAAAAATAATTAAAAGATTTATCTTTTTTAAAAATGATGATTGTTTAAAAAATTACAGTATTAAAAAAAAATATCATCTTCAATTAATTTTTTTTATAATTTTATATATATTCATAACATGTAAAAATACAAAAATTATGTCATAAAAAAAAAAAAAAAGAAGCTTATTTACCATATCAATTCTTGGGTGAAATCTAATGCAACTTTATGAAGAAGGAGTTCCATCTCATCGTAGTTATGTCTTGTGGAGTCAATTTGTCTTCCCTTTTTTGTTTCTGGTAAATATATAATCAGAATCTAGAAATTTGAGAAAGATTTTTATAGAAAAAGTTCATATTCATACATAAAATAGGGGACTTTTTCCCAATCGTCGTGGTTGAGGTCAATGACTCAATATTGCTGAGTAGCCAGTGGACAACTGTAGTTCGAGCCAAAAACAAATAAACTACGTTGATAGCAGATCCCAAATTCTTAATGCCATCAAGCACTACCTGCATAAGGAAGAGAAGACGACACTTGCTCTTGTTGCTGCTGTTGCTCTTGTTGCTGCTGTTGCTCTTGTTGCCGCCATTGTTGATGGGTCGTCTCCTCCAATGACCGCAAGGTGTTCGACAAATGCTCCCAGTGGTCGATCTCTCTTCTACACTTCTCCTTAATCTTGATGAGAGCCCTTTTTCTTTGCTCTCTACGATGGGGATTGGAAAGGGGCAGGGCGGCAGGGGAGGAACCTTCGGCAGGCGTGATGTAGGAGCTTCTATAATAAACATTGGGAATTCGATCTTTATTATAGAAAATTCAGATTCGGGAGGTTGTGAAACCTTGGAGACACTAAATCTATATCTAAATCCAAGTATCGTGAGTTTTGTTACCATTTTGATTTGGAGTTGTTTTATTATAGAAAAATTTGTTCTCCAAGTCCAAGTAGTAGTTTATTTATTTAATTTAGAAAGTTTGTTTTCCTAGTCAAAGTAAGAGTTGCTATTTCCTTTTAGAAAGTTTTGCTTTTAGGAAGTGTTATTTAAATTAGAAAATCTTGTTTTTCAAGTCAAAGTAGAAATTTCTTTATTTTATTTAGAAAGTATGGAGCCTATATACACCCCTCATAATATAGTTTTTTGATTATCAATTAAAAGTTTAATAATATTTTCAGATTTTTCTTTTTAAGAGTTCTCTCTTATTCTCTTATCTTAAGGGGTGGATTCCCTTGAGTGTTCGTTACTTCTTATCCCTTAGTGGATTCCTTGGGTGACGAAGTATATATCTTGTTTTCTTATCTTTTGGATGGATTCCCTTGAGTGACGAGTTTGTGACTTTTTATATCTTGGTGGATTCCTTGAGTTGTGAAGTAAGTACCTATCCTTCTATAACCTCTACTCATCTCATCATCTTCTCTTTCATCTTTCTACTCTTGATTTTTCCTTCAACCCAAAACTTTCCAAATATTGTTCCATACCTCTAAAACCTTTCCAAAAAACCTTGCTTCACCTTAGAAACCATAAAAACCATCATCCCCAACCTTAGAGAAACCCCAAATTTGTGTATAGCCCAAGCCTACTTTAGAAAAACCCGTGAATCTCAAATTAGCTCAAAACAAAATTGTTATCAAATCAAACCTGAAACTTTCCAAACTTAAAATCCTTCATTCTAAACCTTAATTCCACCATAAATAAACCTCAAATAAGCCCTATAACCTTTGAGACAAGACCTATCCCTTACCCTTCAAAGTTACATCCTATACCCCTAAACTACCACAAACCCATCCATAACTTACCCAAACCATTAGATCATCCATCACGGTCCCGTACTTGCATCAAAGTAGTATCAGAGCTTATGGTTTGATGGCTGATTATAAGCTAAAAGGCATTCTTGATAATAAAGGCAAGAGTTCTAGTCATGATTAAAGTGGTTCGTAAAGCCTCGGACAAAAAACGTATTGTTGATCTTGAAATTCTTGTTCCTTTGTTCACAAAACCGCTTGAGATTTCATAGAGATCCTATGGTTATGGAGGACGTAGTTGGCGAAAACAATATCGTGGAACATGATGATGAAGAAGAAGAAACTGTGCGACCTAGCCAACTTTAAAATTTCTTGGAGTGCAAGAAGGCTAAAGACAAGCATGCAAGAGACTATGATTATCAAGGAAGGTATGATAGTCGCTACCACAATGGTGATTACTGAGCGTGGTAATTATGATGACTGAGATTCACTCCAAGACTTGATATTCCAGAATTTGAAGAATACGTATTGATGACTTCTTTAATTGAAATATCTGGTGAACATGTCTTTGAGTATTGTGACCCCCCCTTAGCACAAAAGGGTGAAGTTGGTAGCTATCAAGATGCACAAGAATGTTTCTTTTTGGTGGGAAAAATTGAAAAGACAGTGTGAAAGAGATGGTAAAAAGAATATTCAAACTTGGGAAAAGATGAAGAAAGAACTAAAAAGGAAGTACCTTCCCTTTAACTATCGTCAAGACATCTACCTCAAAATTCATAACTTTAAACAACGAGATTTGAGGGTGGAGGAGTATTCGGCTGAATTTGAAAACTTGTTGATAAAGGGAGACTTAAGAGAGGTCGAGGAACAATCCATAGCCTGCTACCTTACTAGTATGAGATTTGATATTGCTAGAATTATTTATATGCAGCCATATAGCACTCTTCAAGATGTGATAAAGCTTGCTTTGAAAGTTGAGGCTATAAACAAGTATAGAAGTTCTACAACAACTAAGAGTGTGGCTAAAGTAGGGTTTGCCGAGGATTCGACTTCTAGGAATCCTAATGATGCTAAAACTACCCCCAAACCTCAAGTAAAAAGTGAAGTACATAAGTTGTAACAAGAGTCAACTAAGTTAAAGAGATGTTATAAGTGCCAAAGAGGTTTGGGCATATTGAGATTATGATTGTCCTAATAATAGGAAGAGTAGTGGCCCTAGTTGAGGAAGATGAAGCCCAGGAAGAAGATGTTGAAGAAGGAGTTGAATCCGATCATGTGCAAGAAGATGATGAAGAGCTTACTATGCCTAACCATGGGACTTCCTTAGTTGCTTAAAGGAGCCTTAAAGTTGGAACAATTGTTAGTGAAGAAGATTGGTTGCGATCCAATGTTTTTCACATAAGGTGCACATCTAAGGGTAAAGTTTGCTCGATGATTATTGATAGTGGGAGCTTTGAGAATTGTGTTTCCATGGAGATGGTGCAAAAATTGGATTTGAAGATGGTCCCACATTTAAAACCTTATAATCTTTGCTGGCTTCAAAGGGGAAGTGATATCAAGGTAAAACATAGATGCCTTGTCTCATTTACAATTGGAAAGCATTACGAGGATGAGATATGGTGTGATATTGTTCCAATGGATGCTTGTCACTTGTTCCTCAGAAGACCATGGCATGGCAATATGATCGAAAGGTAATTTATGATGGTTTCAAAACACCTACATTCCACAAGGATGGCCATAAAATTATCTTCACACCTATGAAACCATCA
The DNA here is from genome assembly GCA_016808115.1 of Tetrastigma voinierianum. NCBI lineage: Eukaryota > Viridiplantae > Streptophyta > Magnoliopsida > Vitales > Vitaceae > Tetrastigma > Tetrastigma voinierianum. Next base: position 413,964 of record JAEQBH010007094.1, read on the forward strand.
ATGGCTTTAGAATGACTTGAGGGAGAAGAGTTCTTTGTTGTCAAAATCTGAGTAGGAGAAGAAAATTGCAGCTGATTCAAATTTAATGGCTTTGATTGTTGTTGAAGAAATAGAAAGTGAGAAGGAAATCCCACAAGAAGTGAAGTCTATTCTAGAGGAAGTTGTGGATACCTTGAGTAGAAAACATGCTTTGTTGACTTCCATGAAAGTTAAGGTAGTTGGACATGAGATGGTTAAGGATCTTAAAGTTAGAGTCAAAGGAATCAAGAAGCTACATGAGGGCTTGAAGACTGAGGAAAAATACGTGAAGTGTGTGGAACAAACAAATAAGCATAGAGAGCTACTTATGTTTGAAATAGAAGACTTGGTTTAGGTTCATCTTTACACAAATAGATTTTTGGCTTGGAAATTTGGAAGGCTCAAGTTGATGGTAGATGGTCCTTTCAACATCATTGAGAAGATTGAAGAGAATGCTTACAACTTAGAGCCGCCCGACAACTTTGGTATCTTACCTACAACCAATGTCAAGGATTTGAGGTCTTATCATGGTGAATACTTGAGGGCAAGTCTTTTTTCCCAACTATGTGGGATTGATGCAGGAGCTTCTACAACAAATATTGGGAATTCGATCTTTATTATGGGAAAATTCTATATTCAGGAGGGTTGGCTGAAACCAGGGCTTCCAAATCTATTTCTAATCCAAGTGTTGTAGTCTTGTTACTATTTTGATTAGGAGTTGTTTTATTATAGAAAGATTTGTTCTCCAAGTCCAAGTAGTAGTTTCTTTATTTAATTTAGATTGTTTGATTTCCTAGTCAAAGTAAGAGTTGCTATTTCCTTTTATGAATTCCTTTATTTAAATTAGAAAGTCTTGTTTTTCAAGTCAAAGTAGGAGTTCCTTTATTTGATTTAGAAAGTATGAGACCTATATATACCCCTCATAATGTAGTATTTTTATTATCAATTAGAAGTTTAATGATATTTTCAGATTCATCTTAATAAGAGTTATCTCTTGTTCTCTTATCTCTTAGGGTGGGTTCCTTGAGTGGCGAGTTCATTGCTTCTTATCCCTTAGTGGATTCCTTGGGTGGCGAGGTATATATCTTGTTTTCTTATCTCTTGGGTGGATTCCTTAAGTGGTAGGTTGTGGCTTCTTATATCTTGGTGGATTCCTTGAGTTGTGAGTAGTACCTATCCTTCTATAACATCTACTCATCTTATCATGTTCTCTTTCACGTTTCCACCAACCAAAATTTCAACCTCCATTAAAAACTTTTAAATGTTGTTCGTACCTCTAAAACCTTTCCAAAAACCTTGATTCACCCTAGAAACCATAAAAACAATCATCCCCAACCTTAGAGAAACCTCAAATTCGTGCATAACTGCTTCACCTTAGAAAATCCGAAAGCGCAAACTATCTCAAAACAAAATTTCATTTTTGCATATAATCAAACATAGAAACTTTCCAAATTTAAAATCCTTCATTCCAGACCTTAATTCCATCATAAATGAACCTCAAATAAACCCTATAACATTTGAGACCAAACTTGTCCTTAAGGCAAAGTTACATCTTATACCCCTAAACTACCATAAACTCATCCATAATTTACCCAAACCATTAGATCATCCATCACGGTCCATGCTGCATCGTAAACCTAGGGTTTTTCGATTGCAAAAAATGGGATAGGGGTAGAGGTAGACAAAATAACCTAAGACTGAATCGGCGAGAAACCAATGAATAGAATGAAAAGTAAGGTTAATTAAAGACCCATCGGTTCGATTTAAGAGTTTTTATTTTATACAATTCTCTGTTTCGATTTAAGTTTAAAAAATACAAAATACGTGGTTTAATTGCTCGTTGAAAATAAAAAAAAATACTAATTTTATAAAATATATATATATATATATATATATATATATATATATATATATATATATATATATATATATATATATATATATATATATGAATAGATTATAATTTATTCATTTTTACTTTGCAGTTTTATTTTTATTTATAGTAATTATTGTAATTTTGAACTTTAATGTATAGTATGAAATTGCAAATTTATTTTGATTAAGTTACAGCAAAAAGCCGATATTGTTAATCGAAAAAATGGTTGATCAAAGATTTGGTTAACCATGTGTTGATGGTTAGGTTTTGGTTTATATAAATACCAAAGCTAGCGGTGATCGTTTTAGTTTTGAAGTGACAAGGTTAGGTTATTCGAACCATGCTCACCCCTAGATAGGGGTAATGAAATTTGTATTTATATGCAAATTCTTTTTAAAACGGTCATTTAGAGTGGCCTAGCCTAATGGGGCTGCCTTGAGCTTATTCGGTGAGACGATAGATACTGGATTACATTTGAGCCACATTTTTCCAACATGGCCCTCAAAAAATATAGGCCAATGTGGGTTGGCCCATTGGGCTCAGCCCATTTTCCTAGCTCTACCCCGTAACATAGCTTTGAATACTACCTAAGATGCTTCAAGGATGGACAAGAATAGGGGAATAAATTGTAGAGAATGTGGAGGCTATGACCATATTCAAGTAGAGTGTTCCAACATCCTATCGTATGCATTAACTTGAAGTGATGAAGACTTAGAAAACAGTAAAGATGGGGAAGACATCTTTGGTGAGTTAGTGGAACTCGTCAGTCATTCTAACCTTGTTCAATGTTAGTCTCAGATTTCTAGCCATGTTCCAAGACTTGGTCCATAAGATGGTGTACCAAGTTGTGAAGCACATGTCCCTGGTTCAAGATTTGGTCCACAAGTTGGTTAGACAACCGATGTAGAAAGCAGTGATGATAAAGAAATCTTTGATGTGTTGATTAAGTCTTCTAACGGCCAGGAGGATTAAGTCCTCCTATTAATGACCTATTTTTGTGGCCCGTTAATTCCACGTGAGTGGAATAATGGTAGATCAGCTCTCTAATAACGGTTGTATAGGGTGATGACTCCCTATATATATGGTGACTTATTTGATGGGTCCCTGGTTGTCACATTCGAGAAATTCATCCAGCACTATCAGGAGAAAGAGTGTCCAGTTGCTAGAAAATCCTTCAGATTCTGTGTTTGAATTTAACAATCATGGCTGGAGGTACGATCAATTAGCTTCCGCATTTAATATAATTTGTCTGTTCTTATTTAGATATTCTAAATATAACATTTGGTATCAGAGCACAATGACTCTGTATTCTCTGGTTGTTTTGAGGGATTTTCTTCCAATTCGGTTATTCCATATTGCATGTTGTTGTTTAGGATTTATTTATCCGAATTTGCATGTGTTTTATTTGGAGATAAAGATAAGGATTAATATGTTTGAATTAAGGTTTTTCAAACATATTAATGTTTCGGGATAATCTCAGAAAATACATTTTTTTCTCGGTTTTACTAAATTTTTTTGGAGATATTATATCATTATTTCTATAATTTTAATATATGGAGATAAAGATAAGGATTAATATGTTTGAATTAGGTTTTCAAACATATTAATGTTTCGGGATAATCTAATAAAATACATTTTTTTCTCGGTTTTACTAATTTTTTGGAGATATTATTTCATTATCTCTATAATTTTAATTTATGGATTAATATTTGAATCAAGTTAATAAAATATTTTCCATATTTTGATTCCTATAGACATGTAATAATAATTAAAAAAAAAATGGACCAAAGGGCCTGCCTCATGGCAAGCTGAGGCACATACGAGTATACCAAGGGGATTGCATGCATTAGGCTAAATTAAGCCAAGAAGCCCATGGAGCTAAGAAAGATTTTTTTTTAAATTCCTTATCTTGTTGGGTGATTTTTCATAATTTTATTAATTAAGATTAGCCACAACATATTGATTAATAAATTGTACATTTTAGAAAAGATCACTATGTTACAAATTGTGATTAATTCTAAATATATATATATATATATATATATATATATATGTTTTATTAATTAGGATAAAATATTGGTTTATAATTCTCGATTTACCCATAGGAATTGAGAATAGGAACATATTCCAATAGTTTTATCATAAGGAATAACAGGGATTGAATCTAATTGAGTAGAACTTTAGCCCATAGGCAACTTCTATGTCTCTAGGTAATTCTTTTTTTTAAGTTAAAGATAAATCTAATAGAGTGGAACTTTAGCCTACATGCAAGTTCTACGTTCTTTGATTAATCTAGTGTGTTTTTACATTGGTAAGACATACATCAAGGCTATGACCTCAAAACAATTATTGATAAAACCTTATTTCTTTAATTGCAGTTACTCAAACCCTGACTTATTATGAAATCAGACTTGAAATTCCCGAACTTAAGGGAGATAACTATAAGGTCTGGAGAGAGAGAGTCTTGTGTCTAACACAATAATTACAATGTTATACTTGCTTTTAGCCTTTCACAACGTATTTTGCCCTTAGTTTGTGTAGAATAGGTGCTTTCAACTTTCTTTTCTGTTTTTATGCTCTTGAAGGTTGTTCAATGTTCCTTGCACCTTTTTGAACTGTCTTTGGATGCTTAGAGGACAACCATGTTTTGAAGGAAGCACTTATGCACGTTTTCACTTCCAAGCAGAGCCAAATTTCGAAGCAATTCGCCAAACCTCACTCAAATCTTGTTCTTCCTCTCTCCTCAACCTAAGGAATGGTTCCCCAATGTGATTGAGGACTTTCAAAGTTGCGGGGATGGTCACTCGAGGTTTTATGCACCAACGGGAGGTTCCATGCATCTAAGGAGTGAAATGTAGAAATTGAAGATGAGTGCTGATGTGGAAATGTAGTCTTGGTACTCAAAGCGGTAAAGGTGCGAGCAAGGTGAGTACCCGATCTTTGGATGTCACGAGTACCAGTCTTGGATATGCAGTCTGGGTACTCAAAGATGTTAAAGGCCCAGTGGATGTGGAGTACCAATACTGAAAAGTGAGTACTGGTCCGGGTGCTCGAGATTTAACTGGGTGTATCTAAAATTATGATATTTGTGCAAAGGCACGGTCGTCTTTTGCTCCCCCGTTCATGTAGCTGTTTTGTGGGGGAGTAATTTAGGCCTCTTTGGCAACTGAGTTGAGGACACACAACTCCTAAGTTAGGGTTTTCTTAGTTTTAGTTAGGGCTTTCTCTTTTTTTCTAGGGTTTTTTGCAATTTCTATTTTGCACTGCTTAGATCTTTGTTTGTTCTTGTAGTTAATCACTTGTAATACTTAGTCTAAGTCTTTTAATCTATAGCTTCATCTCTAAAATTGTTTCATTCGGGTTTACATCAATCTATAGCATTTATTTCTCTTATACTTGCATTTATGTTGGATGTTCTTGCATTTATTAGTCATTTCCTAGCTTTAATGGAGTTCTAAACCTCAAGATGGGATTCGACGGTGGAAACTCATCACCAACGAGGTAACTAACACTCTCTCACCCCTTGTGCTTCAATGGGATTGTATGATATTAAATGCACTACATTCTCTAAATGCTTCAGTTTGGATATTCTTGACAATGTGTGAACAAGAGAATCTTGGTACACATTGTTCTTGAACTAAATCTGAGCTAAGTGTTTGTATAAATTTTCTAGAGTGAGCATTTGACATCATTCTCCTATCCTTCTTTTTGTAAAAAGCTTTTAAAGTCATATCTTCCATCAAAGACCATTCATCAATGGATCCTAGATGAGAATATAAGTGAGGGATGCTTGTTGCCTAGTTGTGGATAAGTGGAAACCCTAGAATCTATCCTTTCGTCTTTCTTGTGGATAATATAATCTTAAAATCAATCGGTTACCAAATCAAACCATCAAAAAACCCCCCATGATTTACTTTATTTGCGTTTCGTGGACATCATTGGATAACTGACCATTTCAGATGACTTGTGGACTTCCATGGATATTGTGGGATAATGGGTTATTCAGCTTTGGAACATATTGAGTACATCGCAGAGGGATAAGCATTTTTGGTGCCTTTTCCGGGGAGTGGCGAGCGTTCTAGTTGATCCAAAGAAAGCTAGTGGTAATTTGCAATTGCATTGTAAATCCGGTAAGTCCTCTTCATTCTCTTAAATTGTGAAAAAATTCTTTATGTATATAATATTTGTGAATACCGTTCTTGTTGGGGTGATATTGGTGCATGTTGGTGTGGACTCGTGACGAGCAACACCGACTTGTAAGAATCACACCTCAACAAAGTCCTCAAAACTCAATTGTAAGACGTTTGTTTCATTTACCTTCCACTCCTCCAATGGAGCACACAGAAAATCAACAAATTTCTTTTAATCCAAATGAGCAAGGGTTACCTTTTAACCAACAAAGATCTTATGATTCTCCAAGACAAGGAGATGGTGTTGTACCATCGGTAACCCTAGTGGTGGAAGGGGAGAATGTCAATCCTCAACATAATCAATATCGAGCTCCCCCTACCCCTTTGGTAGAACCCTAAGAGAGATTTTGATACCTTAAAGAATCACAATAGACTCATGTATTCGCCTACCTGAAGAGGCTAATCGTTTTCCTATGGCAAGAAGATGGTGTCGTCTTCTCCTTGAATATCAGGGGTTCGATTATGAGAACCCTACTCATACATGAGAGACTTTGAGGATGTTGCAGCACTTTCCTTTCTATCTGGGATCACCCCTCCACATGTCTGTCTAGCTTTGTTCCTTTCTCTATAAGGGAAAAGGCTAAAATATAGTTTCATTCTCTTACTCTAAATTCAATCTCTAATTGGGAGGACATCTGAGTGTATTTTAAACAAATTCTTCCCTCAGGACACACTAATGCACCCATGCAGATCTCTCCAAACTTTTAAAAAAATCGGGTGGATCTTACCCTTTGTATGGGAAAGATACAAAGAACTTCTTCATGCTATTGCTCATCATGGTTTGGATATTGGCCAAATTGTTGTTTATTTTCAGCAAGGACTCTTTCTTTATAGTAAGCAATATATCCAAATGATGAGTGGGGGACAGTTCTATGAGAAAAGCCCTGAAGAGTAATGAGTATCTTAATTACTCATTTTATCCCTATGCTTTAGTTAGTTTTTCTAGTAGTTTTATGTTAAATAAGTGCCCTAATGCTCTAAAAGTTCATACTTATGATCCAGGTCATCCATTTGATGGAGATGTGTATTGAGTGGAAATACTTCACAGACAGCTACCATGTTTTGTTTTCATATTATCATGTGAGCTCCAATTGAAGCAAGATTTATATGTATGAATTATACACTTCAAGAGCTTTCCATGGATACCAAGAACACAAAAATTGGAGTTCGAACAAAGAAGTTATGCAAGTTCCAAAACTTGAAGAAAATCAGCAAACATTGCAGCACCTTCAGCAGGAGAGGCTACTGTATTTTGATGTTTTCAGACATCATATGATCTCCTATTACATCAAGACATACATGGATGGATTGTAGACTTCAGAAACTTTCAAACGGTACCGAACACCCAAATGTCGAGTTTGGATGACAAAGTTATGGTCTTACGAAGTTGGAGCAAAAACGGAAAGCTGCAGCAACGTCGCGACGTTGCAGAGAGCTCAGAAACGCAGCATCCCGACGTCGCGACGTTGCCAAGCGACGTCGCGACGTTAGGGGTCGATTTTGGATGATTTTTAGCCATTTGAGCCCATAATGGAGGATTTTAAAGCTCAAACCGTAGGGATTGAGGAGGGCGATTTGGAGCGGTTTTGGACCTTTTGAGGAGAACAAGCTCCTTTTAGGTGGAAACACCTAGGGCTTGTTCTTGGAAAGATTTCTAGGGTTCGTTCTTGGAAGAGGAAGAACACTTGAGGAAGAAGAAGATAATGGAGGAGAAAAAGGGAGCTTCAACGCCAAATTTGTTTTCTCTCTTTCCTTTTCCGTTTTTCTTTCTTTTGATGGTTGTATTTACTTTTCCACTTATGTTTTAATTAGTTTTCTTAGGGTTTAGATGTAGCCAAAGACATATTTGTATGAATCTCTCCTAATCTATATTGATTGATGTTTTATTTCATATTTATGTTGAGTATTTCTTTAGATCTTAATGCTTGTGGATGTTGTATGTTGCATGAATTTTGGTTTGATTCAAAATCGAGTGAGAGTTAAAATTAGATCA